>JAFIRS010000140.1:0-600000 GCA_018342105.1 Gonioctena quinquepunctata | reverse complement strand
ACTAGGAAAGTTTATACCTGTCTGGAACTGTCGCTGTTCAATACACACCAGGATTTAGATTCCTTTTCACTCCAATGCTCTCATGAACTCCAATACCAAAACGAAGGAACCATACAAATTCAGAAATCAGCTTTGAATACTTGTATATGGTTTACAAATAAGGTAATGTTGGTTCTCTGCTTATTATGTTGGAATTAATGAATTTTTCTATCTCTCCCAACAAAACGTGGCATTCGTTTCAAATTATTTTCGATCTCCTCGTGGCTTTGTTTTTCCCGTCTCCAGGATACCATTTTTCCTCATTCCTTTCGATTTGAATTTTTGAATTCGCGCATTATATTGTAACATTTTTACTGTTTTGGGGTTATTTGTCAAAACTTATCAATACAACTATTTTTACTTTCTTATCAACTATATACAATTTTCAGTGATAATTGTCTTTGACACTTTCTCGTTCTTATTTTCTCACAATTTCCAATCTTACATTTGACCATACTGTTCCCTGATTGGCTATTGTCATCAAGAAGTTTGCTGTTCTATCATTGGCTACTTTTAGTTAGATACAATTTCATATACTGTATGTTTCAAGCTTATAATTTTGTGGATCACATTTTATTCAGGAAGATTTTGTAAATCTAGACTTTTTGTTGTCTTTTGAACAATTATGGGTTGTAATCATTATGACAGTGTATGAAATTGATTGTATTATAGTATTTGGATATTTTCATCTATTCATATTATACAGAGACTTAATAAAGGAAATAGAACTTCAAAAATTATGTAAAAACAATCTCTTGAAACTAATAGCTATTAAGTAATTATTCTTTTTGTGGGTTTTTTCCTTTTAATATATTTAACTGGTTTTTCATAACATAAAATATATATATATATATATATATATATATATATATATATATTGAATATATACGAAACAACTACGGGTTGACTAAAAGAAGGACCTGAAAATCTTCAAATTTGGCTCAATTATAAATTATATGTTTTTAATTCGTTCATTTTAGAATCTTCAACACTGCCAACTTTAATTAACTCGAAGACAACTCTGTGAATAAGGTAATGCCACAACACAAGCATTCCAATTGCTTGGGTGGGTTACTTTTCTCCAGAAGTGGAACTGAATCTAACACGTTCGAGAAAATTTTAAATTATCTGAATCAAAATGTTAATGTAATTTCAGTGATTTCTAACGGGTATGAACTCTTAGTCTGAGAGTTTATGTTGAAATAAGTGCAAAAAAAACAAACGAAAATCTGTTTGTTCGTACAAATGCAATAATACTTTTTCGATTATAATTTATTCCGGAAAAAAGTATTTGTCGAATGAGTCTTAAACGTAAATATACAGACTTCATACGTCCTACCCATTTATACACATTCTTATTCAGCATACTCACCAATTGTACACGCTATCTTCCTACACCAAGTTGTGGAAATTATATCGTGATTCAAAAAATAATCCGATATATAAGCAAAAACATATCCGAGGAAAAAATTCGTTAAATAAGGGGTTGCTGATAACAATCCATTCTGAAAAAATAAAAATAAATTCCAAAATATTCTTTGTATATAAATGTATAATTACCGATTTGATGTCGAATCCGATAATTTTATTCATATAAATCGGCATCTCAGCAAGCAAAGTTGTATATCCCCATACCGATCCTATTTGCGTGCAAAGAGCTGCCCAAACTGGTACTGACGTCAAAATAGACTTCCATGGGGTGTCGAACTGGAAAAAAGTATCACTTATATCTCAAATCGGGTATTAATTCCATAAGCATTAGAAGTCTATCACAATAGTTCCATAAGAAAATCCCCATGGTATATTGAAAACTAATCACCAACATAAATTCAACGTGAATGTTTGGGCTGGTATCATAGGAAACCATTTTATAGCACCATTTGTTCTATATAATCGATTAGAAGAAGAGATATGTGGCTCTGAGGGTTGATCAAACAAATAAGGAAGCGGTTAAAAACAATGTTATGCATGATGGCGCTTCCCCTCATTTAACTTTGATTGTGCAGGACCACCTTACCATATTTTCTCCAATAGACGGATTGTTATTTACGCTATGAGCTTTGTTAGGTGTTTGTGTTTGCATTATTGAAATCTGCAATGAAAATGTTAACCCACTAATTCTATTGTCATTGAAAATAAATCTTCTCAACGATAGTGGACCTCTCAGGTTGGATGTCGTCGAAAAAAAGTACATTTCTATCAGAAATAGTTGCTCCGATCGACTTTACACATGAGTAACCTTGTTTTGTTGAAAAATATTGAAAAATCTCAGCCATTTTGAAGTTTTGGGGTATGGACCATTGGGGGCAGTCCGTTCCTCACTTTGTAGCACACCAAATGAAACTTCATCGAAGGAATTCCTTTGTTTCGTCAATCACCAAAATTTTGTTGATTTTCAATATTCACGCCAAAAGTTATCAAAGAAAAACAATTTTCATTTTGTAACGATGGCCCGTTACTTAGTGATGAAGGGTTTTAGAAGAAGAAGTTAGATGAAGTTCTAGTAATATATTGTTGTGATAGGTTGTTTTATTATATTTATATTTGTAATGATAATTTTGTTTCATTGATTTTCTCATTTATTTAATAATTTTTTTAAAATGAATACCTATCATAACAGTAATGAACTCTTGCTATGTTGTCTTAGCCTTTTTCAACACCCTTTTACCTTATCCCAGCTCAGTCGGTACGCCTATGGAGTATGAGTCATCTCTATTCTCATGGCAGGATTCAGTTATGCCAACTTGGCGCTCTGCTCGACGTCAAATATGCTATTTTGTGGGAAGATTATGATTAGGTGCTCAATAGATAAACAAAGAATGCAGAAAATTCGTCAAATAGTTGGTTTTATGGAAATCAATCCTTAAAATTGACCTACTCTGCGAAATCTAAGTTATCTAACTCAGAACAGTGATGTAAAATGGTAAAACTTGCTTATGGATGATAAAATACTTGCTGAATAAACGTTTTAATGTTATGAACAGTCTGTGAGATAGAAAAGACCATTAAATGTTCAAATGGATGGATACAAGTGATCAAATAACCAATATAAGTGTCTGGACCTGATATGTAGCACTTTATTTAGTTCTGCTCTTGAAATACCTGCTATACTTCCTTCTTGTTCTCCTGACTATTAGAAGTGGTCGTGCTCACTGGAAAAATACAGCTACACTGCAGAAAGCCCTCTTTTTTGTTCCTGGAAATGGCATGGACTGGACTTGTTATCTCAATGAGGTGAGTGGTTTTTTCTTGTTTTTATATTCCCATTCGTATCTGAATTAGTTGTTTGACGTTTAAAAATAGTTCTGCTCGTTTTCTCTTGTGTTTTTCTTATAATTATTTTCTCTAAATTGGTAACTGGCTTCGTTTTCTACGTCAATTTTTCATCTCTCCAAGCTTGTTACATTTTCTCTTGGCAACAACCATTTTTTGTTTTTTTTTCACAAATTTAAAGTTCATTTCCACTTCCTATATCACTTTTCGTTATTCTAACTTATTCTAATGATTTTATTTGCAATATATAAAAAAAAATTCGGTATCTCCAACGCGAAGCAAAATATCGAGAATTTGCCCTTTTCGCGGGATCGCAGTAGGCTAGGTTTTGTTACATCTGCCCTGTGTAGTTCTACTATATTGATGTTCAGGGCAGTGTATTATTAATAAAAATACATTTCTTTCACCCTCGTAGTCCAAAAAGACATCAGTTCGGCCTGCGCGCGAAGGCAGGTCTTTTAGATCTTACTATGACTTCTCTGAGGAAAGAGAAATGAAAGGCAACTTAAAAAAAATATCTATATAATAAAAAAGGTAAAAATAAACATAACAAACAAATTCTTGATTAGAGAAAAACGGCAATAGTATCAAAATATTTTCCTGGAGCTTAGCAAAATGTGAAGTATTTATTTCCAAAACACATTTGTATTCATTTAATGAATGGAGTGGAAAGAGACGAGTACCCTGTATCGATTATTCTCATTTGCAAAAAGCGTACTGCAAAACTTAAAATTGAAAAGAAATCCTCCCCAGATATTATAAGTGGTTAGTTACATTAACATACAGCTTCAAATCGCTTACCCTGTGTGCTGAGCTGCTATTCCCTACCAGTGGCAGATAATCCAGAACTTCATCAAATCCCTGAATTCACGAATTGTTTTCCAGTGCACGATCACCGTCACTATTTTCCGTTCCGTAGCGGGTTCAACGCTAAACACACGCGTGTCCTAATTACCACCGAAACTATATTCAACCCTTAATCCAGGGCGTCGCGACGCAACCTCGCCTTAAACTCTCGACGCGTTTTCGCCGTCTCCCCGTATTGCCCACTTGACCGTCCGATTTCGCGAACCCTGACCGACTCCCTTGCCCGCCTCCAAAATTATTATTTACTCCCTTCGTTTCTTAAAACGTTCAATTAGGCCCACCTTTTAATCCCAATTTTTCTCTTACAGCCCCGCCTTCAATGCAATGGCGTTTGTAGTTTTTTATTTTATTATCCCTTCAACGGCGATCTGTATAAATCCCACGCAAAAATTGGTTATCTTAAAGTTTCCAACTCAGCGTTTCTCGGTCGGGCGAGAAAAATGATATTTTTTCTGCCTTGGGTGGTCCTACTTATCGTTATGAATAACCCATTGATCGTTTTATCAAGTCTAGACCATTCTGTAACGATTCTGTATCTGCAGGTGTCTGGGCAGGAGTATCTCATTTCATTTACCGATATGATTATTGGAATATATTTCCAATCGTATACTCGAAAATATTTGCTGAACGAAATATGTAATGAACTGAGTTCGTTTGTACAGGGTACTACAGTTTAAGACTGTTACTCGGGCTGAGTATTGCGAAACACAAAATATGAGACTTCTTTGAAACATTGAGAATGACGATTTTCCATCCAAAATTAGGTGAATGGTATTATTCGCAACCAATCATATTCAACAGAAAATTGAAAAATTCCTGAAAATTGGAGACAGGCTAGTAAAGGAGACTAAATTGTATTAACTTACATTTGATAAAATGGTAATTTTTAATTTAAGTTATTTCAATACGTTCATTCAATTGATTTTGACTATTTTATCATTTCTGTAGCTTCTTATTCAGAACCATTAATTGAAAATCGGACTTGAATATGAAAATTTAAAAAAAAAAACGAATTTTGCGTTTCAATTTGATACGTAGAGTCAAAATCGATTTCTAAGCAACATTTTTCAAATAACTTTTTTTGGTATCTCCAACGCGAAGCAAAATATCGAGAATTTGCCCTTTTCGCGGGATCGCAGTAGGCTGGGTTTAAGACTGTAAGTGAAAAGTGCGGCCCATGAAGGTCTACGTCTGTACCAAAAATCAAATCTCTGCTTTCAAAAATGACTAACACACAGGGGTGTCTTCATCTTGAGTGTGTTACAATGTATATATGTATATTCTTATTAGGTTAATTTTTTCCACACTTCCATTATTCTCACGAACATGTCAGTGCAATCTCAAATGAATAAAAAAAACAAAATATAACAAAATAGATGATTGGTCCGAACAATGTGAAGAACCAATTACTTACTTTGCTCCCCTCTGTGTCTTTGTTACTTTCAATGTACTTTTTCTCATCTTCTGTTATACTGCGATGATCTCTAGGGGTGCTGGCACCAAATATAAAGTACAAACATACCCAAACATATCCCAAGCCACCATACAAATAAAATGCAAATGGCCACCCCAGTGAAGAAGAAGATACATATCCCACGATTGGCATGGTGAAGATGGTCCCAAATGATGCACCTACAAAAGAAAACCCTCGTCAGGAACTACCGAAATTCTGAATTACAATATGATGCGGCTATATTTTTAAGTTATATTTTCGAACAAAATTTCAATCGGTCCCCTTTTGAAAACATTTTTCGAACTACGAGGCACATCCAGAAAGTAAGAGTACTGTTGCTCTCTCAGGCTCTAGTGTTTTCCAGAAACAGATGATTTAATTCAAATATTAGAAATTTAATTGAACCCACCCGATAGCGCCAGAGTACTCATCCTAGTCTTTTCAACTTCAGGGATCCATTTAGTGAGAATATTTTGGACTGAGCAATAAAAACATCCTTGGGCCAGTCCCATCACCACCCTGCAGCCCATAACACCGTAAGATCCTAAGTTATCCGCCATAACTGGAACTAACGTCATGGCGGTAGCGTTAACGAACATGCCGCCTAATAAAAATCGTTTAGGTCCATACTTTCGCCCTAACTCTGCTGCGAATACTTGAAGAACCACGTAGCCCCAATAGAAGGAAGAAAGGATCAAACTTTTGTTATCCCAGTTGTATGTCTGAAAGATCAATGAATGTTTTTCGTGTAATTGAACTTATTGTAATTGAAACTACATATAGTACAATCATTCGAGCAAGCAATAGAAGTTAATGAAATAATTAATAAGAAACCTTTTATTAGAATGCGCTAAAATGTAAAAAATAATTGCTTTGGATGTGTGAGGTAGGTTATTACGTGAGTAAAAGATTCAAGAGCATCCAGTTCGAATACGGAAGCGACAAGCTTTTGAATCTATAACTCACGGAATAACTGTGACGCCCTGGATCAACTGGGTAATTTTAAAGTAAAAATTGTAATGCCCTTGACTGGAGGAACGCGACACAAAAAGGTGAACGACCAAAATACATATCTCCGTGCAAACGCTATTAAATTAGAGGGGAGAAATGCGAGGTGTTTCCGACAAAGAAGTAAGATCTTGTAAATTATTTGATATGATAGCACCACCCATTAATACGCATCATAAATATGAATATTCCTTGTTCGCTGACAACAAATAGTTCGTGAATTCAAAACCAACAGTCATAAAAGACGACGGGTGATAAATGCATATAAGATGATCCCCTCATACGGCGGGATATTTGTTACACGCTGGAATGCGAGGGGAAACATCAAAGTGGTAGTCCGACCCATTAATTATTTTTATTACCACGCGTGCTTTTGTTCCTATATAACTATGAACCGCACATAACCAGAGATGATCAGAAGTATTCAGATGTTCACGAACTAGAGATGTTATATTGGAAGTGCTCTACACTCCTCAAGTAAAAATGTTCAATTCAGAAGTATATCAACTTCAATTGAAGTAACGAGTATTGAATTCGTAAAATTATCAATAAAGTAGCCAGTTATCAAAAATGTGTTGGAAAATGTGTAGATTGCAGAAAAATACCATATAAATACAAAATACAAAGCAATGGTGCCTCAGTAAACTCAGTAAACTCTCTTCAAAACAAGCTAAATAATTATATTTTGAATCATTGAACGCGTTGAAATTGGTAATCCAAAATAAAAATCATTCAACAATAATACGAGATGTTGTTCTCTCTAGTCAAAAGATATTTATATTGTAATAAAATAATCTTTCAACTATTTGATTATCACAGTGGGTTGAAACTTTGGATCAACCAAAAGAAATAATGGAAGCAATAGCCAAGTAAGTGAATAAGAGTTTTTTTAATGGGCATACTATATTTGTTTTACTATCAAGTTTATTCTATATTCAAATTCATTCTGACGTTCTATAAATTTTAGTTTTGAATTATACCATATGCATAATTTGTTATTTTTATAAAACATAGATATATTATTATTTTCATTATTGTATTTTTTCCGAAGAACTATATAAGATCAGTGGAGTATCATCACAGATAAACCTTCTCACGCTCAAATATTGGTGAGGATTTCTACGATCCGCTCCGCAGATATCTTCTCTTGTTTTTCTTTGGTTTATTGACACCCAGTATAGTTGAGGATTAACCTTAATAACATTAACGAGCAATCGTAACCATTGGTCTTTGATAGACTGAATTTTTTATTCTCTATAAGATCAGTGGCGTAACGAATTGGTGTTGCAGGTGTGGTTTGTTAATTCATAACACCCTGTATATGGCCGGTCTCAACATAACCTACGTCACACATCCAAAGCCATTATTTTTTACTTTTAAGCACGTTTGAATAAAAGCTTGTATTTGAAAAGATTTTTTTAATGATTATTTTATTCTGTGCATTTTAAAAAGTACGCCTTGATCAATGCATTTTTGTTAATGCATCGTCATTTTCCTGTAAGTTCTGAGCTATCTAGATTTTCAATGAGGAGACCATCTGAAGATTGACTCGTCCGCTATCCTGGAGCTGCCATCTTCAATTTATGAATTCTGACAAAAAATCAATAATCTTCGACTCAATTCCTAATTTCCAACCCCGACATACCAATTCTGAGTAGAAACGGTCCATTTTCACAAAACTTGTCCACCATCTTGAACCCGCAATTTTGAATAGAATCGGACCATAATCAGATGTTGAAGCCACCATTCTGATTTTATGAATTTTGACAAAAAAATCATAATCTTCAACCCCGAAAACCCCCACATACCAATTTTGAATAGAATCTAACCTTAATTACAAAACTCAACCGTCATCTTAAATTCAATAATTTTGATAAAAAATCCGTAATCTCCGACCCCGAAAACCTCCACATAGTAATTTTGAATGGAATCGGACCATACCCACAGTGATCGTCCGCCATCTTGGAGCTGCCATTTTGATTTTATGAATTTTCACAACATTTTTGTAATTTTCGACCCCGAAAACTTCCATACACCAATTTTGAATCGAATCGCACCATAATTACAAATCTCGTCCGCCATTTCGGAGCCGCCATCTTGAATTTGTAAATTTTGAATAAAAATTCATTATTTCCAATCCCGGAAACCCCCACATATGAATTTTGAATAGAATCGAACCATAATCACAGAGATCGTCAGCCATCTTGGAGCCGCCATTCTGTTTTTTCTTTAACAAAAATTTCATAATACTTTGTCACGAAAACTATGAACACCTGCCGAATTCCAATTCAATCGAGCAACTAAAAATGGGGCAAATTTAACTTGCAAGATTTGATTACAGACAGACAGACACCGGGAAAGGAGAAACTAAATAAAACCTTGTTAAAATGACAATGAATATAATATCTATATCTCCATATGTTTCTCACACAGGGGCGCGCGAACTATGTGGCGAATGTAGGCAAAAGCCACGGGCGGCAAAATCTAAGGGCGGCAATTCGGCTAAATAAACCGTGAAACGTACTAACGACTTCTTCTTTCTAATGCCGCGCGTCGGTTCCAATTCATGTTTAATGCGTGATTCTATTTCGAAACTCTCTTGCTATCAGCGATAGCGGCTAGCCTAAGAAGTCCGAGTAGCGGCAACGATAAGTATCAAAAACAAAGAGAGTAAATATAGAGAAATGTTTCTATTGTTTTTGTTGCTTTTTTTATTCGAGAAAGGCTTAAAAGTCGTCTGTCGGAAGCCGCAAAAAATGAAAATTGATATAGTTTTCCCAATATCAACTGCAGAAGCATAAAAAAGTCTTGCGGCGAAATCGTGTGAGCTGCAGTGGCGGAGATAACTAATTTTATCTAGATATTTTGAGATTTTAAAAATACTTCATAAAAAATGAAAAAAGACAAGCTTTTATTTATACAAATACATTGAGAAAAAAAACTAGAATATCCTACAAAACTAGAATATCCTAAAACGTATTTCGATCGGCACACACCAAGACCACAGACGCTACTGGTTTTTAATCTTTCAGAGCTATTAAAACACAAATATAATGCGTGATTTATGACCTCCCATCATATAGCCACACCTGCGAGCAATTATGTCGGATTCGATTGGCCCAGACGAATCGGTTTGTGAATAGACAGCAGTCACTCAGGTCCACGTTGACTATCGGCTCTTTTGATCTACCGTTTGCCGATATTGAATGTTTACGAGTAGTACAGATTATTTTTCGTTCCGTTTCTTCGCATATACGCTCGTGTTAGCGAAGTGAGTTTTTATTTGCTCCCTATAGAAACAGCTTCTGCAATTGATATTGGATGGACTATATAAATATGTCTGGATTTCGTAAACTGGGTCATTCTGGTTTGTTCTGCAAATCAGATGAGTTGATTAGACTAGGCTATGGGTGAAACGGTGAACAAAGAATTTTCGACTGAGGATGAATGGAACCTGGTCGAAAATAGAAATAAGCAGAAACAACATCATAACAGAAGAAACAAACCTATTGTTGGTAATATAACTGGGTGTCCCCTGAAAGCGGCAGTACAAAAAGCATATCTGCATGTCTACAAGCTTGACATTGATATGAAACCTAAAGACGTATTGAACTTCCTCAAGAAGCCGTTTCCTGAAGCAGAAGTGGAGCAACTGGAGTCAAAACATCCCCAATTCTACTCCAGCTTCAAAGTAGCCATGAACGGATACAACTATGAAAGAGCTATGAACCCTGCAGTGTGGCCGGAAGGTGCATTCGTGAACCGGTTTTTATACCGGAAGACAGTATCGAACAACACAACAAGTCAATAAATTATAATAGGATAAGTAAAACCCAAATATCAGACTATAGAATGGTAGATGGGGTGAGTATTATCCATTTGAATATTGGAGCCATTTCTAATAAAATTAATCAATTGCTACTATATCTTGAAAAGTTTGGTTGTGACATTATTCGTTTGAGCGAACACTGGTGCAGTGTAAATTCTTTGAAAATGGTTAATCTACACCAGTTCAAACTTGCTAGTTTTTTCTGCAGATCTGACAGTGGGCATGGAGGTGTCTGCATATTTCTAAAATCTGATATGTTATATAAAACCATAGATCTCACACAATACTGTGAAGAATTTCATTCGGAAATGTGTGGTATTGTGCTTTCAAACACAAATATTTGTATTATCACTATGTATAGATCTTGTGTGCATGGGAATTTACAGATATTTTTTCTACATTTCAATAATCTTATGGATAAGCTTTTCGCAAAATACAATCAAATCATTATACTGGGTGATTTCAACATAAATATTAAAAAAAGTGACAAATCAACGTTGGAATGGTCAGAAATTATACAGTCCTTTGGTCTGAGATTCACAATCGACGAGTATACCAGAGTGAGCTCTAGATCTGCTAGTTGTATAGACAACATTCTAACAAACTTAAATAAATCCAGTTACTCGGTGGATATAGTCGATCCGGGACTCTCAGACCACCGGGCCCAAAAAATACTTGTTCAAACTCCACACAATACTCTTCCAGCAAAAAAATTCACAAGAAAAATAAATGAAATTGGCCTTGGTAAAATGAAGGAATTATTTACGGACCTGGATTGGACCGTTTTTAATTTACCCCAAGAAAATAATAAAAAAAATTGTAATTTATTGTCAAACTATCTAGTGGACAAGTTAAAAACCATGGTGGAGAAACATTTTCCCGAGAAAAAAATAGCTAACAAATACAGACCTCCTGTAAATTTCACACATTTTGCCGAGGAGATCATCCTAACATTACCTGATATTAACCATTCTTCGAGTGATTTTCTGAATGACCTCCCCAAAACAAAAGATTCACTTTTCCTAGGACCAGTAAATCACGAAGAGGTGAACGCTGCAATAAATAAATTGAAAAATTCAAAATGTTTTGATATACATTGTTTAAACAGTAAAATCATAAAGGGCACAGCGACCATGCTGATTGAACCCCTAGTAACCCTGATCAATCTATGTTTCCTCCATGGAATATTTCCTGACAATCTAAATATCACTAAGGTACTTCCAATATATAAAAAAGGAGACCCTGATTTGGCCATAAATTTCAGACCCATCTCTATAATCCCGATTATCAGTAAGATTATTGAAATAATCCTGAAGGAACGATTGTTGCTCTTTTTTAATAAACATAATACTCTCAACAAAGGACAGTTTGGTTTTCGACCAAACTGCTCCACGATTCAGGCTATCAGCCGCATTGTTGCGAACATAGTCGAGGGTCTTGAGAATGGCAAACATACGGAAATCACCTTATGCGACCTATCCAAGGCCTTCGACTGGGTATCGCATGATAAACTACTAGAGAAACTAAATTTCTACAGTGTACCTCTGAAACTTATAAAGTCCTATCTCAATAACAGAATTCAGTGTGTAGCCATAGAGAACAATTTCTCTGAATTCCAGAACATAAACCACGGAGTCCCGCAGGGAAGTGTATTGGGACCACTGTTGTTTCTTATCTACCTCAACGATATTTTTCACTATATGTCGCCCTCTGGATGTATTTGTTTTGCAGATGACACAAACTTAATTGAAACACATTGCAACCCTATCACACTCAACAATCTTACTAAACAAGCCAAAAACAAGGCTCATATTTGGTTCAGTTCGAATAATCTTAAATTAAATCAAGAAAAAACCCAAAAAAATTTCTTCTCTGCTAACAACTATTTTACCTCGAATAACTCAGTCAACCTGTTAGGTATTGTGCTAGACGACAGGTTAAAATGGAGTGCCCACATTGATCATTTATGCAAAAAACTCTCCACCCAATTATCATTATTGAGACAACTGAAAAAAGTATTGAGCATTCCAATATTAATAACTTCCTACCATTCTCCCTTTCACTCGCACCTTAACTATGGTACTATTCTCTGGGGAAACTCAACACACTCAATTAGAGTATTCAGACTCCAAAAAAAGGCGCTAAGGATCACAGATGGTGCAACCTTCCATGCCCACTGTCAGCCACTATTCAAGAAATTCAGAATTTTACCAATTCCTTGTGTCTATATCTATCAAACTCTACTGGAGATTTTTACTAATATAACTCTATACTCAACTAATGCTGATGTCCACAACCATGCTACAAGATCATCGAATGAACTCAGAACTCCTAAATTCAGATTGTCCGTCACAGAGCAAAATTCTATAAATGTCAAAATTTTCAATAAATTACCAGTATCTGTAAAATCATTAAATTTCAGCCAATTCAAGAAATGTGTAAAGAACCATTTACTATTATATTGTTTTTACTCAATAGAGGAATTCCTATCATTTAACCATGAATGCATGTTACTCACCCCAACTACATAACCGTAGCGCATTAAAAATATTTATAATAAAAATTTTAAAACAATAAAACCCGCTTAAGGGGCATGTCTAATACAATCCATGTTGTGATTGTTTTGTTGTGTTGTTTCAAAACTTTTAAACATTTGTGTCAAAACTTTCAAACATTTGTAGTTACATATATATGTAATTCTGTCCTGTTCATTTTATTTGTAATGACTAATTTTATTACTTGTAATTTTAACTATTGTTAATTTTAATTTTTGTACTTTGACTTGCTACAAACATAATTTTATGTAACGTGGTTAAATAATATAGTATATTAAAGTATAAGTGGATAAAAAGGGCTTTAAAACACGCGCGATTTTTCGAGCACGACGGCGCAGCCGGAGTGCTCGAAATAGAGCAAGTGTTTTTAAGACCAGTTATCCACGAATACTTTACGTTATTTTTTTTTATTGGTGCACTTTGAAATCATATATACTGGTATTATTACTACAAATAATAGAAATAAGAACTAATAATGCAAGAAGGTTGAATTCGTGATGTGACATCAGTATACCTTTCGTTGTCATGGAAATGAGAAAAACATTCCTTTGCAATTTGTTACCAAAGATCAATATTTGTTGTCACCAGAGCTCAAAAATGAATTATTCTAATATCGATTTTTTGAATAGTGAGGCAGAATCGCGGTTAATACCGCGAAAATCCAGTGATATATATAAAAAAGAATATGAAAAGTTCATCAAATGGATGGAGGAGCACATATAAATGAACGAATTGTGAGTAATATTTTGACGTTACAAGGTACTCCTGTCAGATCAATAATAAAAAATTTGTCATTTAGACTTCACGTTTCTCGATTTGTTGATGTTGTCATGGTTACCTTTAAAAAACGCGCGTTTTTTAAAGTTCAATTTAAACACGCTGAGGCGTGCTTTAAATGGGTAAAAAGGGGCACCAATAAAAAAAAATTATATTCTATTCTATTCTATTCTAGACAGTTGGTTAGTGAGGTGAATATTTCAGTGTAAAAAATGGTATAGTTTTCCCAATATCAATTGCAGAAGCATAAAAAAGTCTTGCGGCGGAATTCTTTGAGCAGCAGTGGCGGAGATAATTAATTTTATTTAGATATTTAAATATTCAAAAAACACGTTAAAATGAAAAAATATGCCATAAGCGAGGAAGTCTGTATCAATAGACAATCAGATCATCATAATTTCATTTTCCTATGGTCGAAAAAAGCCATATTTTCCAACAAAACACGACAAAACTATAAAATAATTCAAAACCTATTTCAATCCCAGATCGGAGACGCTTCTGGCTTTCATTTACTCACTCTTGAAACTGGTGATTTGCGGTCACTTAAACCCACGTTGACTATCGGCTCTTTTGATCTTCTTTTCATCTACCGTTCGCCGACGGAGAATGTTTAAGAGTAGTACAGATTATTTTTCGTTCCGTTTCTTTGCATATACGCTCGTGTTAGCGAAATTAGTTTTTATTTGCTCCCTATAGAAACAGCTTCTGCAATTGATATTGGATGGACTATATAAGTAGTGTAACTAAATACGCTATATTTTCATTATTCTACGCTTAATTCTGATAAAAATTTCTGAAACATGTTCTATATTATTTTTTTTCCCATAAATGGCAATTAACAATATGGCTAATAATTTCACTTGCAACTACCAACTACTAATTGTAAAGTATTTTCAGGTAATTTTTTTTCAAGGGTCTGTAATACATACTAATACATATTTATTTTCGACAAATGTTGTACATACATATTTTTTTCAAATAGATCACCATGTAACATATCCTATATCAAAACTTATTTGTTTTCGAGATATTTAACGTTTAAATTTTTTTTTCTAAAACGTAAATAATAACAATATGACATTTTCTATTTTAAGGAAAAGGCCAAAAAAAGAAAACGATTGTCAGGTCATCAGTTCCGCCAACAAAGACGGCAGAAAATGGAAGAGAATGAAAAATTAGCTGATTCTCTGAAGGAATATTTGAAACCGTCAGAAACAAGTGTTCTTCCTGAACTCGAAAATACCGTCGATGCTCGCCCTAGTTGTTCCTTAGCCCCAAGTTCCTCATTTGTTTCTGATTGTAATAATATCAATAGTACCCAGGAACACCAAACTGAGAACGCTCCAGCAGCGGCAACATTACTATTTTCTAACTCCACCGTAATATCTGATGACCCTGGAGAGTGGCCCGAAATAATTACATCCGCAGATGCAAGATTTTTAACGGAAAAAGGACCCCATCAAAATACGAATTGAATCTATCCAGTAAACTCACAAGGCCGAAAGTTTTCTGCCAGATGTTTTTATTGTAACCTAACCAATGAGGAGAAAGTTAAAAGGGAGTGGCTGATTTACTCAACAACAAGAGATGAGGTTTACTGTTTCTGTTGCAAACTTTTTGGTAAGTCTTTGACCAACTTGTCTAAATTCGTCTAATAAAAAAGGGTGTCTGATTGAAAACATTCGTCACTAGTGCTAATCAGACACGAAAAGAGTGATTGCCATAAAAAAATATCGGATCTTGGTTAAACTTATCAAATATGTTATCTGAGGGAGTTACTATGGATGAAAGTCAATTACATTCATTGCATGTAGAAAAAAATACTGGTATCGTGTCATTGAAAGAATGATTTCAGCAATGCAGTTTTTATGTCGTCCATGTTTAGCTTTACGTGGTGGACTAACAAATTATATGGAAATAGTAACGGAAATTCCTTAAAATTAATAGAAACGTTCACCAAATTTTATTCTGTAATGGAGCAACATGTTCGACGCACACATAAAAATCAATACAGCGGCAGCGGTAGCGGTATGACAAACTATCAAGGCGATAAAATTAAAAATGAAGTGATAAATCTAATCGGCTCAAAAGTAAGAACTACTATTTCAGATCTAGTAACAAAACATAAATATTACTCTATAATCCTCGACTGTACAACGAATGTGAGTCATACGGAACAATTGAGTGTAGTTTTGAGGCTTGTTTCATCAAACGAGTTGACGAAAAAAAATTAAATACGTGAACATTTTATTTAATTTTGCCCTATAGTTGATTCTACTGGTGCTGGCTTGTATAACTATGTGACAGATTCATTAGTAGAATTAAATTTAAGTATATATGATTTGCGAGGACAAGGATATGATGATGGAGCAAACATGCGTGGAATACACAGTGGATTACAAACACGAATCTTGAATATAAACCCGCGAGCATTTTTGTTCCTTGTTCGGCGCACTCATTAAATTTAGTTATTAACGATGCTGCTAAAATTTTTGAGGTGTCCGGACTCTTTGACATTGTTCAAGAGATATATGTGTTTTTTCCGTAGGTCAATTTTGAAAACGTGCCTTACAGATTTAACTTCAAAACCACTATCTGGTACACGCTGGTCCAGTAGAATAGACGCTATAAAACCTGAGATATCACATTGGTGAGGTTTATGATGCTTTTTTAAAAGTAATGGATGCATCCGCATCTTCAAAAGATTTTAGTACATCACACCTAGCGCTCGATCGCTCGCAACAAAAATCCAAAACTACAATTTTTTATGCTGTGTAGTAATCTGGTACAATATTTTATTTAAAATCAATTCTCTAAGTAAATTAATGCAGAATCAAAGTATCAATCTGAAAGTTTGTTTAGACTGTCTTAACAAAATAAAAACACATTTTTTTAGACGTAAGAGATGGTAAGGGATTTAGCGAACTTCTTGTAGACGCCAGAGAGCTGGCCAAAGAATTAGAAATTGAAGCAAATTTTTCATCTTCACAAACAGTTCGTCAAAGGAAAAAGAAAAGACAGTTTGATTATGAAAGTACTGACGAACCAATAACAGACCCGAAAATTAATTACAAAGTAAAAGTATTCTTCTCTATACTAGATACGACGTTATCATCTCTTAATGATAGATTCAAGGGGTTGGAGCAATTTAATAACATTCTTGGATTTATTTATCGTATGTTCAGCTCGAATGAAGAAGAATTCAGAAACTCGTGTGAAAATTTATCATTTTATTCGAAAGATGAAGCACGTAAAGAATCAGATATTGATGCAAATGACTTATGTGATGAAATTATTTGTTTGAAATGCCACTTACCAGAGCAAAATGAGCTAGATTCTCAGTTGATTCTTCAACACATTTTAGAGAACAATTTAATTCCAACATTTCCAAATACGTCATTGGCAATACGAATTTTTTCAACGCTACCAGTATCTGTAGCATCGTAAGAAAGGTCTTTTTCAAAATTAAAATTAATAAAAACTTTTTTGCGGTCAACTATGGCACAAGAGATATTCAGTAATTTATTATTTATAATTTTAATTTAATAGTATACCACATGAAATAATTTTTGTATAGTATTAAATATCAATTTAAACATTTGAAAAAATGATGCTTCATCTAAACACTTGAAAGAATAAAGTTCCGCTGGAAAAGAATTTCTTATGTTGATTTTTCCAAAAGTTATACAATTGTCAACTTAGAAGTTTTTTCCGTTTTCACAAATGCCGACATAAAAGTTTAAATAATTGACTTATAAAGTTTTTGCTTCTTGTTTTTTATATGAATTATTTATAAACAAATAGACAATGTTACTATTAAAAAAAATATATATTTTGTTGTCATCACGAAATAATGATAAAAAAAATCTTTTTTTTTTTTTATTATTTATAATAGTTTTTTCATTCTATTGTTTGAATAATTAGTTCAGAAATTATTTTTCCTTTGAAAGTCATGATTGGCATTTCTCAATAAAGTAACAAAATAATTTCATTGTTTATTGTTTTAACAATTTGTTATAAACAAATCCTGACTAACATTATTTTTGTTTCTAAAAATAATTGAAATTACAGAAACAGCCATATATAACCAACTTCGGTAACGTGTAATATTGGAAAGTGTTATAAGAGATGAAGAAAAATCAGTATTTTGTTACATATGGCTGTTTCTGTAATTTTAATTACTTTCAGAAAAAAAATATGATGTTAGTCAGAATTTGTTCATAACAAATTGTTGAATCAATGAACAATAATAATTATTGTTAAAAAAATTGTTACTTCATTGAGAAATTCCAATTATGATTTTTAAAGAAAAAATTATTTCTTAACAAATTATTCAAACAATAGAAATATAAAAAACACTATTATAAACAATAAAAAAATTATTTTAAGATTTTTTCAATCATTATTTTGTTATGACATTTTTCATATAGTGAACTGATCCATTTGTTTATAAACAATTTATTAAAAATGACACAAAATTTTTAACCCAGCGTTACTCATTGCCATTATTAGATGCAAAAAACAGCAATAACATAAGATTTATTTAAAAAAAAAATTTCAATTTAATATTTTATTAATTTTTAATTTAAACAATTATAATAAACAAAATGAAAAACTTTCATGAACTTTTATCACCTGATCTTCTCAAGTATATATATATATATATATATATATATATATATATATATATATATATATATATATATATATATATATATATATCCGAAAATCAAAAAATCTATGAGTAGATTATTTAAACTTTTATGTCGCTATTTGTGAAAACGGAGGTTGGACTTTTTGAAAAATCAACATACAAATTTTTCTCCAACGGAATTTTATTCTTTCAAGTGCTTAGATTTCTTAACTTCCAATAGTTTTTGCATTATTAGCGATAAACTAAATGCCTTTTTTTCCTCTTAATTTTTTATGTGCTGTTAAATCATCGAAATACTTTCTACACGACATTCCAAATCCAATGAGCTATCGCTCATATTTTTAGGAGCTTTATCAATAATGAACTCCCTATTGAACTTGTTGATCAGACTACTATAGTCTAGTCAACAAGTGCTTTTTGGACCAACTTTTTTCAGCAGTCTCCGAAAATTATGATCGAGGTGTCATTCGATTCGGAATGACATCTAGATTATTTTTGAAAAAAATTTTAAAAGTTATTAACAATTAACTAAAAAAAAGGGGGGCTTTGGTTTTTCAAATCTGAGAAAAGATTCAAAAAGAGGAGGAAATTTCCTAAAAAAGGCTTGATTTTCGGAAATGTAGGATCAATATTTATAATTTTCCCAGAGGGATGAAAATACGGCCGAAAACGGGTACTCTGGCTTGTGCAAGCCACGCCCACTTTGGACACTTTAACAATAAAAATTATTTATGCATACTAAATATGAAAATAAAAAATTGAAAAAATTCAGACACTAACTGAACAGATGCATGAACAATAATCCGCTTGGAAAAAATGTTTATCACAATTTTTCAATTAGTTATTCAATAGTTAATTAATATTTTTTTTCTGCTTGAACATGAACATTGCAAGTGTGATAATTGTTAAACTATAAATTTAAGATTTTTTTCCTCTTCCGGAGCAATTTTTGAAAGGCTTCAGAAAAAAACCCCGTTGGAAAAATTCAAAAATTTCCATTTTTCAGTTTTTTATTAATAATTTTCGTTGTTGCAAAATTAAATACATAATTAATCATTGAAAAAATTTTTTTTTCACAAATATTATTAATGATCCGTTTTTATGTTATCAGAAACTGCATAGAAATAATTTTTAAGATGTTTTATCTCTAATTGTTTAAAAAATTGTTATAAACAAATGCGTTGTTTATAAGATAATTGAAAATTTTTCAGTGAATTTCAATCTGCGATACAAATAATGATTTAAAAAAAAATTGTTCAATAAAAAAATTTTTATTGCTTAAAAACGCATTTGTTAATTAACAAGTATTTTCTCCAACTTCTGATTAATATTAAGGAACCATTTTTCCTTTGAAAATCATTATTCGTTTTTCTTTTTCGTCGACAAAAATGTATTGAAGACCTAGTGAATGCGATGTCCCTCCTGCGTCAATGTTATGAATGATTTCTGGTGAGTACTCTCTTTTGGAAAACATTCTTCTTTGCCTCATTCATCTTTATGAGTTCTTAATTAAGACTGGAATGGAAAATCAAATAACTATCTGAATGAAAATGCAAATTTTCAATTTCAGATTTTTTCTTTTGAGTTAGGGCCTTTTCAGAATATCTATCAGATGTAGTTCAATGTCCAGCGTGGCTTTAGCCGGGGAAGTAGTTGTTTTCTGTTAGACATTCACAAAAAATAACTTCATTTCAATCGTGGATTTTTTAATTCACAGAAAAATCTTTCTATCAATATTCAATTGAGAATGTTTCCCTTTTCAACATGAATACCCCAAAAGAGGTTATCTTGACGATGGAAGATAGTGACTAAGGTTTATCTTTCAGTCGCAGATGATTCCACATCTGATTTTATGAACATCCTGTTTATATTTTCAACAAATCAAGATAAGATGATGTTATCTTGGGCGATATGGAATCGTTCAGGCGCAAGTGATGCCGCGATTGATTTATTATTTCCTCTCTCCAGTATCCCTATTGAAATATACAGTTTGGGGCATCACATTCGATTCGGTCTCTGGACTTCAAATGGAACAATTTTCCGGAAATATATACTACAAGTGAAAAGTATTTCAAGTCCACAAGATTTGTCAAACAAATGTTATATCAAAGATGTGTTCTTTCAGATGGACAAATTTCCGAAAATTGTTTCGTTTGGCGTGCAGAGACCGCGTGGTATTTGGTGCCCCACCCTGAACGCTCATGTGATATTTGATTCTGCCCATATTTATTCAGAAATATTTATTAAATTCTCTAGTTATTCTGAAGAACTGACTTTGTTATAAAATAATTTGAAAAAACTTCATTAACTCTGACTTTCACAATTGAATCAATCAATCAATCAAATATACTTTATTGTCCGAAGATAGATACATCTCATTGACAAAGTCTGGAATCGTGAATTTAAAAGGTAAAAGGTAAAAAGGTAAAAAGGCAAAAAGTTTATAGTGCCAATATACACACAAATGTTAACAACAGTTTTTTGACAATACACAAGATAGTAAATAAACAATACAAATAAAAGATTGGGGTCGACATTAACTAATGATTTAAAATAAAATGGAAATTCTAAAAGGTTGCATCTTACTTGATCACATCAATTACAGTCTAAGTTAAATTGATCTTCGTAAAATTCCTCTGTAGTATAATAGGCCCTCACAACCAAGAACTCTTTCACTTCTTTTCGGAATCTAAATACACTTTGTATTTATTTTAAATTGCTGGGTAGGTGATTAAATAATTTTTTGCTCTCGTAAATAAGGGAATTTTGAGTAAGAGCTGACGTAGGGACGGGTAGAGCAATATGGTGTCTTAAACGTGTATTATATACTGAAGAGTTGTTCATTTCATTTCTGTATTTCTTGTGAATTAGACATACTGTCTCTAAAATGAAAAGACCTGCCAGTGTTAAATTCCTTTGCTCTAAAAACAATGGTCTACATGAATCGCGGCATTTGGCTTTACATGGCTCTTTTTTTAAGGGTAAAGACCCTTTCAAACAGTGGATGCAAACATATACCTTAAAAGCATATGCCATAGCGTAGATGTGACTCTACTAATGAAAAATAAACCTTCCTAGCATTAGCAATATCCAGTTCGTGAGGAACACTACGTACGGCAAAGCAACCCGATGCTAATCTTTTGCACAATGAGTATTCCCAAAGACTTATTTTCCGCGGCATTGCTAATTATTCCATCATCTAATGAAACCTCCCTGATGTTACATCTGAATGATACGATGTTCGTTTTGTTGACATTGAATGATAGGAGATTTGCATCGAACCACTCTTTCACCCTTATTACATCCACACTGATGTGATCAAATAGATCGGTAATTGATTTATCATGCCATAGAAGAGTGGTGTCATCCGCAAACATTGTTAATTTACCCTGGATGTCCAACTGATTCAGATCGTTGACATACAACAAGAATAACAGAGGTCCCAGAACCGAGCCCTGTGGGACACCAGAGTTGACAGCACATTCATCGGATTCAATTCCATTAAGTGAGACATTTTGGTGACGTTCAGTTAAGTGAGATCTAAACCAAGACAATGCATTGCCTCTGAATCCATATATTTCAAGTATTTTCAGCAGTATTCTGTGATTTACGCAGTCAAACGCCTTAGATAAGTCACAAAAAACTGCCGCAGCTGCCTCTCTATCATTCAGATTGAGGTAAAGATTTTCTAGAAAGGAAAAAATTGCATCATTTGTACTTTTTGAGGCTTGGAAGCCAAACTTAGTATGTTAAACTTGATCAGGAAGGATGATACCCTTATTTTCACCAGTTTTTCTATTACTTTTGATAGGATTGGTAACAGGGATATCGGTCTAAAATTGGCAGGGACATCATGATCTCCGCCTTTATATAGTGGAATTACTGTGGCAATTTTTAAACAGGCAGGAAATGATCCTTGGGAGAATGAAATATCAATTGCCTCTGCCAAAATTTGTATTGCACCATCCGGCAATTTATCAATTATTCTGAGAGAAAGATCATCCCACCCAGAAAAAACTTTGTTTTTTATTTCTCTGAAAATTTATTTTATTTCCTGAATGTCTGTCGGTTCAAAAAAGAAAGAATCTTGAACAGATTTTTTTTTTAAGTATATCATTGAATCAATTTTCACAGTAATATTTTCAGATAGTTTTGCTGCCACTAAACAATAGAAGGAGTTCAGTTCGTCAGAGCTCAAGTTTGTTTTCGGTGGGTTTGCTTTAGGTTTTCCTCTTAGTTCATTGATAATGGCCCATGTTTCCCTTTGATTATCTGCAGATTGGGCTATTTATTCTGCTTGGATAGTATGTGTTTTTTGCTTTTTTGATAACTGTCCTGTAAATGTTTCTGTATCTGTTAAAGTAATTAGTGAAATATACGTTGTCATTGGTGACATGTTTTCTAATTTGATGAAGCGCACGGATGTTTTTGGCTGAGGTTTTAAGTCCTTTGGTTATCCACGGTTTATTTTGTTTCTCTTTCAAAATTCGAATGGGGAATGTCCTGTTGAAGATTGTCTTTACTACTTCATGAAATTCGTCCAAGGGATCGTCACTTAACAAAATGCTACACCAATCTGCATCTGCACAGAGTTGTGAGAACCTATTAGAATTACTTTTACTGATGATTCTACCTTTACGTGGAGGATTTTGAGATTTTTTTTTCAATGGTATTTTAGAAAAAATGGCCTCAGATAGACCAGAATTTACAACAGAACAACTAGTACTATTTACATTTGTACAAATATAATCAATGATTGTGGCGGAGGAGTTTGAGATTCTTGTTGGTGAATCTACATGCATGCATAAGTTGAAGGAGTCTAGCAGGGTTGATAATAGTTGTGTATTTGAGGTTGTTTTTTCTAGATAGTTGTTATTTAAATCCCCTGCTAGAATTATATTAGCATTAATGGGTATTAGGTATAAGAGAACTTCCATCCTCTCTAAAAAGATACTAATGTCACATGTGGGAGGCCTGTAGAAACACAATACAAAAAGATTCAGTTCTGGGCAGTGAATTATAGAAAATTCATACTCTCTCTCCACTAGTAAGTGATTTAATCTATCAACATTGATGAAACTACATACTAGTTCTTCGTTCACTAAAGCTAAAGTTCCTCCATTAGTAGATCTTATGCGACTATACTTTGAAATTAACTTATAATGAGGCACATATAGAGGTTCTTCCGGTTTCAACCAATGTTCAGTGAGAAGTATTAAATCCGGATATTTATAGTTATCTAATAGTAAATTCAATTCATCTACCTTGTTTCTCACCGACTGAATGTTTAGTGAAATCACAGTGACGTCAGTGTCTTTTTTGTTGGCTCTAAAAAAGAATCACATGAAGTATTATTCAATATGTTGTCTTCCTCGCCTGAAGGTGAGGGATATGAAGGTAGCTGATGATTAGTGGGATTTTTGGTGGTTTGGAGGTATGATACCTCTTTGCTCGACTGCATTATCACATCCATGCGAGATATTATAGCCCTAGATAGAAAGAAGACTCCTCTCCTATTCAAGCTTGGTAGATAGCGACTTGTATTGAAGTTAGATCTTCTCAAAGAATTGTTACATTCCAGTAAATGATGATGTAGATGCACCTGATGCAGTGCTTTGAAGAAATCTAGGTTATTATTGTATATATCATCATTGTAAATATTCCTGTAACCGTAACGATAAGGTTCGGTGATTATAATCGAGTTTGTGTGAGTTGATTTGTCAAGGATTGACTTCGGTAATCTCATCGTCTTCTATTTCTGAACTACATTTTAGCGAATAAAAACAAAAACTATTGCAAATAGTTATTCCAGTTTCACCGAAATCGATATGAAAAATAATACATGTATAGTATTTCTAATCCCAATTGAACCGACATAACAAGTTTCGTGAAGGATTTCTCTTTCCAATTGCCGCCTTGACATAGGCGTCGGAATATTATTTTCCGCTGGTATTTTTTCAGTTAATTATTCTTACAATCATAGCAATTGATCACCCCGTGTAAAAGTAGACTCAACTGAATTTTATTATTTGTTTCGAAAGGTCTTCAGAAAGCCATATTGATTAAATTATTTTCAATTGATAATTCCTAACCTCACCAACACACGGCACTGATTAAGGAATTTTGTGAACTGGTTAAATCATGCGGCTTCAGATAACAGATGTCCAATCCAGCTAGCTGAGCTTTTATTACTCAAATATATTTGATAGCGCCTTTACTAATAATCTGGGCAACTAGAGCCACACCACATTTTTTTTATGATTGTACCAGGAACGCTTTGGAAGTAGAAACACTGGTAGTACATACATTTCCCATTTGCCGGGCAGTGCATATGAACACTCCTCGTAGTGCTCTTATTTTTATTGCCGTTCCAATTGGGATTAGAATAACTATAATAAGGACTTGTGTTACTGTATATGACAAAAAGGTTTGTTTGTTATCTTCAAAATCAGTTTTCACCAATCAAAGACTTCCATAGACGCCAAGGCTCGTTATCAGTTTCATGATAATTAATTGAATAAATTTCATAATCATTTTATCGATTTTATCGACAAAAAAATTATCGAATCAAAAACACTCACAGTAATTGAATTGTAATGAAGGGCGACTTGATTAATCGTTGGATCAAGATGATAAAACATTATATCCCACATTTCTAGAACTATTGCTGACTAATGATGATGTGCCGATCTGACATATGGGGACTGTTCGTTCGTCAAAGATTTAGCTTTCGTTATATTGTATGATATAAAGAAAAAGATTGATAAGTCAGGTGCGTCAAAGAAGATGAACTTTAAATATACACACACGAACAAAGCTCGTATGAAAAAAGCATACAGGGCGACCCAAAACTCATTGAAAAGCATAAACTGTACTGAACATAGATATTTTATTTTTGTGTAGATCTTAGAGCAAATTATTTCGATCAGATGTCATTTATTTCTACTTCTATTCCGAATTAATATTTATTTCAAATAGGAGAGTGATCCTAAATATTTGTTTTTTTTTTATAAATTCATCAACAAATCCATAGACAACCTCAATGAACTGAATCAACTTCAAATCAACATTCCTTTAACCTCATCAGTCAGAACAATAATTCATAACATACAGTGCGCGTCAAAATTATGGAACAAATTCGATATTTCGCAAGCCATGTACTTTTGACAAAAATCTTGAAATAGGTCGATTTTTATTTTAAAATGCCGATTTTTTCATGTATATTCTGAAGAGGTTATGTCACTGGTTTTGACATGGTGACGTAATCCAGGGGCGTAAGATCTGGAGATCTTGGAGGCCACTCTATCGGTCCGCGTCTACCAATCCACCTCCTAGGAAAACAGTTATTCAAAAACTCGCGAACATCACGTGCATAGTGCGGGGGTGCACCATCTTGTTGCAACCGAATACTTTCATTTGGTGAGTTACGATTGTTGGCGTTTGGAAAAATATCGGCAAGGCTAGGTATGAGTTCATTTCTTAAAAATTCCAAGTAACGCTCTCCTGTGAGATTTCCTTCGAAAACATACGGGCTAATAATCCTGTCGTTTATTATCCCTGCCCAAACATTGACTTTCTGAGGGTATTGAGTATGCCCGTCCATCATCCCTACTCCAATATCTGCAATTCTGACGATTTACTGAACCATTTAGGCAAAACGTAGCCTCATCGGAAAACAGAATTTGTTTTATAAAACGTGGATTGCGGTTACACAAATCCTGCATTATTTCACAGAACTCCACACGGCGATCGGGATCATCATCATTGAGTTGTTGATGTAGCTGTACTTTGTATGGATGGTACTTTTCTGCTTTTAGAATACGTAATACAGAACATTGGGATATGTCAAGGTCTGCTGCAATTTGTCGTGAAGTATTGTGAGGATTATTCTCTACACCCAATAGAACATCAAGTTTCACGTTTTCTTCTATTTTAGGACGTCCAGCATTCGGAACATGTTTGACATGACCAGTTTATCTAATTTTTTTCTCAATCTTACTGACTGTTGAACGACTGATAGGTCTATTTGGATACTTCGCATTGAACAAGTCGCATACCTCTTGCTGAGTTCTGGTTCTATCTCCGCATCCAATAAAAATTAAAATTTCTATGCGTTGGGTTTCACTTGAAGTAGCCATAGTTTACTTTTAGAACCTTTCCACTTGGAATTTGTGAAGAATATTTGTTGATATTTCAACTGACATTTATTTGACACTATTATGGCATTGATTTGTGATTGTCTTTTGTTTCCATTTTAGACTAGGAAATAGCTAACTATTAATATTTGGAAAGGATCCATTGGTGTAGTAGAGCACTGACTCACTAGTCTGCCAGGGCAGTCTAAGGGATTAGAGCCTTGGCTCAAAAAAGTAAAATTTTGCATTTTTTAACACGCTTTTATTATATTTACATGTAACTAAATAACTCACAATGTAATAAAATCTTGAAAGTAAATATTCACCCACTTCCAATCTTTCGAATAATTTGAAATTTTTCACACATATCAAGGACCGATGACAATAAAAGAATTTCATAATCATAATGTAATAATAATAAAAATATATTTTTCCAAACGCCAACAATCCTAACTCACCAAATGAAAGTATTTGGTTGCAACAAGATGGTGCACCCTCGCACTATGCACGTGATGTTCGCGAGTTTTTGAATAACTGTTTTCCTAGGAGTGGATTGGTAGACTCGGACCGATAGAGTGGCCCATAAGATCTCCAGATCTTACGCCCCTGGATTTTTTCTTGTGGGGTTATTTGAAATCGAAGGTTTATGTAAATAGGCCGAAAATCTACAAGAGTTGAAAAATCGAATTGGGATCGAAATTAACAGAATTACTCCGGAAGTTATTCGCAATGTGCAAGAGGAATGTGTCCGTAGATTCGCTTATTATCAAGAGACTGGTGGATGGCATTTCGAACAACTTATTTAACTGTTCTATTCTGTTGGATATAAAGTTATTCTCTTATTGAAATAAAATATTAATTTTTGTTCACCCTGTGAAAAAATATCTAATTGATTATTATCATTGAATGCCGTATTGAAAGGCCTTTCAGATGAGGTATCACAAGACATCTATTCCAATTTAAAAAAATTACTGATTACGTCACCATGTCAAAACCAGTGACATAACCTCTTTAGAATATACATAAAAAAATCGGCATTTTAAAATAAAAATCGACCTATTTTAGGATTTTTGTCAAAAGTACATGGCTTGGGAAGTATCGAATTTGTTCCATAATTTTGACGCGCACCTTCTCCACGAACTGTCGTCTCAGAATTCTCCTTTATGTCCGTCATCTTGGATTAAAGGTACAAAAAATTGCTTCTGTCAAAATAATTCCTCAACAGTTGATTCTACGACAAAAATGAAAACAAATTTGAAGAATTTGTGAAAAAAGTCCATCGTATCTGGAAGTGGAGTGGAATGGAATGTTCCAAGAAAACTCTTAGTCATACCCCACAATGTTTATTACCCTCTTAAATAGGGTTGGTACATGTTTCGGAGCCATAAAGGTCTATCATCAGCTAAAAACAAAGAGTAGTATTATGGGGTTGGAAAAATAAAAAAGGTTAAAAATTTGAGGAACGTTAAAAACCTTCTATGTTATTTAAAATAAAAACAATTAGGAAAACAATACAGAACCAAGACATGTCGGCTAATGTCTAATCAAAACACAATCCGACCTCTCGGCCAGCAACTGTATGATTGAGGAAAAATAATGTTCTTTCGTTGTCAGACAATAAAACATTCAAAAAATTGCCGCGGCAATTTTATAGGTAGAAATGATAATGTTTTGATTGGCCAAAATGTAAATGGTTGATTTGAATTGAATGTTTCTATTGGTTTCTAGAAATGTCTAAAAAATTAGGTATATTGTCGTTTTTTTTATCAAATCAAATCTATCGATATCGTCAAAATATTGTGAACAAATATTGAAAATATTTCAGTGGATTCATTGCCTGCTTCTTTCCTCATGACCAGTGATTGAATAAGTTAATACATTCGTATTTTTTTCTGAAGCATGAATGTGAGATATTGGAGAAAAATAAAATATAGGTGTGAAATAAGAACGAAAAACTAGAATGACCGACAATTTTTGATGAGGATGAAAGTTTTTTTCTGTGTAGTGAAGAAGTTTCCAATGAATTCATTATAAAATAATCCATGATACAAATCCCTTAATGCATAAGATACCCCTGCACATTTTTTTTCTTGGGTATTTTGATGGAATTGGCTCAACTCACCGGTATATCTCGATTCGAACTTGTTTTTTTATCTGTCATAGCGACTATCGCTACGGATAGGTGTACTCTCATTCCAATTCCGATAGCAAGTAGAAGGAGCATAAATACTGTTTGTACATGTCGGACACCTAACGCCGGACCTGAAAAAAAATATCGCTATATGAGCATCACAACGTATGGAAAAGATACAGGAATAATTGTTTCCAAAAAATACATGAAATGGATGGATTTGCCTAGGAATTTCGTTTTTATGTGAATATACAAGAATAATGAGTTCCCTTCCAGGAAAAAAAAATTGTAGTATTAAATATCAATTTAAAATCTTTGAAAAATTACGGTGTCATCGGAACAATTAGGAGAATAAAGCCCCGTTGGAAAAAAAAATCATGTTGATTTTTAAAAAAGATATGCGATTCTGTTTTTACAAAACTCGACATAAAAGTTTAAATAATTGACCTATAAATTTTTTGCTTCTTGGAGCTCTTCTTATTACATACTCAACAAGATCACGTGATGAAAGTTTATTAAAGTTTTATATTTTATTTGTTATAATTTTTTTAAAAGACCAAAAAATTAAATAATAAAAAACTATTTTAAAAAATTTTTTTGCTGACAAATGTTATTATACAGCTTTTTTGCATCCAAAAATGGCAATAATTAACGAAGGAGAAAATTGTTTAACGTAATTTGTTAAGAAATTGTTTATAAACAAATAGACAAGTATAATATTTTCAACAAATTATTTCTCACATTTTATTGTCAAGATATAACGATGATTAAAAAAAAAACTCAAGTAATTTTTCAATTGTTCATAATCATTTTTTTTATATTTCGTTTGTCTAAATAATTAATTAAAAATTTTTTTTCTCTTTAAAAATCATAAGTATAAAAAATTACAAAAATAGCCATACATAACTTTGATTCCGGTGTAATATTTAAAAATGTTATAAAAAATTATGGACAATTTGTTTCAGTACTTTGTTATATATGGCTATTTTTGTTATTTATTTTTACTTCCACGAAAAGAATAAACCAAGGGTCACAAATTGTTTATAACAAATTGTTAACTCAATAAAGAATGAAATTATTGATAAAAAAAAATTGTTAACCCATATAGAAATGCCTATTATGATTTTTAAAGAAAAAAACATTTCTTAATTAATTATTAAAACAAACGAAAAAAAAAACATTATAAACAATTAAAAAAATTTAGGCTTTTTTTAATCATTATTTTGTCTTGATAATAAAATGGTAAGAAATATTTTTTTTTAAATATTATACTTGTCTATTTGTTTATAAAAAAAAATTACAATTGACGTGAAAAATTTTCTTTCTACGTTAATCAATGCCATTGTTAGATGCAAAAACAGCTCTATAATAACATTTGTCAACAAACATGTTTTTAACAATTTTTTTTTATTTCAGTTTTTGTTCTTTTAAAAAAATTATAACAAACAAAATATAAAACTTTAATAAACTTTTATCACGTGATCTTGTTGAGTATGTATATGAGAAGGGTTCCGAAGAGCAAAAAATGTAATTATTTAAACTTTTATGACGACTTTCGTAAAGACAGAGATTGGATAAAAATTTGTTAATTAACAATCGTATAACTTTTTGAAAAATCGACATGATTTTTTTTTCCAACGGGGCTTTATTCTTCCAAGTGTTCTGATAATCCCATGGTTTTTTCAAATTAATAAATTGATATTTAATACTATAAAAAAAATATTTTGTGTGATAAACTGTCCCCAGCGGTGTTGCGCTCATGCCGTAACGGCCGCGGATATTTATTTTCGGCGTTGAATAAAAATTATAAATAATGGAGATAGATTTTCTCGTCGTTTGGGATCTCCTTTCAAAAATTATTAGATATTGATAGTTTTTGAGTTATTAACGAAAAACTGAATATCTTTTTTTTTCATCTTATTTTGTTAATAACAATTGCAATTTTTTATGTGCTAATAAATGCTCGAGATAAATTTTTCTAGGCGTCATTCCGAATCGAATGAGTTATCGCACATATTTTTAGGACCGGGAACAAGAATTAACCCGGGTTTAGACCGTCGTGAGACAGGTTAGTTTTACCCTACTGATGACTCGTCGTTGCGATACTAATCCTGCTCAGTACGAGAGCACAAAACACCCACACATAGAAGTGTTAGTCAAATGGCAATACTCGGTTATATGTTACGCGGCTGCCAAACTAAAGATGGCGATACTGTTGTTGTGTTCTCGAATGAGTCCTGGTGTCTTTCTGCGCGCGCACCATTTCTTATTGTCGAATTAAACGGTTTTCTTCACATAAAGGATTCAATATAAAATTGAACCAGAAAATGGTAGATCTCAGGTGAAAAACAACTACTTTCCTGGCAAATACCACGCAGAACGTTGAATGATATTCACCTGAAAATCCATGCATACTTCCATATAATATCAATGGACATTGAATGCAAATGTTTCTTTCTGATAAGCTCGATTATGTTTAATTTATGTCGTGTTCACCTAACAATCCGCATACCGGTTTCAGGCTTCTCGGCCCTCATCAGTACGGAGTAGTCAACCAGCCAAAGGTCCAAAGAACTCTGGCTGAAGTGAGACACCTGAGATCTACCATTTTCTGGTTCAATTTTATATTGAATCCTTTATGTGAAGAAAACCGTTTAATTCGATTTTTCTATTCATTCCACTTCACATGGCACTTATCTTTCATTTCTTATTGTGTTGTTGTTTTCATTTTTGAGTGGATTGCGGCTTGCGTCAACTCTTTTTTGCTTACTGCATTATATAATTGTTTTTTCGTGTAGTGTGTGATTTATATTTTTCTTTACCGAAATGGAGAGTACCTCCAAGAATAAAAGATTTCGAAAAAAGTGCTGTGTCCCCTCTTGTGAAGATAGGGAGAGTACCCAACATCGGTTTCCCAAAAATGATCCCACTGTTTCTGATGTTTGGCTGAAGAATATAATCAGTAAAGAACTGAACAATGTACCCCGTGAGACTATTTATAGTAAGTAATTCACGAGTTTGTGACAGACATTTTAGTAATGAAGATAAGGTTACTGGCAGAAGAGGTTTGAAACGATATGCTGCACCTGATTTATTTCTTCCTGGTAAGAATAATCGTAATAACTTCATTGGATATCTTGCAATTCCAGTTTTACAAGATATCAATCATCGAGATTCACAATTTCTTGGTATTGATAGAAGTTAAAAAATTGTAATTGGGCGATTAACATGTTAAACAACAATTAGATTAGCCTCAGTCCTGGCAGGTAGTAAAACAATTTGTTTCATAAACACTCATTAGGTGCATCATATTACTCTATGAAAGCCAATCTATCAGTATAAATTTGCAGGAAAATATAGATTTTATTATCATGTTCAGTTTTGGTTGAATAAAACTAGAGAAATTATATTTTCATTTTATTTTTCAGGTCATGAAAGGTGTGATGATAGTTATATATGCCAGCCGTCTACTTCCACATCTGAACAAGAAATTCACTTTGGGACACCGACAAGGAATACAATATGAGTTCTTAACACTTTTGCGGACACGATGGTATATCACGTCATTGTCCGATCTCCCACTGGGACATCGAAAAACTTATGTATGAGTATGTCACTCACTATTTCTTTGCAAAACAAATTCACGAAAATACACCCCACCAGTAAACCAAGAATTGTATTTGTCTGAACTGCGAGATAGATGCTTCCAGTAGGACCATATCCTATTTTACAGGCAAATTAGACTGGAAATTACGACGGTGTCGTCTAGGGAGCATACAGCACAAGACATCAAATCACGAGGGTGTCATCCTACAGAATGAAGAAGTCGCAGCGTATACTGACAGTGCCTTTACTAACTTCTACCACTGAAATCAAGTGAACGTGTTAATTAAGACTGGAATAGAAAATCAAATATTTATCTGAATGAAAATGCAAATTTTCACTTTCACATCACTCAAATACACTACCGCGTGAAATGCTCGACCGACAAGTACCGTGATATCATGATCACATGTCATCAAATCAAAAATTATCCTAGTCACTTTTTTCCGACATATAAAAACTTCATTTAGTTCGGTGCCCCCTCCCCATGTTGCTATGCCAACTTTCATTCTTTAATAGAAATTGGCATAATAGACTGTCAGTATAGTATTCCGGGCAACGTTGTGTTTTAGTACTCTTATGGCGTATGTTATTGATGACAGTTTGTTACACAGATTTTCTACTTGAGGTGTCCATGTCATTTTGTCGTTTATATATACCCCTAAAAATTTCATAGTGGTGTTACATGTAATGTTTTGATTATCAATGAGGATGGACTTCGGCCTGTCTATGGTGTTGTTGATTCTTAGTAGCATACAATTGGTTTTTTCGTTATTGATAAGTAATTTATTTCCATTAAAGTAATATTTGGTTTTTTCATGAGTGAGGTTCCTTATCCTATCCTAGATAGAGACGAAATCTTGATTACTCGAGTTCAGAAAATGATTGTAAGATATATGTAGTATCCGAGTGATAGATCATTCAAATGATAATTCGATTATTTGAATAACTCGAATACTTATCATTCGATTATGGGAATAATTAGATTATGCCCATCATTAATAAAAATAATGTTTATTATTCCCAAGAGATATTTGTTTATGGTGGAAATATAATTTTGAATTGAATCTTTTTTGTATGTATAAGTTTTTATATATGTATATTATATATGTTTTACTGAATAATCATCTATAGATTATTATGAAGTCAAGGTTTATGTATATATTTTTTAATAAATTTTGAACTGAGTTCATATAGTTTCATTTATAGTTTAATCACCAAAGTTATACTCAATATTTTCATTTATTAAAATATGATTGAACATAATTTGAGGTAATTCAGTTCACAAATTTATTGTTGCTTCACTTGTTGATGTTTCTGATTGACCAAGTCTGTTTTCCACATGATTTATGTGGAATCAAAACGAAGCCAATGTAGTGAAACAGCAATAACAGAGTAAAATGCCAAAAAACACTGTTTCGAATTTCGCGCTATATCTCTTAGCTACGGCTGTCAAACACTGGAGGCGCTGACAAAAGTGGTTCTGTAGTTGACATTGCAGTTACCCTTCTATGTGTGGGTGTTTTGTGTACGAGAGGAACCGCAGGTTCGGACATTTGGTTCACGCACTCGCTCGAGCGGGCGGTGGTGCGAAGCTACCATCCGTGGGATTATGCCTGAACGCCTCTAAGGCCGTATCCTTTCTAGTCAAAGGTGGCAACAATATCTCTTGGAGTCCCAAGAGTTGAAAGGCTCAAAACAACGTGACTTCACTAGGCAATCGTAGCTCGCTACGTTTGTCGCACTAGCCCTATTTGCCGTTGAAATCAACGGTCGGCGACGGGATCGATCCTTGTCATGTCCGACCAGATTTCTTGACGGCCGATCATTGGTAGTACAAACATTTCGATGTTGGAACTCGGAATTGTCTGTAGACGACTTACGTACCTGGCAGGGTGTTGTACCTGGTAGAGCAGTTTCCACGCTGCGATCTATTGAGACTCAGCCCTTAGCTTGGGGATTCGTCTTGTCGGTGAGACGAGACCCCTATTATATACGTACAATTTGGCTCTCGACTGTTGTTATTTTGGATAGAACTTAGTGTAAAATAAAACACGATAGCTCTCCTGTGAAACTCGTAAAAGACTAACTTTATTCAGTCATAGAACCATGAACCATACAGACATACTCAGAGGAATAGGTCAATAGGAATACCAATAGATGGCGCAACATATTTAGATACATAATTCAACACTCCCACTTATCTAAATAATATTTTTTAGACCTAATTCACAAGTAAATTTGGAATGCTTTGGCAAGCAAAGTGCTTTGGTTAATACATCCGCTGGCATTTCATCGGTGGGAAAATACTTGAGATCAACCAATTTATTAGAAATAGCTTCTCGAATGAAATGGTAGCGTACATCTATGTGCTTGGACCTCTTGTGACATACAGGGTTCATAGCCAACTTTTGAGCACTTTGATTGTCATTGTTAATAGTAATACATTTGGAAGATCCTAACAAATCTGACAATAAATTTCTAAAATGAATGGCTTCTTTTGAAGCCTCAGTAATAGCCATGTATTCGGCTTCGGTACTACTCAAAGCCACAGTAGTTTGTTTTTTACATTCCCATGAAACGGCCCCTCCCGCTAATTTAAAAACGAAGCCGGTATATGACCTCCTGTCGCAAGTATTGTTCGCAAAATCTGAATCGACAAAACCCATTAATTCTGAATCATCACTCTCATATTCTAAACATAAAGATTTCGTACCTTTTAGATACCTCAGAATTCTCTTAGCACTTTTCCAATGTGATTCTGTATAACAGTTGTTAAATTGGCTAAGAAAATTCACGGCAAAAGTAATGTCCGGTCTTGTTAATACAGACAAATACATTAAACAACCTATCAGTTTCTGATAAGGCAGATCCCTTTTACAGACATCGGTATCTGTCTCATCAAAACTAAAAATTTTATCCATGGGCGTGCCAATGGGCTTACAATTGCTCATGTTAAACCTCTCTAATACATGATTTATATACTGTTCTTGATCTAACTGAATTTTATTTTTACATTTATCAATCCTAACTCTCATGCACAGACATTGTTTAAGTTGTCCCAAATCTTTTATTTTAAACCTTGCAGCTAACTGCTGCTTTGAAAAAACTGATTCTTGTACAGAGTTAGAAAAAATGAAAAAATCATCGACATATAAGGCATCTATGGTTATAAGACTGTCTTGACGCTTAACAAAAATACAAGGCTCATGATCGCTCCTTTTATAGTTTAAATTAACTAAGTATCTCATTTTCAACTTCCTTATACCAGACGCGGGAAGACTGTTTTAAACCATAGACAGCTTTATTCAGTTTCAAGACTTTGTTTTGGTTGCTAGGGGCGCCGGCGTTGAAACCGTCTGGTATATCCATGAACACAGTTTCATCCAATTTCCCATTCAAAAAAGCTGTGACAACGTCATAGTGGTAAACATCTAATTTAAGTTGGACAGACAATGCCAAAAGTAATCTTGAAGTTGAATGTTTAACGACTGGAGAAAACGTTTCATCGAAATCTATACCTGGCCTTTGGCTAAAGCCTTTAGCAACCCTAGCCCAATAAGTTATAGCGCCATCACTACCGACCTTTTCTTTGAAAACCCATTTGCACTTCACTGGTGACTGACCTTCCGGAAGGTCCACTAGGTCCCATGCGCGATTTTCACTAAAACTTTTCATTTCATCTGTCATGGCACTTATCCACTTATTTCGGTTTGGTCCAGCAAGAGCTTCTGCTACTGAATTTGGGTCTCCCACTGAAACTGGATTTTCTTCATAATTTGCTTGTTTTACTGGAGTAAAATAGGTCACAAAGTCTTCGAAGATCTTGGTTTTTCTTTCTCTTTGAGATCTTCCCACATTTTCAGGAACTACCAAACTTTCTTCATCTTCAGGAACATAGGTTTCGTCACTGAGCTCCTCTTCAGAAAATACCAGTTCACCTGAACTCTGCTCCAAGGGAGATTCTGAGCTTGAATCTTCATTTGAGTAAACTTCCTGGTAATTATTGGGATCGTTCCCCTCGGTGTTTTCTTCTACAAAGAAATGCACACTGTCTGCGTTTCTTTCCTTTTCTATAATATGTACGTCTCTACTTGTAGATATCTGGCCTGTTTTTGTATTGTAGAGTCTATAGCCCTTTGTGATTTTTTGTCCCACTTTCTTCGTTTTTCTTTTGGAATGTGAGTCATTACTGTACTACCAAAAATTCGTACATGACTTAAATCTGGTTTTTGGTTGAAAAACATTTCATAGGGTGTTTTTGGTATATTGCACTGCACACTGCAGACTGCACACTGCAGACCTGTTTCTTAGATAGCAAGCTGTGTTAACAGCCTCAGCCCAGAAACATTTTTCCAAACCTGCTTCATACAGTAAACACCTAGCTTTCTCTACCAAGGATCTATTCAATCTTTCTGAAAGCCCATTTTGTTCAGGGGTGTATGGGTTAGATGTTTGATGAATTATGCCTTGTCTCCTTAGAAAGCTTTCAAATTCTGCACTAATGTACTCACCACCATTATCTGAGCGAAGCACTTTGATTTTCTTTCCAACCTGTTTCTCGACTAAACTTTGGAAGTCTTTAAATTTTTCAAACGTTTCAGCTTTAGTTTTGACAAAATATACAAAGGACATACGACTGTAATCATCTTGAAACTCCACATAGTATTTTGCGCCTCCAATGGAAGTTGTCTCCATGGGTCCTGCTGAATCCGTGTGTACTACATCGAGTAATCCAGTTGCCCTTGTACTTGAGCATCCAAAGGGTTGCCGAGTTTGTTTCCCTTCACAGCAGACTTCACAATTTTGAAGAGTAATTTTCAATTGGCCATTGCAATGAATTCCATTTACTAGACCATCTCGCATCTTGTTTAAGAAACTGGAGTTTATATGACCTAGCCTTCTGTGCCACGTTTCACCAGTAGTTCCAGCCTGCCCGGCCAATAAGCACTTTTTGGAAGTATCTATTTTATACACACCATCACTCAAAAAAGCTTTAGCTACTAGAACTTTGTGATTGTTGAAAATCCTACAACTATGATTGCAAACTCAATGAAATTGCCATTTTTCAAAAGCTCACTTACTGACAATAAATTTGTAGCCAATTCAGGAACATACTGAGCATTTTGGATTTCTATTTCAAAGTTTTCTTTCCCAACTTTGGTAAGAATATCAACCTCGCCACTTGATTTGACAGTGATTTTACTATTATTTGCAATCATGATGTCCTTCACAATGGGTTCTCTCTGGTTCAACAGCCAATCCTGCCTGCATGTCAAGTGAACACTCGCCCCTGAATCCAAATACCAATCGTTGTTGTTGAAATTCGTATTGAGGAAAACAACATTAAAAGCACCTTTTGTTTGCTTATCGGTACCTTTATTTTGATTAAATTGGGGGCATTTCGACATAAAATGACCTGGCTGTTTGCATCTGTAACAAATTATGTCATCTTTGTTTTTGTTTCGGCTGTCATTTTTGTTTCGATTGTTTTGACATTTATATTTCTGATTGCCAACCTTGATGGCGAACGCACCGCCTGTGGAATTAGTACCGCCATCTAGTTGCATATCCAGCAACTTCGATTTTATAGTGTCTGTGGTAATTCCGATTCCGCTATGCTCCAACGTCATTACCATCGGGGCAAATCTATCTGGTAATCCCGCCAAAAGTAAACTTCCGACCAGTGACGTGTCGAACTTGAGTCCTGCCCGACTAAGTTTCTGGGAAGTCTCGATAACTTGGTTGACATATTCTGCCATGGACGAGCAATTCTCTAACCTTAATGAAATTAAGTTACGGAGAAGAGAAATTTTTCTAGTAAATCCTTTGTTTTCATACAAATCCTTGAGTGTGTCCCATACTTCCTTAGCTGTCGTAGCTTCCTTCACGTGCACGTATAAGGAGGGGTTGAGAGACAACACAACCTTGGCCTTGGCTTTCGCTACTAGTTCATTTTCGGTTTCCGTTCCATCTATGCACTTACTTAGACCTTCCAGTACGAGGAAATTTTCCATGGCAAACGACCATTCCTCGTAATTTTCGCGGCCTTGCAACTTTGGAACATTCGCGAGGTAATTGTTGGACGCCATCTTGCAACTGTCCACACGACGCGAGAAACACAACTTTTTTATTTACGGCGTAGGATTGAGTCTATTCTTTACAGTAACATCGGAACTATAACACGTAAACACTTTATTTTCGCCTACAAACGTTCTGGGCCCATAACCTGTTGTTATTTTGGATAGAACTTAGTGTAAAATAAAACACGATAGCTCTCCTGTGAAACTCGTAAAAGACTAACTTTATTCAGTCATAGAACCATGAACCATACAGACATACTCAGAAGAATAGGTCAAAAGGAATACCAATAGATGGCGCAACATATTTAGATACATAATTCAACATCGACATTGTCGTATCCATGATATTGTATGTGTCGAATTAACGACGGTGGGCTCTGAACAAATACCATATCGAAGACGACTATCCACTTGTGCATAATACACCATCTGCAATTGATTATGTTTTTCAATGAGTAGCATTGTGAATGAAGAACAGAAATCAGGTTTGAACAATGGATTTTCCAATTTAGATGTTCGTCAATGTCCATTCCCGAAAATTTAAAATACCGGGTGACACAGGATATCGGACCACCCCTGTAACTTCTGGATTCGTGAACGGATTTTTGCTGAAATTTGGTACAGTTATATAAGCAACCATTTCGGATTTGATCACATTACAATCCAATATGGCGGACTTCCGGTTTTTCTGTAAATGCCAGTAACTTTGTTTTTTCAAAAAGAACACCCTGTATATTTTTACATATTCAAGTTCTACAGGTCAAAACAAGTCCAGACCACATGTCAAATATATTCTTTTTTAAAACAATTGAAATTAAAATTGTTTTTCTGTTTTAAAAATAACAGAAAAACTTAATTTTTTCTGAAAAATTATTTTTTGTATCACTTACTGGTTAATCAATTCAGTCACATCACATTTTGATCAAAAATTAATTTTTTTCAAATGGAACCCCTGTGGGCCACCTACCTGTCTCTCTAGAACATACATTAAGGAAAAAAATGACATATCATTTTTGTATTTTGGTGCAGTAACAAATTGTATAAATTCAAAAATCTACAACTGGTTCATGAGTTTCCTTACAGTTCGAATAATTTTTCAACTTAGTAAGCTGTGGAAAACAACATTTCTGAATCTTGTCAACTAATTGTGTAAGAGAAATACCAACTTCGTGACAACGAAACTAGTCTACTTCGCATATTTTCATAGCATATTACAGTATGGTATAGAATTTTGGGGCACATCCATTTATGCTCCTAAAGTATTTCTGATCCAGAAAAGGGCTATTCGAATACTATCTATTCGGCTTGAGTTATAGAGACTCTTGTAGAACATTCTTCAGAGACCACAGAATATTCACCTTAGCAAACACTTACATATTTAAAATAAGTATGCTGATACACAAAAATCGATCAACACTATCACTAACTTCAAACAAGCACTCATATCCAACTAGAAACCAAGAATACCATCTGCCAAACTATAATTACAACAGAGCTAGAAAGGGGCCACTGTATTCAGGAATCAAAGTATACAACCACCTACCTTCCAACTTGAAATCTCTAAGCAAATATCGTTTCAAAACACAGCTAAAAAAATTACTGCATGAAAATGTTTTTTATCATTCAGACGAATTTTTTTCCCAAAAATTAAAAAAAAAAATTATTTTTTCATGTATGTATGTATGTATATATGTTTCTTCGTGTATATGTATATATGTATTTCTATGTTTTCTTGTCTTTTCTCCTTTTCTAACTTTCGCTTTCATTCACTACACCTCTAGACTTTCTCGATGCTGTATGCTATGTAGAATCTAACATATTTGTTAAAATATGTAAAAATACCAACTGTAATTTCGATTCTGAGAAATAAACTTATCTATCTATCTATCAACCTGTTCACTTCTTGTGAACCTATAATTTGATTTTACATTTCTACTAAACTAATTCTCGGAAGTTAACTAATTTTCGAGAGTTGAGATGAAAGATGACAGCGAAACACAATTAGTTGACAAGATTCAGAAATGTTGTTTTCCACAGCTTACTAAGTTGAAAAATTATTCGAACTGCAAGGAAACTCATGAACTAGTTGTAGATTTTTGAATGTATACAATTTGTTACTGCACCGAAATACAAAAATGATATGTAATTTTTTTCCTTAATGAATGTTCTAGAGAGACAGGTAGGTGGCCCATAGGGTTTCATTTGAAAAAAAATTATTTTTGATCAAAATGTGATGTGCCTGAATTGATTCATCAATAAATGACACAAAAAATAATTTTTCAGAAAAAATCAAGTTCTCTGTTATTTGCGACTCACTGTGAATAGCTTTGATCAAGTCTCATTTATCCACGAGGTGAAATAAAAAATCAATTTTAATTTCAATTGTTTCAAAAAAATTACATTTGACATAAGGTTTGGAGTTGTTTTGACCTATTGAACTTGAATATGTAAAAATATACAGGGTGTTCCTTTGAAAAAACAAAGTTACTGGCATTTCCGGAAGTCCGCCATATTGGGTTGTAATGTGATCAAATCCGAAATGGTTGCTTATATAACTGTACCAAATTTCATAAAAATCCGTTCACGAATGCACAAGTTACAGGGGTGGCCCGATATCCTTGTCACCCGGTATGTATCTGTGCTGGATACCGGCCCATCATTAACGAATGGATTAGGTTTATGACTCGTTGTCTATTATGAAATCTAAGATACTGTGTCTTTTCAGTATTGAAAACGAGAGAATTATCAGACGACGAAGATGCCAAGGATTGAATCAACTCGTTGCATTTTCTCTCTGGAGTCTCATCGGATTTATACACAACAAGGACAGAGATATCATCTGCATACATAGTAACTTGGATGTTTTCACATAGTTCCTCAATAGTATTCACATACAACAAAAATTGAACCGGAGCCAGAATAGAAACTTCTGGAACACCTATATCAATATAATTGAACATAATTTGCCATTTGGATTTTTCTGTAACAAAAATTTCATAATAGATTGTCACCGGGATTATGAACACCTGCCAAAGTTATTCGGACGACTAGAAGAAGATCAAAATTATTTTGCTAAATTTCACCCGAACGTACAAATCGAGAAATAAATAATATTCACAGAGAAACAATCAAGGCAAGGTGGATAAAAGCTTGTAAAAATATCAGCGGTTTGCGAACTCAATTTACGAAATATTGAATAAATTAACAGCCAAAGAGGTGCACTGCTCTCAGAAGGAAGTTTAGAAAAATAATTTCTCGTAAGCCAATTATCAGCCAGGAAAAGCTTCGTTATATTATACACATTAAACCTCCGGACCCCGTCACTAATTGTTGATTTTTATTTATCCTTCCCCAAATTACTCTTTATGATACGATTATGAATAATCTCCGAATCCGAAACTTTAAATTTCTATATCTTGCTACTTCAAAATTACATTCAAATTCAATTGAAGAATAGTAAGCCCTCGAAGAATGAAATTTACAATAACGCTCTCTATCCGAAAACGGCTGTACTAAGAATGGTTGGTAAAGAAGGAACTATTTCTCGCTATATGTTTGAATTTGGCTATTCGCCGCCCATTTCGTATTTCAAGTAAATGTCCCAAACGAAATTGCTTTGAATCGGAGGTTGAACTTTTTTCCTGGGTCTTTCGTTTGAAATAAAAAAGAAGCATGTATCGACGTATTTCCTTTAATTTTCGACAAAAAAGATCTCAATTTTCGAAAAGAGTTCAATCTCAATATTTCCAATTAGTACTCTAATCCTACTGAATTTCAGTTCTCAAAGTATGCAACTTGAGATAAAAATACACTACATTGAACGCCCACCTCAAAATCTACTCCGCTTGGCGGTATGGACTTCTTCAATAATTTCAAAATAGTGGGGTTGAATCATTCCTTCAATGTCATACCATTAGTCAGAATTATGATTAGGTTGGGAATAAACCGATGCATTGAATTTTCCTTGAAAATATTTGTCAAGTGACCTGAAGTGGAAGAACAATAATTTCATTACAAAGTGACTTCCAGTTTATAAGAGCCTCGTGATGAATAGAAAAACGACATCAACTGTTTACCATTTGCTATGATAGGTACTTTATCGTTGTGCATTTGTTTAATGGAACTGGGTACTTAACATTCAATACGTAGTTGTTCTGAGATAAATTGTTATCATATTTATATAAACTGATATCCTTGAATCGGTTTGATCGAAAATTAGGTCACTTACTCAGTGTTTTAATTGAGAAAAGAAAAAATTATTTGGAAGGAAAGATACCAGATTTGTGACAGCAGATGAAAACAATCATCACTATGGCAGTAAAATTACATGACCTGCGCTTTTTTTTATTATCAAAATATTCATCAATTCATTACCAATATTGACATTGATTGAATGAGGGATTTTGAGCTCATTACATACAGTGATTTGATATTGGAATTCAAATAAACCCTGTCAAGCCAGTTGAAGGAGCTAAGTGAGGCAGAGTATGATTCAATTGCATTATTCTCATTAAAATGAAAAAATATTAGAATCCAGCGAAGTCAAACAACGTCGGGCGCGGTTGGTACTTGGATGGGTGACCACTTGTTACCTTTTTGGCATTTTTTTCAATGATCATAGATACAAATTTTATCTATTCAATATTTCTATGATCAAGGAGAACCACTTTTGAACATACCTTTCTTCTAGACTGTTATGCGAATGGCTTCGTTGCGATTCCTAGCAATGGATCTTTTTTTTGTCAAAATTAGTTCCAGCTATTTTATGTCGTAGTGAAAAATTATATATATTTCAAGTTCTTGAGTGAGTTCAAGAGCAGTGAATAATCAGTATGGATGAATGAATCTGTAAAACGATTCTTTCGATTTTGGAACGAGAAGAAGAAACTTCCCACGTTGAAAATTCGACTATAACATGAATTCTGGTAGTTTTATCCAGTTTTAAATGTGATTCGGAAAATATTCTCATCAAATATCATTCGTGATAGAGGATTCAATTGCATTTTTTTTTTCGCTTTCGTGGTTTAATCAGATAAGAGCGCAAATCACACTCAGTAACATTTCCATGCAATATGCTTTCCCGAAAATTTTTGAGCGATAAAACTCCCAGCACTTCTGATATTACCCACGAAAAAATTGACTTTTTTCACTATTGTATCTGGAGACCATGTTTGGAAAAAGTATGTAAAATGTTTTTGAAAGTGTTGTTGTGATGACGTCCCCAATAGTAGTATTTCTATTGAAATCTACCTAAAAACCGCATTGGGCTCACCTTGTGTTGCACGTACATGCAGACTTAAAACCTTCCATGCATCTAATGTATCATATGCAGATATTCATTCAAATCATTTCATTAGAAATTCTGAATACTTCAACATATCCTCTACATAAAATGATCACTATGGAAAAGTTGTATTCAAACCCGTGTGAAATCGCGGACATATTATCATTCCATAAATGTTTTTTTTTCACTTACCTTTGTTGAGTTTATTCATCTCGATTTTTTCTGTATTTTCTTCTGGTTTTGTCTCAAGTTGTCAAGAAGTTGTGCACCAATCTTTTGTCGCTTGCATTATAGCGAAGAGTGGGATAATTCATGATTTGCGAATAAAACTAACATGTTATCGTTGAGATATAAATCAGCACTCAAGAATTGATATCTTCAGCCCATTGGTTAAATTAGCTTACACTACTAAGTGAGGAAAGAAAGATTCAGATAAAGATGAAGATATGATAAGTTATTTTAGCCTAAAGCATTTTTATTACAACCTTTTTTTTTTGTTTCACTTGTTCCGGTCTGTCTGTGTCTGTCGGTAATCAAATCTTGTAAGTTAAATTTGACCCCCTTCCCATCTTCCGATTGATTTGAAATTCGGCAGGTGAACATAATTCCTATGACAATGCATCATGAAATTTTTGCTACGGAAAGAAAACAAAATGGCAGCTCCAATATGGAGGTCAATTTTTGTGATTATGGTCCGATTCTATTCAAAATTGGTAGCTAGGGGTTATCGGGCTCGGAGATTATGATTTTTCTGTCAAAATTCGAAAATTTGATATGGCGGCTCCAAAATGGCGGACGAGTTGTGATTATGGTCTGATTCTATTCAAAATTGGTATGTGTGGGCATTTGGGGACGAAGAATTTTTTTACAAGCTTTTATTTTCAGTTCCACCTATCCCGGTGTCTGTCTGTCTGTCTGTCTATCTGTATGTCTGTCTGCCCGTCCGTCCGACCGTCCGTCCGTCCGTCCGTCCGTCCGTCCGTCCGTCCGTCCGTCCGTCCGTCCGTCTGTCTGTCTGTCTGTCTGTCTGTCTGTCTGTCTGTATGTCTGTCTGTTTGCTCAGATTGGGTTCAAGGCAGACGCTACGGTAATACCGTTACCTCACGACGTTATTTTCGGGATGAAACACCATACCTCACCCGTTGCGCTATCCTATATCGAAAGGATTCGGAAAGATTCGGAATCCGATTAGCCATTGCACTCTCAGAGTAATAATAAATACTTTGGTTACACTTGATGCTGGTTAGATCACCATAGGGTTTGAGGTATATTATGTTCAATATTCAAGATTTTTTAAACTATGAGCCACCAAAAAGTTTGCGAATTAATTCGGACGATGATTTGTGCTTACGACCTACGTGAAGTTGTTGGTGAAAATCCAGAAAAGTGGAACACAGTACATGCTGAAAGATAAGTGCCATGTGAAGTGGAATGAATAGAAAAATCGAATTAAACGGTTTTCTTCACATAAAGGATTCAATATAAAATTGAACCAGAAAATGGTAGATCTCAGGTGAAAAACAACTACTTTCCTGGCAAATACCACGCAGAACGTTGAATGATATTCACCTGAAAATCCATGCATACTTCCATATAATATCAATGGACATTGAATGCAAATGTTTCTTTCTGATAAGCTCGATTATGTTTAATTCATGTCGTGTTCACCTAACAATCCGCATACCGGTTTCAGGCTTCTTGGCCCTCATCAGTACGGAGTAGTCAACCAGCCAAAGGTCCAAAGAACTCTGGCTGAAGTGAGACACAACGTAAACAAACCATCATCGAGCTTGTAACACCTATAGGTACGCCGGAAAAGATAAACTTTAACTGGCGGTACCTAGTGACAGAAAGAAACACTCCGAAAAACTCCCACCTCGATAGGTGTCAATGTCCATTGATATTATATGGAAGTATGCATGGATTTTCAGGTGAATATCATTCAACGTTCTGCGTGGTATTTGCCAGGAAAGTAGTTGTTTTTCACCTGAGATCTACCATTTTCTGGTTCAATTTTATATTGAATCCTTTATGTGAAGAAAACCGTTTAATTCGATTTTTCTACAGTACATGCTATTAGGTCTGTTGCAGGAAATAAATTCATTGTGCGAACACTAGGGCACCATTTGATGCTACTTCTGACATTGTTCAAGATTTTTTATTTTTTTATTGAAGTAATCCAAGAACTAATGCAGAGACGAACACATAAACTCAAAACCGTTCTCGTTAAAGGTTTATCATGGGTTTGTTTATCAAATATGAGGAGGTCAGATGTCAGATAGGTGAAGGGAGATTGTGGTATGATAATAATTTCAGAATAATTCTTCTACTGTTATTGCCATCGAAAAATTACTAACAGAAATTATGAAATTATACTATGGACTTGAATTAGGAACCCATCGTCGAAAATATAATGTTTTGTTATTCGAGTTGACGCTGAAATTGCTGGAAATATTATTTTACAAGGTGAAATATAAACTGCTTTTCACAAACTGATACTTATTTCTATCCATCAGTTGCAGAAATGTTTTCACAAACTGATACTTATTTCCGTCCATCAGTTTCCATTTCCTAACACCATTTGAGAAAGTACGGAGATTATCATCAAACTGGAGTATTTGTTATACCTACTCGTTCTCCTTTGTGCTAATAAATGAACAAAATTATTGAAGGTTTGTTGTAAATGTAATTTGTTTATATTTTGGTTGATTTGATAGGACTGAAAAATATTTTTAATTTTGTTGTTTTTCAGAGTTTTATTATTGTTTTGTCTGTAGTTGTGCCTTGTCCTAGATACAATAAAATGCGTTTTTATAGTGTTCAACTTATTATTCTTGATTTATAAGAACTTTAATTTTGTTCTTGATATCATGAAACAAAGATTTATTTTGAAACTTTATTTTAACCACGAACGTACCATCAGATTCTACGAATCGATTACTGTATATATTTTAGTAGTGATCGATTTGCCATTCCTGTATTTCATATGAAACAACCATTCATATGAATCATATAAAAGTAACACATTTAAAAAACCCGTCTCATCTCAATCGGTAACTGAAGAGGAATCTGTTTTACCAAACTATACTAACTTAGTTCGGCCAGTAGCGAGATATGTCGCCACTGTCTAAACGTGGTGCCAACTTTTACTGCAGGTTTGACAACTCTCTTTATTTTTAGTTTCTCTATTGGCAATACCTGTACAATCGGAACAAACGTTAATACCATAGACGTTATATTTAGCGCATAGGATTAACACACAGCATGCGGTATTTCTAAGTTGCAATATCTCTAATTATTATAAGACTAGTGTTATTGTGTACTCGTCTTCTATAATTATGAATAGATTGTTTAATTTTGAATAACACTTCAATCATCAACACACGACTTGACCGACACAAGCAAAGGCATCACACGACTACACGACGCCATCAGTGACCCCACCACGACACCTATAGCAGATATTTTATAATAATGGTCAACGCGGTATGTTCAATAAATATTTTTTTTTCAAAACAATTAAAATATTTTCTAATGAAGTAATGTTCAACAAATATCGCTGAAAAAGCAAAAAGTTAATATTTATTATCTGTTAATATGACTTTGAATAAACACAAAAGTAATGATGAATACATTGGGTAAATAACTTTTTATTAGACCTTACAGAGATATTTTCGCAGCGAATAAAATAAAACCGAGCAGTAGTAAATTATGAAGTGGAATTTTCGACAAATTTGTGGCAAATGTATAAAGTATATTCCCTGATCTATCATTGATTACGACGAAACCTACTTTACAGACGACCCTGAAAAAACATGAGTAATCGTAGGTCAGAGGACCGAAAAAATTTATGGACATTTCGAAGTCAGTTACCTCGGTAATGTTTTCGTGCACTGTCTGCTTGTATTTTATGTAAGACAGTAATTTGGTCAACACAAATGTAGTAGATCTGGATGGATAGATGGCGCTCTTTTACTGGGCGCATTTCACATATCTACTTCTGAGATAAAAACTTTTTAACAAAAAATTAAACCGACGAAAAAAGAAATTGACGTTTTGGAGCTAAATTATTGAGACTAAAAAGGTTCATTTTATTTTTGGCTTCTCAGTCGATCTTTTCGTCGGTTTGATTTTTAAAAAGTTTGTTTTTTTTATTTTTTGTGGCTAAAATATACTGATTGCTACCTACTCAATTTGTATTACTTTTGAAATAATAACTTACCCACCTCACTTCAACATTAACTGTTATAGACTATAATTAACCGGTACCAGCGACTTCGTCCGTGTTGAACTATGTATTTTTTGTGACCACTATTACAAATTCACCCACCTCTTCAGGGACCGAATTTCAAAAAATATTGAAACACGAATATATCTATTTGTAACAAAGACCTCGAATGCCCTTACTTCAAAACTAACGGAACCCTCACACAAACGGTCACTCTCCCTTTCACCCCCCCTTTATTTATAAAAATACTGAAACACGTATTTCTTTAACGCTTACAAATACCTCAATGACCAATTTTTATCACCCTTACTTGAAAACTAACGGAACCCCATACCAACTTTCACCCCTTTAGGGGTTGAATTTCTAAAAACACTGAAATACATGTTTCTTCTATTTGTAACAAAGACTTCAGATACCAATTTTTATGGCCCCAACTTGATAACTAACGGAATTCTTATACAAACTTCGATTCCCAATTAACCCCCATTTCACCCATTCAGGTGTTGAATTTCTAAAAACACCAAAACACGTATTTTTAATTTGTAACAATGACCCCCAGATACCAATTTTCATGATCCTAACTTTAAAACTAACTATACACACTTCTGACCCTCATTTGTTATCTTGACGATGGACGATAGTGACTAAAGTTTATCTTTCAGTCGCAGATGATTCCACATCTGATTTTATGAACATCCTGTTTATATTTTCAACAAATCAACATTTATCTCTATTTGTGAAGATGGGCCCAAATGCTTATTTCCATGACTCTAATTTCAAAACCAACTGTACTTTCACTCTCACCCACTTTCTCACCCGCCTTTTCACCTTTTTCAGTCAGTTAGTTGGGAAATTGTAATTGTATACATCTCACCCTAAACACGAGGTAGCTGCTGTGAACCGTTGAGCAGATCCCTCGACTGTCTTTCGTCTCCATCATCCGATTAACTCTGGGCTTCTTTATGTTGTAGTGTCATCAGAACTACAGATGTGTGCCAACAAAATCGGTTCACAGGTGTAAAATCAATCAATCACCCCCTATTGGAACGTAGTTCCTTATCGCGCGTTGCGAAAGAGGGCTAGACGGAATAAATTAAAACCAAAAGTTGTAACGAGACTTTTCGCTATAGTTGTAAGCCGTGCATCGTGCGCGTGTTTCTCTATCTGTCTCTCTCTCTCTCTCTCTCATAGAAAGCAAGCCAGTTATTTTCGTTTCGTCTTTCTATTTCGCTTGAAAAGTGTGGTGTCGCGACGATTATTTTGTTGAGTGTATACAGGTTTTTTGTACATAATAAATAATAACAATAATGAATCCTGACAGTGTTTCTGCACAAGTTCCGGATATTGCATTGAACAGTGTGGTGTCTCGACGATTATTTTTGTTGAGTGTATACAGGTTTTTTGTACATAATAAATAATAAATAACAATAATGAATCCTGACAGTGTTTCTGCACAAGTTCCGGATATTGCATTGAACAGTGTGGTGTCTCGACGATTATTTTTGTTGAGTGTATACAGGTTTTTTGTACATAATAAATAATAAAAAATAATAATGAATCCTGACAGTGTTTCTGCACAAGTTCCGGATATTGCATTGAACAGTGTGGTGTCTCGACGATGATTTTTGTTGAGTGTATACAGGTTTTTTGTACATAATAAATAATAAAAAATAATAACAATAATGAGTCCTGACAGTGTTTCTTCACAAGTTCCGGATATTGCTGATGGAGTTAGGTAAGTAGAGATTTTATACAGACAATAATAAATGCCTATGTATTTTTAGCAAATACGCATTATAACCTCTCTTTACTATTGTGCTAACCAAGTCATACGCGTTGTAATCTCTCCATTATTGTGTGTTTAGCAAGTGTACGCGTCATAACTTCAATAAATTTAAAAGCAAATAAATATTTTAATATTACAATATCAATGCGTATGTACAAAATACATATATATATATATATATATATATCCTGCAACAGTGGCGCGCTGTTCGATATCTCTATTTAGGAACCAGATAGGAATATTTCTATAATATTACCTTATTGCTCGAGCTAGACAAAATTAAAAAATTGTCGGTCACACAGGGTGTTCAATTTTTTCTGAGCGGATCCCAGCTTTTTTTTTTTTAAATGGCAACCTATATTTTTTATCGCTATTTCGGTTTCTACATAGAAATTAAATAATACTTTATATATATATATATATATATATATATATATATATATATATATCTCCACTTCGAAAATATTGACGGTTTTCGAGATTTCTAGCATGGCAGGTTTTTTTTTTAATATTCGTCACTCAGAATATTTTAAATTATAAAGTTGTGCCAAGTCCAATTGAATTTTTTTTTCCGGCCAAATATTCTACATTGGTAACTTTCTCAAACGATATATCTGAAATCGACCTGTGATATACAGGGTATGAAAAACAGCTTGCCACATATTGTAAGTAAAAATTTGCAGAATCATCCTTATTTTAAATGGAACATCCTGTATATTATCGATCCATAAGAAGCGCCAACAAAGGCTCTACAAATTTCATCAAGTATTTCCTATGGTTAAGTTTACTAGTTTTTCTTAAAACAGCAATTTTTTTCGAAAAATGTCAAGTATTCATATTTCTTCTCTATAATCTCAATGAATGACTTTTTTCGAAGAATAATCCATATTTGACGACTGATAGAATATACAAAAGATATCTTGTTTCAATTATGTTCATTATAAGGTGTCCTATAGTTTTTCTTAATTTTTTTTTTTTTTTTTTCGAAAAATGACAATTATTTCTAGTTCATTGCCATAATATCAATGATTTTTTTACTGTGAAATCCATATTTGACGGCTGTGATCGAGTTTATGTTATGTTTGTAACACATTTATCACCTGTTGCTACAAATTCAAGTTGTGAATTACACCACAAAATGTACGTTCTTGAATATTTACAATAATTTCAATAATCTCGAAATTTGTGCCATATTCTCTCGGTCTAAAACAACCTTTCAGCGAATAAAATATTTATTGGAAATCAAGTAGTCTGGCAAGTGACAGATCAAAATATTTGCCTGCAAATAAGTATTGAAATCGCAGATGATTCCACATCTGATTTTATGAACATCCTGTTTATATTTTCAACAAATCAAGTGAAGTTGAACTTTCGATATAATTTCATCAAAATGTTGTTTTCAAAAAGTGATTTGATTGATATGATTTGTTGAAACTAGAAGTATCAATTATTCTAAACATGAGCGCATCAAGCCAGCTACTAATGGAGATAATGAATTGCAAGTTCTTCTTGCTGTTGAAGAAGATCCTTATAGGAGTCAACGACGAATTGGTGAAATAGTGGATATAAGTGAGAGATCAGTGCAACGAATTTTTAAGAAACATCGCTTTCATCCATACCACGTTCAATTACATCAAGAACTAGTGTATGCCGATTTTGAGAAAAGAGTGAGATTTTGCAATTGGGCTATGGAAAAAGTTCGTCGAAACGAATATTTTTTCAATAACATTTTATGGTCGGATGAATCGACGTTCCATAAAAATCGATTTGTGAATCGATAGAATTAACATTATTATTCGACAGAAAATCCCCACTTATTGAAACAGGTGGATTATCAACATAGGTGGTCGGTAAATGTCTGGGGAGGCATCATTGGAGAATATGTAATTGGTCCATACTTTTTTTAGGGACATCTAAATGGAACAATGTATCTCAATTCCCTACGAAATGATTCACCAGGTTTGTAAGAAGTTATTCCTCTTGACCTTCGCAATATAATGTGGTTACAACATGATGGCGCTCCTGCTCACTTTTCGGCAGAAGTGAGAGATCATTTAAATGAAGTATTTCCCAATAGATGGATAGGACGGAATGGGCCTGTCAGGCCCGCTAGATCACCAGATTTAACAAAATTGGATTTTTTCTCATGGGGATACATAAAAAATATGGTTTTCGTCGAGCCACCAACTTCTTCCGAAAATATGCGACTTAGAATAACGAATGCTTTTCGCAGCATTACACCAGCTGTCTTGCGCAGTGTAGAACAGTCTTTCAAACATAGACTTCAGCTCTGCATTCAAGAAAATAGAAGACATGTGGAACATATTTTATAAAAGTTTCCTTATCAACCTTCATTAAACTTTCCCTTCTGTAGTTTACCAGTTGACAATTTAAATATCTAGAACTTAAGCTGTGACTTTAATTCATGAATAAAGACCATAACATGAAAAAAAAAAAATTAGTAATATTCATAATGTGTTTTCATTTAATCGTGTTTGGTTTGATATTGCACGATTTATGTGTAAAATTCTGAATCCAATGAAAAAAATAATTTTACATTTAGAAAAATATGATACATATATTTATTTCATAGGAAAATATTTGTTTGGACACCTTGTAATGTACATAATTCAAACAAGATATCTTTCGTATATTCTTTTCAGTCGTCAAATGGATTTCGCTTTGAAAAAAGTCGTTCATTCAGATTACAGCGAAGAAATATGAATACTTGCCATTTTTCGAAAAAAAGAGCTGTTTTAAGAAAAACTAGTAAACTTAACCGTAGGGAATACTCGATGACATTTGTAGAGCCTTTGTCGGCCCTTCTTATGGATCGATAATATACAGGGTGTTCCATTTAAAATAAGGAAAGTTCTGCAAATTTTTATTTACAATATGTGGCAAGCTGTTTTTCATACCCTGTATAAAACCGTCAATATTCGAAGTGGAGGTATACATAAAGTATCTTTTATTTATGTATATATATAGAAAATAAAAGATACTTTATGTATACCTCCACTTCGAATATTGACGGTTTTATACAGGGTATATATATATATATATATATATATATATATATATATATATAATACTAAGTGGAAAATTGCGTCTGTAAAAATTACATGAAAAGGAAAATTGTGGCATATCATGTTACGGTGAAAGGTTAACTGGTCTTGATGGCCACTGATAAGTACTCTCGTTCTTTTCTATCCATGCTAACACTCACATTGAATTATGGGCAAAAATTATTCACAAATATGCGGCGGATCCTATGTCCTCAAATAGCTCAGAGCGTCTGACTAGAGATGAGAAGGTCGTGGGTTCGACTCCCGCATGAGGATGGTTTTTTCTTTAATTTAATAATTTGTCTGATTTGCCACAATGTTCCCTTTTCTTTTATTCATATATATATATATATATATATATATATATATATATATATATATATATATATATATATATATATATATATATATATATATATATATATATATATATATATATATATATATATATATATATATATATATATATATATATATATATATATATATATATATATATATATATATATATATATATATATATATATATATAAATATATAATAATATTATATTTAAAATAAAAATATAATAAATAATATATTATATTTAATATTATATATATTTTGTAATACTAATTTCAGGTACTTTATCGACACTGTCATTTTTCTTCGGTTTTTCGACATCGTCGTTCCACCACTGGATGGTTCCAGAAGCGAATATTACATAAATCACATTCGATGCCAGATACCATATGGCGGACGTAAGGAAAATTATCCTCCACTGGGATTTTTCAGTCTAAACAAACAAAAAAATGCATCAACAAACATGGTCCAAGAACTATTTTCTACATTCATGAGATCCATAACAAAATTCACAATAGTTGAATCGTTTCCATTTCCATTGTTGACCTTTGTCCGGAGATTTATCTGATTACTTTTTGACATTTCTAGAAACCAATGGAAACTTTCAATTCAAATCATTCATGTACGTTTTGGCCAATCAAATTATTATTATAGTGGGAATATTCTACCTAGAAAATTGCCGCCGGAATAATTTGAGGTATTTTGTTTTTATTGTCTGACAATGTATATTTTTAATCTGAAGTCTGTCATCAATTCGCCTGAAAAGTGAGAAATGAATCAAAACCGGTTTAGTACATTTTATCATTTTGCGAAGAAATGTGTTTATGACCATAACATCAAAAAATAATCTACAGAATACCACACGAGATTTCTACAGTGCTTCTCAAAAGTTCCGCCCCCCCTCTTATTTTTGGAACGATTATACATAAACAAGTGAAATTTGGAAATTGAATATTAAAGGTTGTAAACTTCCCTACTAGTGATAATAGATGAAGAAATCGTCAAAGATGACGTCACAAGGCCATTGCGACCAATAATTTTGAATGGAACGCTACGGCAACCGACACCTCTTTTAAAAGGTATCGAAAAAACCTATTCAATGATACTAATTTTGTTTATGTTTATGGCAGTTTCAATGGCTCATTAGTAAACATTAAAATTTAAATTCCATTCAGTATGATATTAATTACAGATTTAAGAATCAGTATCTACTTGAAGAATTGCTCGAAGTGACCTCCATTTACTTCCTGACAGTGAAATATCCTATTTTTAAACTCTTCTCGTACTTTTGCAAATGTGTCTGCGGAAACAGCCTCACATTCTGCAACAATACGTTGTTTTAAAACGTCAATATTGTCAGGTTCAGTGGCGTAAGCCTTCGATTCAAGGTACCCCCACAGAAAAAAATCCAAAGGTGTGAGGTCCGGTGATCGAGCTGGCCATTCCGTTGAACCTCGTCGTCCAATCCATCTACCACGATACTCCTCATCCAAATACCGTCTTACTGCACCGTAATAGTGTGGAGGAGCACCATCCTGTTGGAATGTATTTCCAAATTGCCGAATTCATCTGGATTATCTTCCAAAATTTCAAGGATTAACGGTTTATTGCTTTGCAACAGCTCCAGATAAACCTCACCAGTTAAATTAGTATTCAAAGAAAAGGCCCAACGATGTGGTTACCCAGGATACCTGACCAAACATTCACCTTCTGGGGAAATTGGGTATGTGTTTCACGAAACAGGTGAGGATTTGCGTCACTCCAATACCTCAGATTCTGTGTATTTACATTTCCATTTAGATAGAAAGTACTTTCGTCACTAAAACAAATTGTTTTGATATAGACTGGCTGTTGGTTAATTTTAGTTTCCATATTTTCACAAAATTCTAGTCTTCGGTCTGGGTCGTCGTCTGAGAGTTGATGAACCATTTTTAATTCGTATGGATGAAATTTGTTTTTTTTTTCAACACCCTGTGTACTGTACTTCGACTGACTTCACAGGTAGATGCAACGTGAGTTGTTGAAGAAGTAGGATTAACTTTTACTTCTGCCAGTATATCAATTTTTTTCTCATCAGAAATTTGTGGTCTGCCAGATCGTTTCGCATCATTGATACTACCCGTTGTTTCAAACTTACGAAGGAGCTCCTTTGAATAAGTCCTCGAAACGGGGCGATCGGGAAACCTCTCATTAAAAATGCGTTCTGCTGCATGAATATTTTGTCCAGTTTCACCAAGAATTAGGAGCGCTGCTACTTTATCACCTAAAGCACGTACCATTTCGCTTCTTGAAGCACTTAAACGTTCGGCTCACAACAGGTTAACAAATTATTAAAATGTACAAAAATTATTAAAAAGTTAAACACAAACAAAATTAAAGTCATTGAATAGGTTTTTTCGATACCTTTTAAAAGAGGTGTCGCTTGCCGTAGGGTTCCATTTAAAATTATTGGTCACAATGGCTTTGTGACGTCATCTTTGACGATTTCGTCATCTATCATCACTAGTAGGAAAGTTTACAACCTTTAATATTCACTTTCCAAATTTCACTTGTTTATGTATACTCGTTCCAAAAATAAGAGGGGAGGGAGGACTTTTGAGAAGCACTGTACAAAGTAGAAAATAATTCTCCACATTTCTTTCTCAAACTTGTTGCCATTTGGCAATAGCCACTCGACACCGTCGGGCTGTCGTGTCTATTGCCTGGCAACAAGTTTTAGAAAATATGTCGAGTTATTTTCACTTTGTTCTCACTCTCTTGTGATATTACAACTGATTATTCTTTACTTTTCTAGACACCAACAGAAATTTTCAATTCAAAACATTCATGTACGTTTTGGCCAATCAAAACATTATTATAGTGAGAATTTTCTACCTAAATTGCCGCGGAAATTCTTTGAGGTTTTTTTTTTCATTTCTGACAAAGTATATTTTCAATTTGTCGTCTGTTACTAATTCGCATGAAAAGTGAATAAAAATAAGTTCAAAAACTAAAACCCGACAACTGAAAAATCACGCTCTAAAAAGTATGAAATGAAAATAAGTTCAAAAACCAAAACCCGACTACTGAAAAATCACCCTCTGAAAATTATGAAACAAGAAAATATTCTCATCTGAAATTGTTATGCACGATTTATTCAATATTTATCGTTCAATAAATATACATTTACATTTCAATGTATTCAATACATATTCATGGTGATGTTCAGGGGATAGCCGTGGTCATATGCCACTTTGCCCTATGATGGCTTACTACTGTTAGAGTGTATTGTTTTGTAACGGTAGGTGGCATATGACCAGGGCTATCCTCTGAACATCACTATGAATATGTATTAAATACATTAAAATACATCACGTGTAAGTTGTTTATTTAATAGACGATAAATATTGAATAGTTTGTACATAACAATTTGAGATGAGAATATTCTCTTGTTTCATAATTTTTAGACGGAGATTTGTCAGTAGCCGGATTTCAGTTCTTGAACTTATTTTTATTCCATACTTTTTGGAGCGTAATTTTTCAGTAGGCGGGTTTGAACTTACTTTCTATTTAAATTAATTGTTATAATTTCGTGATGAAGTATTTGCAGAGCCGCTTTATATTATTTTTTTTGCTTAGGTTTCAGTGTTTTACATGTACTTAGGTTATACCGGGTGACAATGGGACCAGGGCCATGCCTATATATCCTTCACTTATCAACCGATTTGAATGACATTCTGTACACAGATATGAGACACAATTTCGGATTGACAAACATATTGAAACTGAATAACCGACTTCCGGTTTTGCTAGACTAGCCACCAACTTCGATTTACCAAATGGATGTTTTTCGGATTCTACGGCTCAAATTACATACGACAGTGTTGCCGAATTTTCATTTTACATTTTTTTTTGCCCAGCAGGCCTTGATCAGGTTGAAATCAATACTAATTTACTCATAGTAATAGTCATTTCAGCGATAAGATCAATAACAAATCCTACAGCAGGAATTGAAATTCTCTGAACGCATTTTCAACGAGAAAATCGTCTTTTTCATATGGTACCTACCGAGGGTCAACTTGCCATTCGATAGAGAATTTAATTACCAATTCAACGATATACATCATGTACCATTTTCTTTCTGTTCAAATCTAAAAATGACCAATTATTGAATTTGTACAATATTTTATACGATGCCTACAAATTTCAATGAGTTATCTGTTTAGGTTTGATGAGATGAAAGGTAGCCGTGGAATCATGGAAAACAGTAGAGGTGATTAATTTCATGTCAAAAGTGAAATAGCAATTTTACTTGTCATCTCGTTTCGTTTGTAAAAAGGTTATTTTGGACTGGAAAGTAATGGTCGATATTCTCGAAACGAACAAATCGATATGAAATTGATATACGGAGAATGTCAGAAAAACGCTGTCAATGCTAGTATGCTATACGCTGTTCGTTATCCGTTAAGACGGCACCAATCGAGGACATATTTCAGGATATTGGAAATGATTAGCAGAAAAAGGCTGATCAAAACGACATCCACTTCATGGTCAGTGAAGAAGCGGAAACCAATGTTTTAGCATATGTTAATTTTTTACAAGCTTTCATTTAGTTTCACCTGTCCCGATGTTTGTCATCAAATATTGCAAGTTAAATTTGACCCACTTCTAGTTGTTCGATTAACGTGAAATTTGGCATGTGTTCATAGTGCCCGTGACAATGCGTTATGCATTCATTAGAGAGAAAAAAAACAAAATGGCGGCTCCAATATGGCGGACGAGATTTGTGTTTATGGTTCGATTCGATTCAAAATTGGTATGTGGGGATTTTCAGGGTCGAAGATTATGAATTTTCTGACAAAATTCACATAATCAAAATGGCGGCTTCAAGATGTCCGACGATTTCTGTGATTATGGTCCGTTCTATTCAAAATTGGTATGTCAGGGTTTTCGGGGGCGGAGATTATCAATTTTTTATCAAAATTCACAAATTCAAGATGGCGGCTCCAAGATGGCAAACGAATTTTGTAATTATGGTCCGATTCGATTCAAAATTGGTATGTTGGTGTTAGGGGTTTTTGGGGTCGGAGATTATGAATTAAGTCGAAGATTTCTGATTTTTTGTCAAAATTCATAAATTGAAGGTGGCCGCTCCAGGATGACGGACGAGTTGATCTTCAGATGGTTTCCTCGTTGAAGAACTAGATAGCATAGATTAAGGCGTACTTACTAAAAAGCACAAAATAAAATAATAAAAAAAAACTTTTTAAAACGAGCTTTTATTCAAATACCCTAAAAAGTACAAAATAATTGCTTTGGATGTGTGACGTAGGTTATGCCGTGAGTTAAAGATTCAAAAGCTTGTCGCATCTGTATTCGAAATGAAAACTTTGCGTGACAAGCTCTTGAATCTATAACTCACGGAATAAACTACGTCACACATCCAAAGCAATTATTTTGTACTTTTTAGGTTATTTGAATAAAAGCTTGTTTTTGAAAAGGTTTTTTTTTATTATTTCATTTCTTCATCTGCCTCAGTGCGAGAATTAGGAATTGAATGTGGGATCAGCAGGGAAAGTGCCAGAAAAGTATTTAAAAAATATTAATATCGCTCCCATGAATACAATTTGCATCAGCATCTATATGAAAATAACCCAGAACGGAGACTAACTTATTGTAATTGGTGTCGCGTCATCATGATTTTGTCTCGAAGATACTGTTTACAGATGAGTCTAGGTTTACAAATAATGGTATGTTCAATAGGTATTGGGCTCAATAAAATCCTAGGTTGCTGAGAGAAGGTAATTTTCAAGAAAGATTTGGATTCAACATCTGGGTAGGAATCATAGGGACACGAATCATTGGACCAATTCCTTTCGACGGGCCTTTGTCTGGCCAAAGATATCTACAATTCTTAGAGAACGGTATTTAAAATAATGTCAACGATTTACCTCAGAACATCAGGGAAAATATATTTTTTCAGCAGGTTGGTGCAGAACCACATCATGCTAATATTGTTCGGCAATATATTAGTGATACCTATGGGCAGAGATGGATTGGAACAAATGGTTCAATCAGATGACCAGCCAGATCGCCCGATTCAACCCCTATCGATTTTTATTTATGGTGTCACATAAAATCTGAAGTATACTCGAGGAGACCAACTTCTTTGGAGGACTTGAGAGATAGAGTTGAGCGCGCATTTCAGGAAATTCCTGCTCACGAACTGATAAATGTGATGATGCACACCTCATCACATTTATTAGTTATATAGAACTAGTCTATGTGTTAGGAAAAACGGGCAACATTTCAAACATATCATTGATCATTGATGAATAGAATGACTTTTCAATGGTTGTGAATGTCTTCTATTGAAAACATGATAATGGTATTGTGAGTAATAATTTGTACGTTGAATGTTTCACTGTTTCAGTCGTTAGATTTATTCGAACAGTTTGATTATATTAAAGTTATCATTTCTGTTATGGGTTCATTACCGTAATCATTACATATTGTCAAGTCGATTATTTTTGGTAATTCATTGTTACCATTCTGAAGTGAAGTTTGAAAGAATGAATAGATGTCATGTTAACTACCAATATTTTCAGATTGATTTCATTTTGTTAGATGGCTCTCAACGTTTTGAACAGAAAGAAAGTGGTACATAATGTATATCGTTGAATTGGTAATTAAATTATCTATCGAATGGCAAATTTTAATTCTTGGTGTAGGATTTGTTAATGATCTTATCGATGAAATGACTATCACTATGAGTTACTGATGTAAATTAGTATTGATTTCAACCTGATCAAGGCCTCCTGGGCTAGAAAAAATTGACAATTTTTTTTTTCAATTGTAATATGGAAATTTGGCACCACTGTCTTATGTAATTTGAGCCGTAGAATCCGAAAAACATCAAATATACAGGTTGTCCCACATGAAAAATCGAAGTTAGTAGCTATTCTGGCGAAACCGGAAGTCGGCCATTTTGTTTCCATATGTGTGTCAATCCGAAATTGTGTCTCATATCTATGAACAAAATTTCATTCAAATCGGTTGAAAAGTGACGGATATATAGGCATCGCCCTAGTCCCATTATCAGCCAGTATACCGCGTGGAGGTACTCCCAGCTTGTGTCATTATCATTAAACACGTTTTTTTTTTATATATAATTTCAACATGTTTACCATAGTCCACAATGAAATATATATTTATTGAATATGTATTTTGGGTGGGTTTGGAGAGAAAATATGTTTGGTTTACATCTGAGGCGTGATTTCAGAAATTATTCCCAATTATCGGGTGCGTGCAAGCAAAGCCGCGAACAACAGCTAACAATTTATATATTTTTGAAATGTGCTGATCAAGCCATTTCATTTGATACCCAACACGGCATCATTAATTTTATTTTTTCATTCATGACTTTATGTCCTCTAGAGGGTGCCATATTCAATTTGATGTGGACGATCAAGACCCTTCCAACGATACCTCATTTGTCAAATTACGATAAGTAGTTTAGAAGTTATGAGAGAACAGATGAACATACATTCATACCCACATATATACGGTAAAAAAATTTTCTTCGCCGTAGTCTAGTAAAAACGAATCAAAGGTTTTGTGCATCGTATAATTTAGCGAGGAAATGTGTTTTTGATGATAACATCAAAAAATAATCTACAGAATACCTTTACGAGAGTTCGATAAAGTAGAACAATTCTCCAGATTTATTTCTCAAACTTGTTACCATTTTCGAAGCTTTCGAAAATCTGTCGAATTATTTTCACTTTATTCACACTCTCTTGTGACATTACAACTGAGAATACTCACCTCATCAGTCAATACTACTTGGACTAGGAGAGGCGCTAAAATGGCAAATATATTTCCTGAAGAATTACCAAGCGCCACGAGGATACCAGCATATTTTGGAGACAAATCTATGTGGTTCACATTAAATCCGCCATTTATTCCTGCGTTCGAAGCTACTGCCAGCAATAACATGGATACTGACAGGGTTCTAGCGTCATCTGGCAGGAAACTCAGTATCACTAGCGCAGTGGCTGGAAAAACGCTGGCTGAAAAAAAGTTATTCTATCATTAGGATCCAAAACTGGGGGAAAGTTGGTCATTTCTCGATGATAAGTATGAAACAGATTAATTCTCGTTTGTATCTTCATCTCAACAGAAACTAAAATAGTATATTATTTAACGAGCGGTAATGTAGGTCATAACTCACGCAGATGAAGTTTGCAGCACGAGCCGCAGGCGAGTCTTGTTATTCATCAAGTGAGTTATGACCATTACCGCAAGTTGAATACTATACTTTATCTACGGCTATAACAATAAATACTAAGATGCAATTACAGAGAAATAACTTAATTCATAAATCTCAATAGTAACCTATTACAATGCTATAAAAAATGTAATTGTAATTACTCATTTTTTTATTAATAAAATGAACTGTTAAGTTTGAACAACCACTGTGAACTGAATATGTGGGACTGAATTATGCAAGTTTATTGTTTCATTTTGGGTTTGTTGCATAAATGTTGTTGATGTACTAACTGGTTGAGGTATTATATATAGAACTGAATATTTCATTTGCAGTATCTGTCTTATTCTTTTCGGAATCATCAACGTACCCCTCAGCCACAGCAGTTGATCGCCAACCGCCATGGCGTTTCAGTGCCGTTATATCCCCTCCAGCATCTACTAATAAAGTTGCCGACGAGCGGCAAAAACAATGCCCTGTATATAAATTACAGTGTGGTAATTTTAAAAATGTAGCAATGTCTTTCCCCATTGCTCCAAATTTATTAATGCCAATTCTTTGTGAGTGATATTTTCCATTTTGAAATTCAAAGAATAATATCGTTTGCGATATATCAGTAGGACGAAGATTTAAATAGTTCTTAGCTATGGTATAAAAATTTCCCGTAACAGTGAATTTTCTGGCAGTTTTTGTTTTTGTATTTGTATTTGGTACACTGACCATGAAAATAGATCCATGATCTACTAAATCTGTAATTTGCATAGAGTGCAATTCTGCTGCACGACAAGCACCCATAATGCCCATTATTAAAGCAACCTAAAATAAATTATGTAATTGACTGGATGATAAAAATCTACTATCTTTGTCGCCAGATATTTCTCATCAGGAGCTTCATTTATGAAATTATTAAGTTGTTCTGGCCTAGAAGTTTTTGCCTTTTTAACCGACGAAACCAAAAAGGAGGAGGTTCTCTAGTCGACGCGTATATATTTTTTTTTATTTTTATGTATGATCACGCATAACTGTTTACTGAGACGTCCGATTCCGATTTCACTTTTCTCAGTAGATAGGGTGTATCGAAATTGGTCCCATTTGAATTTAAAAGATGAAATCCACCCCTAAGGGTAGCAAAATGAAGGATATTGATCACTCACCCTCTGAATTCTGGTCCGTTAACCGATTCTATCAGGCATAACTTCGTACTGGGTTCTTCGATTTGGATGATTCTTTTTTTAATAGATAGGGTATACCTCATATTTGGATTTCGAATGAAATTATCCACCCAAATAGAGAATAATTGATTTTTCACTTGTGAACATTGGCACACAAATATGTAGTTGACAATGACAGATCGCTACTGTCATTATTTTTGTTCCACATCCGTCACAATCATTATATTCTATGAGAAGAAGGAATGATATACAAAGTAATGAAATAAGCTAACCAGGAAAGCGCGTAATTTCAAATAATTCTCTATATTGATTCCATTATTTATGTTGAGTGTGCTTCTCAGCATGGAGTAGAAAGTCCATAGGGACGATGCTTTATATTTAGTGCTAAGTTCACTAAAATTTGCCAAAAGTACATGTTCTGTAAACTATGACTTAATGTTCTTGCTGCTATACCAATCTTGAAAATTTCTGTATACACCTTTATATTTGTTTTGGGATTTCTCGAGCTATAAATTCTGTATGGGAACATCAGCTACTTGTCTCATTTCTGGAGGTGTACATAATAATTTATTTACACTAGCTGACTTCATCTTTTTCAGCACAAAATTCAGAATAATTAGGTATTAACTTGATTTGAAAATGTAAAAATTATTCAAGTGACATTACTCCCCTCAATAACAATAATCGACTGTTCCCTTTCGGCCAAACGGCTTGCACAGAAGAACAGAGCCCCCTTGATATTCGGTTCGTAAATAATTCCAAGAATCTTTTCCGATTTATTATAGTGAGTTATAGTAGTGAGTTATTATAACTCACGTTGTTTGTTTATAGATACTATTAATTGCTCAAAAGCAGTTGAATAATCAATATATAATTTAATAGGAGTAGATAAACTATTCTATTATCTGGTTCCGCATCTACTTCGCGAAAAACGTCATAAAATACCTTTTAGTCTAGTCTACAAGCACTTTTGTTACAAATTCCAGTTCCTGTTTCCGTAAATTATGTTCAAAGTGTCATTCGATTAGAAATGGCATTTAGAAACTTTTCGAAAAAATTCAAGTGGTGCTAAAAAAAATTGCAAAAATTATAAACAATTTAATGAAAATAAAATTATAGTTTGAATTAACTAATAAAAGCACGCATATACAGTGCAACTTTTAATAGTCCCCCCTCCCTGTTAACTTCTGAACGGTTCAACCAATGAAAAAAAAAACGATACCACTTTTTGAAATAAAAAACATCATGATTGCCCGATAGATGGCGCGGGAGAGGGGGGGGGCATATCTACTTGAACATTTCAAATAGCATGGGTGGTCAAGTGGTACATCGTTGAAAAGATAATTCAATTCACTTTTCAACAATCCTATTGTTTTCGAATTTCGTTCGAAAAAAAATTCACAATATGCATTTGAAATGTTAAATATAAGTGCGGATCTGAATGGTACCGTTACCTCCATAACTTTTGAACGGTTTGATGTGAAACAATGAGAAGTGAAATTTATTGAATGGCATTACCGGTCCTACTTTTTGAGAGAGAAGATACATTACAATTACTCGACAGAGGGCGCTGAGGGCACATCATCTTGAAAATTTCGGAAGGCATAAAGGTCGATTTGCAAATCAATTTTTCTTTCAACTATAGTTGTTCTACAGAATCACAATTGCGAGTGCGGTTTTTAATAGCCTTCCCGCCCCCCCCTCCTTCGCCCCTTACTGTTAACTTTTCAACGCTTCGACATGGAACAAAGGGACCAAAACTATTTTGAATGATATCACCGAAACTACTTCTTGGAATGGAAGACATCGTGATTGCTCTATAGATGGCGCCGGGGGGAAGGCACATCAACTTAAAAATCTCAAATTGCATAGTGGGTCGAATGGCACATCGTTGAAAAGATAATTCAAGTCTCTTTCCAACCATCTAATTTTTTGGAATTTTGTCAATTCTTTTTATACAATATGCATTTCAAGTTTTGTTATACTTGACATTGCAAATGCATATTGTGAGAAAATGTATTGAGGAAATTGGAAAAAAACTAGATTGTTGAAGAGAATTGAGTTATATTTTCAACGATGTGCCACTTGACCCCCCATGATATGTGAAATTTTTAAGTTGATGTGCCCCCCATGCGCCATCTATTGGGCAATCACAATTTCTTTCATTTCGTAGTAGTATCGGTGATATCATTCAATACGTTTTTTTCATTGTTCTACGTCGAACTGTTCAAAAATTAACAAGGGGGCGACTATTAAAGGCCGTACTGTATGGCAATAAGGACTGAAAAGTTGAAAATAATAAGAATGAAGTCTTGACCAAAAAAATGTTCTTTTATGAAAAAAAGCGTGAGGTGCTTGATATCAGTTATATCAATATCATTATGAAAAGTTGGTAAAGAGCACTCCGCGCTTTCTTTACATAATTTTTTATTTTTTTTGGTGAATGACTTGTTATTTTCAACTTTTTAGTCCTTATTGCCATATTATAAATTTTTTAGTCCATAATAATAATTATTGTTATAATCGTCTTTATTATTCCAAAAAAAAAGGAGAGAAAGCACAATGTGAATGAAACTTATTGATGTTGCCTTTGGAAATGCGAACACAACAAAAAATATTCTTCCACTTAACCCTTAACAGAGTCTGTATATTCAATTTTTATATGAGGAAATAAACAAATTGTACATAGTAGTTACAGAATACATAACAGCGAGAATAGTATTCATTAAAGGTTTCATTTTTGTAGGTCTAAGAGAAGTTTTTTGTAAAAAGTTCTGAAATTATGAGCTGTTTAAATTCTTATAGCGGTAAGAGACGGATTGCATAGCGAGTGGATTGTATAGCTGAAGGATCGTCTGAACTATTCTGTTCTGAAAGGCGGTATGGTCAATAGACCCTCATTTCTGATGTTTGAGGTGCACGTCTGTACGATGGGTTATTTTTCTATAGAGATAAGGTGGTAATTTTTTCATAAAAATTTCATGGAAGAGGGGAAACAGTATGATATATTCGTCTATTGTCCATATTCAGCCACCCGATTTCGCGGAGTTTGTGGGAAATCCTTTGCCGCCTTCTGATGCCATAAATTAGACGAAAACGCGAATTTTGAACTCATTGAATTTTCTAAGTACCAGTGTTTAACATAATAGCTTTTTGGTTTGCAAGGGTAGTAAACCACCATAAATTATTTTTAGATTGCTATAAGCTCGTTGTAGCATTGATTTGTTGAAAATATTCAGGATGTTCATAAAATCAGATGTGGAATCATCTGCGACTGAAAGATGTACTTCAGTCACTATCTTCCATCGTCAAGATAACCTCTTTTGAGGTATTCATGTGGAAAAGGGAAGTAGTTGTTTTCTGTTAGACATTCACAAAAAATAACTTCAATTCAATCGTAGATTTCTCAATTCACAGTAAAATATTTCCCTTCTCGTTGTAGTAGTTTATTGATATGCCTTTTAAATCTTAAATCAGGGTCCATAATTACTCCAGAATTTTTATCTTCCCTTACCATCACGAGTTGTTCATCATTCACAAATACAGGGTGTCCCTGGACTTCCTCTTTTCCCCTCGGGAATAAATAGATGGGGTCAAAATATTACCAGTACTTCATATAACTTTTGTTCCTGAAAGCCTTCGTTACCAAGTTACGGGCCCTCAAAGTTACAAAATGAAAAATATTTTTCTTTGATAACTTTCGAAGTGAATTTTCAGAATCATCTAAATTATAGTGATTGACTAAACAAATGAATTCCTTCGATGAGCTTTCATGCAGGAGTCAGTTGTTTTGCTACAAAGTCAGGAACGGACCCCCGATGGTCCACACCCCAAAACTTTGAAATGACAGATAATTTTTCAAAAGTTTTCAACCAAATAAGGTTACGTAGACAATTTTCTGAATAAAAGTACTTCTGTGGAAAGTCGATCGGAGCAACGATTCTTGATAAAAAAGCAGATTTACTCGACGACATCAAACCCGATCGTCCACCATTATTTGAAATGAAAAATTTTCACAGTAGAAATACTAATGCTAACGTTAATTCAACAACATTTATAACAGGAATAATACAAAATATGCTAAAATAAAGTCGTAAACGAAAAGTACAGTACCTAGTTGAATGTTTCATTCACAATGTAGATATTTCTTCAAATGAAATATCAAGTTATGTAGATTCGTGGTGTTTTTGAACAAACAAGCTACTCCACCATGAAATATCGAATTCAGTCCATATTTTGTATGTACGCGTGGAATAAGCACCTTTCGTGTTGTGTTATCTGAATCTCATGAAACTCAACATTTGGATGTTGCAAATTCGTATTCACAGCTTAAATATTGAGGAGTTTCACTGATAAGTATAATTTCATGGGAGAAAATCTTCAACTCGAAGATAAATTTAGCTGAAAAAACGCACATCGGAAGACAATAATGAAAAGCAAACGAAAAAACTACAGAAACGGCTGCACATGAATAGGTGAAAAATATCCGGTGAATAAATTTATAATCCATTTCTTCCACAGATGTTGACGAAAACACCTTGTAGAAAAAAATAAAATTAGTGTGGATAAAAAATGACAACTGGAATGCGATTTTGTTTTGTTGAGTGGTGCTGTCATTGTATTCTAATAGGACAGTGTTTTGATATGGCCGAACAGTTAACATTCAACGAACATGCCGATATGCATGCATTGTATGGACGAGCATTTGGTAATGCTGCAGAAGCCCGTCGTCTGTATGCCGAGGATTTTCCCATTCGAACGTTACCGGCGAGAGAAACGTTCGAGCGTGTCGATCGCAGCTTGAGGAAGACAGGTATGTCTAATGGATAATTAATTTGAGCCTGTTGTTTTATTTCGTTATTATTGTAGGTTCAGTTTTGCTGAAACGAGGTGGGGAAGGCGCTCCTAGGGCTGTGCGTACCGTTGTATTGGAGGAAAATATTCTGGCAGCTGTCGCTGATGATCCTTCGATGAGCATCAGAAACCTATCAGAACAGTTCCATACATCCAAGTCCACTATTCATAGAATAATTAGGGAACAACTGCTCCACCCATATCACCTCCAGAAGGTACATACCATGACACCTGGAGATTTCTCAGCACGACTGGAATATGCCAATTGGTTCCTGGATAAGCACAGAGAGGATATGACTTGTATTACTCGAGTTTTATTCACTGATGAAGCAGGTTTCAGTAGAGATGGATTAATCAACTCTCATAATCTCCACATATGGGCCGAAGAAAATCCCCATGGGATATTGCAAACCAAACACCAATGGAAATTCAACGTGAATGTTTGGGCTGGTATCATAGAAAACCATCTTATAGGACCATTCGTTCTACATGACCGATTGAATGGAGAACGTTATTTGGGGTTCATTCAGAACGATTTGAATGGGCTTTTGGAACATGTTCCATTGCAAACCCGAAGAGATATGTGGTTTATTCATGATGGCGCTCCTCCTCATTTCAGTTTGATTGTGCGGGACCATCTGAACCAGATTTTTCTCAATAGATGGATTGGCAGAGGTGGGCCATATTCATGGTCACCGCGGTCTCCGGATTTAAATCCATTGGGTTTCTTTCTGTGGGGGCATCTGGAGAGCCTCGTTTACGCTACCCCTATTCACACCAGAGATGCCTTGTTGAATATAATTACATTACATTGTGAAGCCATACGGAACGACCTTGGCATGCTATTTCAAGTGCAGAGAGGGTGTTTGCGCTGACTAATAAAATGTATTGAGAGAGACGGGGGTCATATCGAGTAGTTTTTGTATCGGATTTTGCATTTCTGTTTGCTCTTGAGGCTTGCGATTGATTATTTACACCATGAGTTTTGTAAGGTAAACGTGTTTGCATGATAAAAATTCGTAATGAACATTGTACCTATCATTTCTATTTTCATTGAAAATTGATCTTTTCGAATAATGGTAGACATCTCAGGTTGGATGTCGTCGAACAAAAATGCATTTTTATCAAAAATCGTTGCTCCGATCGATTTTCCACACGAGTACTTTTATTCAGGAAATTGTCCAGGTAACCTTGTTTTGTTGAAAAATATTGACAAATCCCAGTCATTTCAAAACCATCGGGGGTAGTCCGTTCCTGACTTTGTAGCAAAACAACTGACTCCTGCATGAAAGCTCATCGAAGGAATTCATTTGTTTAGTCAATCACCAGATTTTAAATGATTTTAAATATTCACTTTGAAAGTTATCAAAGAAAAACATTTTTCATTTTGTAACATTGAAGGCCCGTAACTTGGTAACGAAGGCTTTTAGGAACAAAAGTTATATGAAGTACTGGTGATATTTTGCATGCATGCATTCCCGAGAGGAAAAGAGGAAGTCCAGGGACACCGTGTATATTGTTAGAATTAAATACTTTTTCACAGTTTTTCCTACTACCGAATGAGATGAATTTAGATTTATTTAGATTAATGAGTAGACAATGTTCGGTAGCGGCCCTCACAAAGGCGTTGATATCATCATTGATTGCAAGCATCATCTAATTCATGTGGGGAAAAACTGTGGTAAAGTTGAGTAACATCTGCATAAAGGTGAATTTTGCATGCTTGGATATTCTTCAAGAGATGAGACGAGTATATTGAAAACAAAAGTGGCCCAAGGATAGACCCTTGAGGTACACCTGATTCAAGTATTAAGGTAGTTGTCGGGCTACAAACCTATCAAAAATTAGTCTCGATTGTAGCGCGATGCAATACATGTTCAAGCGCCGAATTAGAGGGATCTTTTTCAAGGGATCTGTATACGCTGAGAAACGCAATTAACATATGTGATACAGCAAATAAGCCATGACTGGACTATTGGCAACATCGCAATCCAACGATCGCTAGCATTTAGTTGTTCAAGATACTATTATGAACGAGCAGTCAAAGCTATGGATCGATTTCACGCAAAAACTGGTAGGTTTGCTAAAGCAAAAGTTGAAAAAAGGAAACATAAATTGTCTGAATTGTGTAAGGCTCGAAATACGAACAGAAAACAGTCTAATGAAAATGATGTGTGTGTGAAGGAAGTCGCATTGTTAATCTCAAAGAACTTGGGATTGAGTACGGGATTGAGTACAATTTCTGGTCAATTATATTTGAATGATGTACAAGTCGATTCACAGAATTTAGTAGATTGGTTGGTAGCATTTAAAGAATTTTTAAATTTATCTACAACTCCAAATTTACTCGTTGCACATAATGCGAGATTCGATGTACCAAGATTACTAAGAGCAGTCATTAATAATAATTTAATTGAAGATTTTATCGCGATAGCAGGATTTGTGGATAGCTTAATTATTTTTAAAAAAACGTTTCCAGATCGAAAAGGGCCAGGAATGTTCCAGCTATCAGAATTAGCCAAAGATTTAATACCAAACGAAACATCAGATAATTTCCACGAAGCGATGTATGATGTACAAATTCTACAGAAATTAGTTCGTTTTATTGGTAAAGAGTCAGACTTATCAACATACATGAAATCATATAAAGAATGTATTCCAGAGCGACTTGAGAACGAAAGAATATCTCATAATTTATCCAATTTAAGTGCTTTGAAAAATGTTATATCACGGGATTTATTGAAAAAAATTACGCAACAAAATATAACATACCATTTTCTGCAACAAATGTATCACGATGAAGGAGCAGAAGCTGTGATTAATCACATGACTGAAAAATTGGAGAATGGAAAACCTAGAGTTACTAAAAATATTTTAACTAACTTACTAAAATCATTAATGAATTAAAAATAAATGTTCAGTCAATCAAGTCAATAGTCAAGAATAAATAATATAACATTCATTGTTGTTTATAATTTTTGTAGATTTATACGTTATATTTTATTAGCCTGTTAGAAATCTGAATAATTTTTGTTTATGTTTAAAAATATTCGAATTATGTTATACGTACATGTGTTGTACAAATGTATTAATACAATAAAGTTTATGCACTGGTTTTTGCCGTTACTCGTTGAAACTACATTTTATTTTATATCTATTCCCATTGTAATATGTCTAAAATGCATCAGTATAAATTAACTCAATCATTCACAATTATTATTCATAAATATGTGCGTTCCATAACACAGTTCAATTCAAAACAGCAAGACCCTCGCGCTTTCGTTTATTTGAATCACGAGCGATCGCTTGAGGCGTTGCCACGATTCTCAACCTTCACCATCTTGCACTTCTCATACGCAATAATTTAGAAACTTCTTATAACAATAAATTAATAACTGTATGGCTACGCGTCCTAATTTTTTTTTATAGAATTTGTTACGTACCTTTCAATAATATACTAGTTTTTCAAAAAGATCTGAATGGAGGGTTTTTAGTTATGCCTTAAAATGTGGTGTCCGCGGTAGCTCACTATAGGGATTACGTGTTAAACGTTGCAACTTTGAAGCCTTTTATCTCGCTTTCGGTATGGTAAATGATTCCAAAAATTTTATATGATACAGGTAATAATGTTAACTGAAAGTGGTATGAATATAAACGGAATCTGATTGGAAGGGGATTTCACGACAACTACCTCAAGTAATCGGTTACCTTTTGTTGCCTATGCTTGAGATAAGCATTCATTAGTAATAGCAAGTCGTAAGTAATTATATCGAAGGCTCGACTAAAGTATAATAAAATTAACACTGTTCACTGGCCCTCTGAATATCATCTGCGGTGTGGTGAAAAAGAAGACTGAAAAATACAACGGGGATAAAAACTCTTCGATTGATTCATCATGAGTTGAAAGTTATTATTAACTAAATTTTGGCGAATACGCTGAGAACCAGTGCATGCGCCATATCTTTGAATTGTAAATCATGCTGAGAACGGCATCGGTGCATTCACTATGTTTTACTAGTAGCCACTGAAGAGTTCCACCATTCACCTCCTGGCTCCATCATCAGATCAGCTTCAATATACCAAATTATTATCGTAGTTTTTTTTTTCACGAGAAGTCGGACAATTTGAGAAAAACAACACTCTCAATCTACAATTTTATTGCCAACGTTTCGGTGAAGAATCTCGCCTTCTTCAGGGCCCAAAGGTAAAGTGAGTGATGCAGTCAAAAAATTTAAAGGAAGATTTTTCTGAAAATCTCCAAAATTGTTCTTCATCCGTTGAAATATGGGTATTGTCGATATTCGAAAACATTTGACCATGGCACAATGTATTATACCTCAGAGCGTCTGCGTTCTGAACGTTATGAACACAGAACACATGCGCTCTGAGGTATAATACATTGTGCCATGGTCGAATGTTTTCGAATACCGACAATACCCATATTTCAACGAATGAAGAACAATTTTGAAGATTTCCAGAAAAATCTTCCTTCAAATTTTTTGACTACATCACTCACTTTACCTTTGGGGCCTGAAGAAGGCGAGATTCCTCGCCGAAACGTTGGCAATAACATTGTAGATTGGAAGTGTTGTTTTTCTAAAATTGTCCGACTGCTCGTGAAAAAAAGAAAGAAAAAAAACTACGATAATAAATCCTCTGGACGTGAGAACCTAACATACCAAATTATAGTATTGCCAACCAAATTACATATAGGTACACACCCACCAAGTTTCATTTCGATACGACAATTAGAAATTGAAATTGACCTCACATGTCACATGTCTTCACTCTCAGAACTGGCCTCCAACGAGCCACAAGATTTTCAAAACTAACTGCGAATGAATGCGTTAACTTTCAAACTACACCTACTCACCAGTGGTAGTGAATATTTTCCTGGTAGTTGCTCTCGACAATATATCTTTGTTGATGACGTAGTCAGCCAGAACTCCACAGAAACACGTTAAAATGAAAAATACTAGGAAAGGAGCAGCAGATAGAACACCATTCTGGAAAGAAATTAGAATTAACTACCAAGGATAACAACTACATACGCTTTTTCATTCAATTCCACATAATATGGCTTTCAATAAATTTACAATGATACAATGGATCCTGATAAATAAAGTTAACCTAAACTAAGGCTCAAATATACTGATTACTTATAAAGAGATCGAACTTCCTGATGATGATTAAGTTTCATATCGAGTGTTCTAAAAGGATCTCTAGTTGAAACAAAATACATCTGCTTTGTAGTCATTGTCTACTATCTACTATTGTCTTCTTGACTTTTATTGAAATAAACAGTTTCTTCCACTCACTTTTGGAATGAAGGTTAACCTATTTTCAACCGACGAAACCAAAAAGGAGGAGGTTCTCTATTCGACGCGTATATTTAATTTTTATTATTTTTTTTTTATGTATGATCACGCATAGCTTTTCACTGAGGCGTCCGATTCCGATAATTCTTTTTCAGTGGATAGAGTGTTCTTCGAAATTGGTCCCATTTGAATTTAAAGGATGAAATCCACCCCTAAGGGTAGCAAAATGAAGGATATTGATCACTCACCCTCTGAATTCTGGTCCGTTAATCGATTCTATCAGACATAACTTTGTACTGGGTTCTTCGATTTGGATGATTCTTTTTTTAATAGATAGTGTATACCTCATATTTGGATTCTGAATGAAATTATTCACCCTTACGGGTAAAAAAATAGGAGATAATTGATTTTTCACTTGTGAACATTGGCACACACGTATGTAGTTGACAATGACAGATCGCTACTGTCATTATTCCACATCCGTCAAAATCTTATATTCTATGTGAGGATGGAATGATATACAAAGTAATGGAATAAACTAACCAGAACAACAAAAATAATTTATATTACAACAAATAGTAAAAATAGATAATCATATTATTTAAGGAATTAAAAGGGAAGTAAGTATTTTGGAAGTAATCAAAAAACAAGCAGTTAGTAATCAGTAGATTTCAGCCACAAAAAATTGAAAAATAAAAACTTTTTAACAAAAAATTCAACCGACGAAATACGGAATTGAAAAGTAAAAAATAAAATAAACCTTCTTAGTCTCAATAACTGAGCTCCTAAACTAATGTAAGTAACTAATTTTGAGTCGGCGCCAAACAAACAATCAACGAAGATCATTAAATTACTTCAAAAAAATTATCAGAGTGTCACCGCCCAACTCGATGCCATCATTTTGCGCCTTACCTAATTCGCTTGTTTGTTTGGCGCCGACTCAAAATTAGTTACTTACATTAGTTTAGGAGCTCAGTTATTGAGACTAAGGAGGTTTATTTTATTTTTTAATTTTCAATTCCGTATTTCGTAGGTTTAATTTTTTGTTAAAAAGTTTTTATTATGTTTATCGAATCGATTATAATCGAGTTTGAAATTTTGCAGACAAAACTCAGAATTATTAATGATGTTGAAGAAATACCAAAATAGGTCCTCCAAATTATGGTCATATAACAAATAATGTTGATGTTGATTGAATCTAAAATATACAAAGCATATAAATTTCATTGTAAGTATAATACAAAATTTCAGTATGGGAATATTCTAGAACATGTTCTCTGTAATAGCATAGTGGAGCCTTATATTTTGGCATTCTTCAGAAACTTAGATGCTACGTCTTTTTTCAAATAATATTTGTAACAGAATCGGTAGAAGACTCTTTGAAAGGGAATACTTTGTTACAGCAAATGAATACACTGTTGGGTATGATATTCCAATTCATACAACTGCAGTACTTCCATAGTACTAAATACCTATTCCAAATAATATAACACAACCTATATAATGATATATCACAACTAACAGTGAGTTGTGCCAATTTTCTTATGTCCGTCCCTATATAGAATAATTGAGATGTATAATGATGTAACACAACTGACAATAAGTAGTACCAATTTTCTTGAGTCCGTCCCTATATAGAATGACTGAGATTTCAAAAACCTTTCAATTACAAGAATGAATTTATGATCAACGATTTTCATACGAAATAATCTCTCTAAACACGTTGTAAACTGAATTCGGATTTTTCAACTACACTGTGTAAAGTTTCATTAAGTTAACAATCTAAAAATATAAGGAAACTGTGATGGATGAACTAGTATCATTCCAAATAAATTTTATGAAGTTTCATAATTTATAAGTCAAATGCTTATACATACTCTTGTACAAGATATCTGAAACTCTACTAAAGAGTAAATAAAACCATGATGAAAAATATATAGGTAAAATTCTGTCCACAGAAAATTTTCAAATTTGTTATAAAACCTGTAATAAACCTAAATGAAAGTTCAATGAATTCTGAAGACAAAAGAGATCGTTACGACAAATCAGGGGTATGCAAAGTCCAGTGGCTCATATAGGGCAAACTGGCCGAAAATTTTCTGAAACCATGTCTACAACCATGTAGATCTGTTACATTTTTGCCCTAAGGGCCCCAACTTTAACATTAAATTTTGGAAATTCAAAAAGCAATAACTTTCCTTGGCCCCAATTGTGTTGATGACCAGATCGATTTTGATTGTATCAACTTTTTCATATCACTATCTTTCATAAATTAAAGTAACATTCAACAGGATATTTTTTTACCTTTTATCCTCATAAACGAATCTATCAATTCTTCTATACATCATACCCCCACCCTCCACATCTCTATCAAAAAAAATTTCACTATTGGAAACTTTGTGACTCATAGCGCCATCTAGTTTATGTTAGTTAAAAATACTTTTATTACCCCCTTTTACGAAGAAGCTTTCTACAACCTACTGTAGTTCCTAGACATTAATTGATATAACTTCAAACAAAGGCCGACTTCGGTATTCTGTTATATTTTCATATTGATTACTATCACCAAATGTTGAGAATTAAAAAATTTAAGATGCACAATAGAAAAAGAATTAAAAAGATCCTTGACACTGGGTTTCACCACATACATGTCATGTAGCTCCAAAACAATTATATTTTGATGTTTTTTTTGGTTACCCATCTTCCCTATCTGGTAAGTAAGCTTCTTCCATCTTGGATGCCAATTCATTGAAAATGTAATACCTTTTTCAGCTTGTACAAACTGAACTACTGAAGATGATACTCTTATAGTTCCGAAATGCATATAGTTTAATCAACTTCAAGTTGTTTTATTTTCGTGGATAACATCTTCGAGACCCTTCCATAAACCTCAAAAAAAAAATTTTTTTTCAAGGAGCACATATCATTCAACAAAACTGGATGACTGATTCATAATTATTTGTGATTCTTTCCACACACTGTATTTAAAATGTATTTGATTCATTAATAAAACTGTGAGATACTTCTAGGCATAGATTGACAACATTAACAACAATAAGTCATGGAGGTCTTGATGTTACAAATAACTGGAGATTCTATAGAGTAGTTCGAAGTTCAAAGCTAATTCAATTCATGATTTGACAAAACAACAAATGACCATACTCAAATATGTGGTTACAATTTCAGAAAACGTGTTCTCACCTTGAGTAGAGTTTCCGTAGAAAATCTAATATTTTATTCAATTGGGACAGATCTGATACGCCAAATTAATACGAAACACAAAAATAAAGCTTAACCTTTTTCCACTATTACAGATTCAGGATTTCACACACAATATATTTATCAAACGATTTCTCGATTCTGATTATGAATTATCAATTTCTCTACTGATTTCTCAGTTATTATTTTTAGTAATTTAGTAGCGAATTTTCTCTGACGCGCACTGATTCTAGGTAGAACATGTTCTCGTTCCGATATTTTCAAATATACATTTCAATTATTTCTATTTGACCGTTGAGATTGATTTTTCAATCTGACTATATCGAATATTAGAACTCGAATACTTGGTACTTCGAGCTGTGTTCTGAGCTGTGACTTTGGTCAAACTGAGCGTGAATTAATATTTTTATTCCTTTTTATATCCCACTAGTGGATAACGCTTACTCCATGCGAGGGCTATCAGTTTAACCTAATACCAGATCGTAATGAGAGGTTTTATCATTATTTATTAATTTATTTCATAGAACTCGCGGTCCTCGGATAAGTAAAATCAAGAGTTGTTTTTTGTTTGTGTTATTTTTATCTCCCCAATTTATCACTTCGCCTATATTTTTTTCAGCGGTACAGATGGTTCCCACATCTGTGATAAAAAAAATCTAGGATAGGGGTATTTTTGAGTGGTTATTTGTTTTCAAGCACTTTTATGCATATGCCGTTTTTATGCATAAAAATGAGAGTTTTTATTTCTTAGCGGGATACGTGAACATGTTTCCACTTCCAATCGCTATAGTAAATCTTAGATATTTGTGGTTTTTGACATTTTAGTTCATAAAGATAAGTTTTTATTAGGTCTCATATTTTCTTATTTTATCTCTTGACATTTTCATCACTCTATGGCTTTTTTCAAATTCATGCTGTAGCGATTACGTTCGTCGACAATTTCGACTCTTTTTTAGAATAGATAATATAACTTTTCCTTTTGAGCTGGCCATTTTTCCCATATAAATTCCTTATATTATCATCATTTATTGTCATCCCAAGAAACTATTTCAGTTTATGATAGGAATAGTCACAAATACAAATGAAAATTAAGTTTATTAACTAATCTAAGCTAAAAATAATGAAATGGTTGAATTTGAAAAAAAAATTAATATGATAAAATATTATTAATTGAAAATATTTATTCATTCGAAACAATATTCATTCATTTGAGAAAATTTTTTTTAATGTTTTTTGAATATATGATGTTCCTGATGTCTTTGATATTTTGGAGAAGGGAGTTATATACTTTAACACCATTATGTAGAATTTATTTCTGGCCTAAGCTTGTTCTCATGTTCAAAGATCGCAGGGAATGGAGTTGTCGAGTATCATGTTGATGTACATCATTGACTTCCAAAAAAATTCAATTGGATTTTTTTTATTGTTTCTTACGAAATGAATGAATTTACATATTTTGAATTTATATAAATCATTAATATCTAAAAGATTATTGGGTTTATATAAATTTTTGGTAGGTTCCAAATGATTCAATCTGAAAATACAATTGATTGTCTTGTTTTGTGAATATTTTTTTATGGTCTAATTACTGCATTGTTTGCTATACCCCAAATCGGTACTAAATATTGTAAATTTATATTAATTGAATAATGGTAAATGTTCAGAAGATATTTACGAGGGATATAACATGTTATACAAGAAAACAATGAAATGAAAGGAGATCCTTATGGAATGCCGAAGTTGAGAGATAGTAGGCATAATATCGGAGAAGTTCGGTATTCGACAATTATGTTGTTTACTCACCGCATTTATATCAAACTTCATGACTTTATTCATATAATTCGGTATTTCAGTGATGAGAGTAGTATAGCCCCACGTTTGTCCAATGTGGGTGATCACTATTGCCCACACAGGCGATGAGGTCAGGATGGCTTTCCATGGTGCACTTTTTTTCTGGAAAATGGAAGTGGTATGACGGTCTGGGACGATATACTGGGTGTTTCTCAATAACATGATAATTTTAGAGGAGGATATTCTTGGGTCCATTTTGAGAAAAAAACTTCATATCCTAAAGGTCTTAACTTATGAACGACAGCGTGCTGAAGTTTTAAGAAAAAATTATTTTTGTTTATGATAACTTTGGTATGACCCTATATATTTTTGCACAACATATTTTTCTATTCTTGCCAGAGGCGTTCGTGCGGGATTTGCACTGATTCATTTCAAAGAGAAAAGTGATACGCCACGGCTTTTTCTCATGGTAAATATTGTTTTTCTGAGCAAATCTGGTCCCTTGATTTGTTTTTCGTTTGACGTACGGTTTTCGCATAAAAAAATAAAATTCATTCATTTGCACAAATTGGGTATTATCAAGGATTAAAAACCTATCTATACTCTGTCTTCTTTTCACTGGTAGCACGACTTCGTGGTCTCAGGTATAAAATGAACATAAACCACAGGCGTTACATTTCTTACCAAAATGTCAGACGGAAATTCAATCATACTTATCACGAACTTTTATACTTTAAACACCGATTTACTTAAGAGCAAGTTATGAGAATATGAAAATACCTACAAAATGAATATAATAATACTAATACCTATTTTCCCCACACTTGTTATTATGAAGGAATTGAGGTAAATATCTGAGCACAATTACTATAGTAAATAGTCAGGTCGATAAAAAATATTTAGATGGAAATTCCCGAAATACACTTTCGTTTCTAAGAATCTGTCATTATTACTAAATGAGGGTTCTTAGTTAATACCTCAATTAAAATTTGCTCTTCTTAGATAAAACCAATACAATTCAAAATTGTTATTATGAAGGATAATTAATGCAAAATGGATGTACCTGCCCCATTATAGGATCATTAGTTGGTATTAAAAGCAAATAAATAAAGGAATTCTGAGTTTTCTCTGTCGGCTACTGCTTAGAGAGTCCGTGACGAGCTACTGCTTATTCTTAATACGTTTGTGATCTTTGAGTAGTGTTTATGAAAATGGCATCGGGTACAAACTTTGCACCAGTTAAGCCCAATACATTTGTTGCATACTCTGTAAGAGAACAAACTGTAGTGCTCAATGTGCATGATGCAATTGTTTATCAACAACCCACGAGTTCCGATCGCCAGATAGTGTCTACATGTTCCGATACCACGGAATGCGTGAAAGAACAATTTACAGGTTTTCAAACGACAGGAAAAGTGAAGACATCAGTGCACCAAAACAAAATTCAGGAAGGAAGTCACTATCAATCGATGACTTTGATAGGACCGCCATCCGAAGGAAAGTTAACTTTTTTTATGAAAATAAAGAGATACCAACAATAGACAAAGTTCTACAGTCAATTCAGGAAGACGACGATTCACCAAATTATGGAAACTTTTACTCGAGATAGGTTTTTCCTGGGTAAAGCAGAATAGAAACTCCCTCCTTATAGATAAAGACGAAATTGTGGGTTGGAGAAGAAATTATTTAAGGACGATCAGGAAGTATCGATCTGAAGGAAGGACAATTTATTATTTGGACGAAACATTGGCTTAACGAAGGACATACTGTGCAGAAAACATGAGTCGACACTAACATAAAAAATTGCCGCCAAGCAGTCATGGAAGGATATTCCACTGGGTTACCTGCACCTATCGGAAAAGGGCGTAGGTTAATTATCACTCATATTGGAAATGAGCATGATTTTGTGGATGGTGGTGTTTGCTGCAATTCGTCCCGAAATCAACAAAAGATTACCACGAGGAGATAAATGCGGATGTGTTTTGAGGACTACTTTTCACAAATGATAGAGCTGTTGCCTACGGATGCCGTTATTGTCATGTCATTCCAGGCTCAAGAAAGCGTTGCCGACATCAAAATGGAAAAAAACAGCTTTATTTGATTGGTTACAGCACAAAGATCTCCCACATGATAATAGCATGGTAAAAAAAGAATTATTATCCATTGCGAGGCAACATAAAGCAAACTACAAACAGTACGTAGTTGACGAAATGGCTTAAGAAAAAAAGACGGTTGAATTACGATGACCTCCATACCATTGTGAGCTCAATCCTATCGAGCTCCTATGGGCTCAAGTGGAAGGAGACGTTGCTAGGAACAACACTACTTTTAAATTGGATGATGTACATCAGTTTCTCCTAGCATCGTTCTCCAAAGTGGCAAGGGACAATTGGAAAAATGCTGTAAATCATGTATTAACAGAAGAACAGAAGATGTGGGATCTTGATAATTTAATTAACCAAACTGTGAAGTCTCTAGTAATTTCAATAGGTCCGCAAAATTCTTCTTATTCGGATACCGATGAACACTGTGAAATGTAACTACATACATTTATTACCATCACTATTTGCAACTAAAACATTTTAGGTGAGCTGCCGAAGTCGCGCATAGGACACAGTTATAATAGTTTGACAAGTGTAACTTTGATACATCCAATAATCGATGAATTGTCAATTATTACTCCAAATTCAATATTGTTATGAACATGTACTGTTTCTTGGAAAGTTTGATAAATAAATAAATGAATATTGAAACATGGTTCACCGAACGCACGTCACTGATCAGTACTTTTAGCATCGATGCTTTGTAATAATTTCATAGTTCTATCGTTATTAGAGATTAAACAGAGTGGACTAGAAAAGTGAACTCGGAAACACATGAAGTCCTATCATAACGTGTTTGTTACCATGAAATTCATTTGAGCCGACGGTAAACAACTTTTCGCAGATTTGCATTTATAATGAGGGTGTTTAGCTGCCAGTGAAAAAAGGACAAAGTATAGTAGGTAAGAAGCAGATTTTGTTTTTTGTAAATATAAATAGTTTTGACAGTTGTCCACCTAATCTAGTTGTCATGTATTTAAGTCATCAATATTAACATTTAAAACATGGTCCATTGTACGAATTCTGAGTTGCTGATATGCACTACATGTATGGGCTTGTTGATGGTAACGCACTGGAAGCCAGGCGGTGTTAGAAGTTTTCGAGAAATACTCGAAGAAAAATAAACTCAGAGGCAAACAGTAGACATATATGTAATCAACTAACAACATCAAAAATTACATCTTATAGTAACCATTGTACAAAGTGTTTATTAATTCAGTTCACATTATCATCATTCCAACACTCTCCCTTAATGTGAACTCTCCATGAATTTTGACAATAAATAATGGAACTGCTCTCTTCCTAATGGTTTTGTAAACAAATCAGCGAAATTTTCTTTCGAAGCAACGTAAGTAATATTCACATCTGCATTCAAAAACCTTTCTCTGGTATAATGATAATGAATGTCAATGTGTTTGCTTCTTTGATGCATAACAGGATTTACAGATAAATGAATTGTCGACTGATTATCACATAGTAGTAGTGGTTTTATATTCTGACCCAAGTCTTCTAGTAATTGTGACATCCACATTGCTTGTCTGCAAGTACTTGATAGTGCCATGTATTCTGCCTCCGTGGTTGAAACTGCTACACTTTGTTGCTTCTTCGTACACCAGCAGACAACTGATCCTCCATAAAATGCTACAAATCCTGTATAGGACCGCCTATCATCTAGGGAGTTTGCAAAAGAAGCGTCACTATACAATTTCAGTGAAGGGGACCCACTGGTTTATAAATCAGTTTATAATGCCTGGAACCTTTCAGATAACGGAAAGATGATGTACTGTACTATTATGTATGGTTGATGGATCCACACAATACTGAGACAAAACATTTACGGTATGGGCAATATCTGGTCTTGTTACCATAGCTAGATACAAAAGACTTCCAATTTTCGACTGATACAGTTCTTTATCAGTCCTAGAATCACCTGGTTTCGCTTTCTCCAGTCGTGTTCCACAATCCATGGGGGTTGAAGTAGGTTTGCAATTCAGAAAATTGTACTTTCTAATAACTTATAAATGTACTGCTCCTGGGACAAAGCCAAATAATTTTCCTGCCAAGATATTTGGATTGAAAGCAGGTATTTTGGTATTCCTAGAAAAGTTACTTCAAAATGTTGAGCTAAAATATCTTCAACAATTTTCACTTTTCCATGGGAAGAACCCAAAATCAGAAGATCGTCCACGTAGACTGCTACTATCTGTTGTTTGTCCAAAGATAAAAATAAACAGGGATCTGCATTTGATTGCCGAAGATGGATTTTCTTGAGCACTGTGATCAACTTTTGATTCCATTGTCGTGGTGATTGCTTTAGACCATAAATACTTTTATTCAACCGACAAACTCTTCCTGGTTGATCATCCATGCCCTTTGGAATTCTCATGTATACCTCTACGTCAATATCTCCATTGAGAAATGCCGTTTTGATATCCATTTGGCTTGATATCATTCCATTATGAATTGCGTGAGCCAAGAGCAGTCTGATCGTCTCATATCGTATCACAGGAGAAAAAGTTTCTTCGAAATCGACTCCAGGAACTTGACTGAATCCTTGGGCTACAAGCCTGGCCTTGTATTTAGAAACTTCCCCTGTTTCATATATTTTTTTCTTAAATACCCAACGACATCCAACTACTCTCTGACCTTTTTCTACATCAACAATGTCCCATACTTTGTTTTTCTCCATAGATTCAAGTTCTTCCGCAATTGCCTTCTTCCATTGTTCTTCCTCCGTTCCAGAAATAGCATCTTCATATGAAATTGGTTCATTCATAGCCAGTTTGCAGAATTCTTCTCCATAACGCAAAGGAGTGGTGTGTTTACGTGAACTTCGCCTTTGACAGAAATTATCGTTGGAATTACAGTAATTCTTATTTTTATCAAGTTCATTTTTTTTTTCAGTCTCGCTAGAACAACTGGGGTTTTCTAATTCGTCATTATCATCTTGGTCTTTACTAGAATCTTTTCTTCCACTTTCTTTTCCTTCTTCTTTAGTATTCTGATATTCTGTCTCATAACTAACAATGAGAGGATACTGACAATTTTCGTACATATTCATTCCTTCCTTGATTGGATGAATATGAACAACCTCATCATTTTCTGAAGAAAAATTGTAGTCTCTAGAAATAACTACTTTTCTTCCTGTCCAGAAACGATACCATCCTGCTTTTGGACCATAACCAACCAGGCTTGCTTGTAATGCTCTTTCTGCAAATTTTCCCGCTGTTTTTCGGATTTCTTCAGAAATATGAATATATGCTTTTTCTCCAAATCCTTTGAGATGGTTTATCGAAGGTTTCTGTCCATAGAACATTTCCAGCGGTGTAGTTTTAGTAAAAGAATGGGGAAGATGATTTTTTGTATATACTGCATGAGCTACTGCTTCTGCCCACAGACATTCAGGCAATTCGGAATCTATAAGATACGTTCTAGCGATCGTGGTTATCGTTCTATTGTAACGTTCAGCGATCCCATTAGTTTCATGAACTCTAGGAATAGAATATTCTGTTTTTATTCCAAGATTTGTGAAGAAAGATTTCAAAGAAGTTGATGTATATTCACCTCCATTATCGGACTTGAATATTTTAACTTTTCCCTCTGATTGACGTTCAATTCTCGTGATAAATTCTTTGATTGCTTCTTCAACTTCACTCTTCTTTGAAATGAACTTCACCTCTGCATATCTCGAGAATTCATCAATAAATGAAACGTAATAATACTTTCCTCCGCAAGACTTTGTTGGAAACGGTCCAGCGACATCCGAATGGATCTTTTGCAGGCGTTCAAAACATGAATTTCCATTTTCCTTGGTGATTTTTTCGCGTCATTTTAGATTTTCGACAAGCTGTACACTCCATTTCATATTTTCCTTTCGGCAACACACATGGATCTGCTACTGACTTCCTGATATCGTCAAATGAACTAATGGGAGTATGTCCCAATCGTCTATGCCAGGTTGAAATACTTATATTAGCTATAGCGGAGTTGATATTTATCTCTTGAAAAACATTTTCCTTATTTTTGGAAACCACCCATCCTACCATTTTTCCCTTTTTCCATAAAGTTATATCTTCTTCACCTTTCATAGATATTCCCTTTGATTTCAGTGTTTCCCATGATATCAATGAACACTTTAGTTCAGGAGCGTAAAGAACATCATGCAATGTAACATTTATTGTGATACTTTGAGGTAACAGAGCTTTCAGCTTGACATTACCAATATGAGTTACTTCTATCTTCTTATTGTCACCCAATCGTATGAATCCCCTATAAGGCTGGAGATTTTCAAACGCATTTTTATTTCCACTCATATGTGAGGTAGCTCCAGTATCAAAAATCCATTTATATGACGTTTCGGTTGAAACCGTTGCTGGATATGCAACTTCGTCAGATTCATCGCTATTGACCAAATTAGCTTTCTCTTCTTCATGTTTTTTATTTCTACAGTTTTGAATTGTGTGTCCTTTGTACCATCTGTTATGTTCCTTGCAATATGTACACTCTCTGCGAAACTGTTTCTTTCCGCATTTTTCTTTCCCGAAAAAAGCAGTATTGTCTTGATTTTTTGGATTTGAAACTGATATTTCCATTAGCCGAGAACAAACTTCATCATAAGTCAGATTATTTTTTGTTTTCAAATTATCCACGATATTTTCGATTTCATCTGGTAGTGTGGTAAGAAATAAGGAACCTTTTGCTTTTGCAGAATTTGCTAGTGGACGTAAAGCAGCTTCCAAGCAATCTTTGACTTCACCAGAAGTTTCAGTAGTACGCTCAACTAGTCTCGCCCATAATTCATTGTACTTGGCTATATGATCTGGTAAATTATACTTTGATTCACATTTTATGCCAACCACTGACTTCACCAGGGCATGTAGTGAGTATTCATTTCGCTTATCAAATGAATCAGTTAGTGTTCTCCACATATCCTGAGCTTTAATATAACAAGTGATCTGTGGAACAATTATTGAGTCTACGTTGAAAAGTAAGAATGCTCGAGCTAACGAATGCCGATAGCGCCAATCTTCACATCTCAATTGATGCTCTTTCATTATTTCCATATACTTTGCATCAGAAGATTCTACGTTGGGTGGATTCTCTGCCGGATCTTTTTCTTCACCAGTAACTATTTGAAAAGGTTGTAAACGTCCATGTATGCAAATACCATAGTTTTCCATGAATGAAAGTTAGAGATTCCTTGCAACTTTTCAAATTTAGGAAATTTATCCATTTTGATAACTGTTGACGTCTCCGACAGCTTTCTGTAAACTTGTGACAACTTCCAGAAATATTTTCAACTGGAATACGATTTTCAAGCGAACAACTTCTGTTATATAGTTTCTTCACTTCTTTTGCGGTTAGCACTGTTCTGGGCCCATAACCTGTTAGAAGTTTTTGAGAAATACTCGAAGAAAAATAAACTCAGAGACAAACAGTAAACATATATGTAATCAACTAACAACATCAAAAATTACATCTTATAGTAACCATTGTACAAAGTGTTTATTAATTCAGTTCACATTATCATCATTCCAACAGGCGGTTGTTTGGAGACCGTTTTCCAAATAGAAATATTCTGGATGCACGAACATTTTCAAACATCCATAGAAGATTGTGCGAAAGGGGAAGAACACCAGAAATTGAGGTAGCGGTTTTTTATTCAATTGAGAAAGATCTCGGATTAAGTACACGAAAAATTGGGAACAATTTGAGTAGCACACATATTCTTGTTTATAAAGTTGAGGCGACTTTCCATTACGGATGAATTTTTGCCAATGGTTTCTTCAAGAAGTGTATGAACATCCATTATTTGATACTGAAATTTAATTTACCGACCAGATTTGCCCAGAAAGGAATGATGATTTCAAAAATAATGTTTGCTTTAGGAAAAACCGTATTACTTTCCTCTCTAAAATGATTAAGTGCAGATCCCGCACGAACGCAACTGGCAAGAATGAAAAATTATGTTGTACAGTAATGCCTTGTGATGCATGGAAGATGCGTACTTCGTTTCACAAAAATATCTAGGGTCATACCAAAGATATCATAAAGAAAATATTTTTTTCTTTAAAACTTTAGCACCCTGTACGAAGTTAAGAACTTTAAGACATCTGTTCATATGAAGTTTTCTTCTCAAAATGGACCCAAGAATAACCTCCTTGAATATATTAGCATTAAGAAACACCCTGTATAGCAAGATTACTGAAATTTTATTATGATACTTCATACTGACAAAATATTTCGCAACAAGATAAATACCGTTGAACATAAAACAAGTGCCCGAAAATTCAATTGAAACATTACTCATGTACAGTTTTCAAAGATTGTAAATCATAAAAAAATACAGAAAGATGGATATTAAGACAACTATTGAAATTATTGGTATATTGATTTCATGAAACATTCTATCACAATTCTTAGCAGTATCAATTTTTGCATTCATGTGTGTGACCCATTTAAAATGGAAACACCCCTGTAAAATACGCATTTTGCAGTCATTCTCAAAAATATTTTTTTTTGAAAATTAGGCATCAAGAACTGTATTTCGACACAAATTTTCATAACTTCAGTTTTATTTTCAAGGCACTCTATGGTTTTTTTCTTCGTTAAAAACGGCAAAAGTTTATTAGGCAATTTTTGTTTTGAAATTTGACTACACCACTGGATTCGTAGTCGTTATGAATGGTAACCATGGAAATTTCATAAAAAATATTGGTTAACAACGAAGTTAGAACAACTTTAATTTTGGAAACAAAGTATTTGATATTAATTTTCATTTAGATTATAGACATATTTGAAATCTGGCAACACCACCGATACGAAGTAGAACACCAGTGAATTTGTACAGCGAAAATCCGAAGTCAATAGTTCATTCCGTTCTACAGTTATAACTCCTGAAAGTATGGTAATGTGAGCGATTTCTGGTGGAAGCGATTTTGTAATAAAAATCTAACTACGCCACTGGATTTGTGAATTATATTCCCTTAAAATCATTTATTTAAGTTTAGGTTATAAGTGTATTCTGAAATAACAGAAAATTATAAATTAATTTTCAAGTTATGCAGTTTTCAATAGCCGATAAAAATGAAATGAACCGAATCAAGTTTTAAAGTATCAAAATTATTTATTCAATAATAAAACAGAAAGCAGGACAAAAAACTGTTCCTTTTTTATTCTGCAAAACTCAAATGGAACAAGCTTTTAGGGGAGGTATCTATAATTTGAGAAAAGCTGAACTAATACATTGGGCATAGGTATTGTACTAAATCAATAGTAGGCTGTGATTTAGTACACCACAAATCGCTCACATTACCATACTTTCAGTAGTTATAACTGTTGAACGGAATGAGCTATTGACTTCGGATTTTGCTGTACAAATTCACTGGTACTCTACTTTGTATCGGCAGTGGTGCCATATTTCAAATATGTCTGCAATTTAAATAAAAATTATAATCAAATACTTTGTTTCCAAAATTAAAATGGTTGTAACTTCGTTGTTAACCAATATTATTTTATGAAATTCTGATTGTTTTCATTTATAACGTCTACAAATCCAGTGGTGTAGACAAATTTGGGAAAAAAAATTGCCTAATAAACTTTTGCCGTTTTTGACAAAGAAATAATAAATAAATAAAACCATAGAAATGAAACTAAAGTTATGAAAATTCGTGTCAAGATACAGTTTTTGATGCTTAATATTCGAAAAAAATATTTTTGAGATTGACTGAAAAATGCGTATTCTACAGGGGTGGTTCCATTTTAAATGGGTCACACTGTATACTTTTTACAATGTGGGTATTTCTCAATGTGTTGGTCCAAGATATCCAATATCAGTGTTGAATAAATTCAACCAGTTTATTCTGAAGTTTCAAGACGGAATTTGTGTGATAGAAATAATTTGGAGTATCCTTAAGAAGGAGGTGAGAAAACTAAATGTCACACCACATTAAATGAATTGATAGATATTGATTTTAACATTTGATAATCCAGTATTAGAACTTCATAGGCACAATTAAATGTCGGAGAACCGTAATCATTAATGATCAATAGGTATCTATGAAATTGTTTTTATATTATATTTAATTCAGGATATTATGACATATGTATTTAGAAATTCTCAATAAGTATCACGTTTTTGCTATTTATTTAAAATTGCAAATATTTGCATTTTTACCAAAATAGTCCTCTTACGTTTGACGATTCTAAGCAGACTATACAACTGGGTTTATTGTCAATATTTGAAGATTACCGGAATTGTGAAACAGTGCAAAATAACTCCGATTTATACTATACATCTCTATACTGTAGAATGTGTTAGTTCCCTTTCTCAAAGTTTAGGAACATTTGAATTTTACCAATAATTTACATGACCGTTTCATCAACTCCGCAACAATCTCCAGTTTCAATCGGGCTCCATGCTTATGAGACATTCTATAAAATGGAGATTTCAAAAAACAGGCACAAGGACAATAAAAGTGATCTGAGTCCAAGAAAACTGCCGACGTTTCGACGTTTATTTGACGTCTCCTTCAGGGCTAAAAATACATAATGGGCTTACATTACATGTGAGTTTGAAAAAGAATCATGTGCAGAACCATAATATGGAAGACATAATGAATAAAACAAATTCACAACCAGTAAAAAGAGGTGAAATTGCATGAAAAAAATAATTAGAAAAAATTGACTCAAAATAAAACGATATGAATAGAGACCTACCTTTTTTCAGTTAGATATTATAATAATAATTTATTTGCTCAACATCATATATTATACAGGGTGTAATCTAACCTCTGCAGTACCCGTGAATGACGAGTGTATAATGCCATTTTATAACGAACTACAGTGGTCGAAAATCTGAAAAAAATTTAAAACATGTGTTCTTTGAAAAATTTGAAAAAATTGGGTAGTGCCACCCGTCTAATTTCAGGTGACCCACTCAGAGTAAAAAATTGGCAATTGCCGAATGCAATAAACATTCAACTCGACATTTGAATAAGGTAGAATGTTGAACTGATTTTGTGGTGAATGTACACGTTGCAGGCTGTCTGAGATAGATATTCAATTTCAAAGTGGAAAAAACAAGTAACATTGGTATATCCAAACTGGTGATAAAGTCAGAACTAGTTGACTTCATACTCTGCTTTGATGCACTTATCATAATTATCACAGTCACTTGTAAGAAACAACAGTGGGAAACATTCGCAATTCGTATCGCTACCACGGCATCATGCAACATGTAGCGATACCGATCTCATCATCTGTGGGGGCCTTCAGAAACAAACAATACAAACAATGGAAAACATTCCCACTTGAATATTGTTTTGAAAAACGATATCACGACCATTGTACTGATTCAGACATTCCGAACACGTGAACTGAACACTGTTGCCAAGCCAAGATTCTCGCATGCACGGTTTACAAAGCTGTCTACGAACGGAAGTTTGTTAGATTCTACTAGTGTTTTCTAATTGGCTGGTGAATGACAGATCCTAATTAGCAACCAATCAGAAAACAGGAGAATGTGCAGGAGAATTGATTTGAACATCACTGCCTTTGTATTTTGCTGGCTCTTAAAACTAAACACCGAGCTGTTCCGTGAGTATTTTGGAGAGTAGAAGACTAGATGAATCACGCGCCGCATTTATGAATGAAGTAGTAAATTTCAAGTCTGGTTGGATTCTGGAGTCGCTAATCACTAGGCGGGCGTTTTCGTACTAGATATATAAATAAAATATTTATAATTTTTTGATAGAATTGCAATTTTTTTCAAAGACAAAGCTAATAATGTTCAAATTAGTTCTTCTGCACATCGCGTACTGTTTTCTGATTGGGGGCTAATTAGCATATTTCATTCACCAGTCGATCAGAAAACACTAGTAGAATCTAACAATCTTTCGATCGTAGATAGCTTTGTGAACCGTGCATACGTGAATCTTGCTTGGCAACAGTGTTCACTTCACGTGTTCTGAATGTCTGAATCACTACCACGGTCGTGATATTATTTTTCAAAACAATAATCAAGTGGGAATGTTTCCTACTGTTTGTATTGTTTGTTTCTGAAGGCCCCCACAGATAATGAGATCGGTATCGCTACATGTTGCATGATACCGTGGTAGCGATACAAATTTCATCGTGTGTGTTGTATCAGTATCACTGTCTCAATCACTGTCGTGAAACGGCGATACCACGTTGTGCGAATGATGTTTCACGATTCCGTCTCGTGTGTGGAGACGTTGATACTTGATACAAATCTCATATACTTGTCTCGCCACTTGGATCGCGACATGTAGCGATACCGATCTCATCGACTATACACGTGACTGTGCTAATTATGATAAGTGCCTCAAAGCAGAGTATGGAGTCAACTAGTTCTGACTTAATCACCAGTTTGGATATAACAAGGTTAGTTGTTTTCTTCACTTTGAAATGAATATATATCTCAGACAGCCTGCAATGTGTACATTTACCACACAATCATTCCAACATTCTACCTTACTCAAATCGAGTAATCGAGTTAAATGTGTATTGCATTCGGCAATTGCCAAAGTTTTCCTCTGAGCAGGTCACCTGAAATTAGGCGAGTGGTGCTACCCAAAATTTTGTCGAATTTCACAAAGAACAAAACATGTCTCCAATATTTTATTTTTTCAGATTTTTAACCACTGTAATTTGTTATAAAATACACTTGTCATTCACGGTTATGCAAGAGGTTAGATTACACCCAGTATACATGTATGACTGAATGGCTTACAGTTATGGCGAATAAAATAGAAAACCTTCGAAAAGTTCAACCTTGTGCATGTGCTATTGTAACATAAGCCCAATCGTATATGATATTAATCGATTTACTATATAATAAAATAAAATAAGGGTCAATTATTTTTTCGAAACATTTTTTCTGCAATTTCAACAGATTACTGATGTGAATTTGTTTTATTTCTCAAGTTTTGTCATGTTATGGTTATTCCCATTATTTCTTCAAACTCACATGTATTGTAAACCCATTAGGTATTTTTAGCACTGGAAAAGACCTCAAATTAACGTTGAAACGTCGTCAATATCATGAAATTCAGATCAATTTTATTGTCCTTTTTCATGCTATCCCAAATCTCCAGAGTTTATTTGGAAGACGTAAAGTCTACATAAGAAAGAGATACAGTCTACATAATATTCTATAAAATGTCAACAGGAAGGTCTGCGAAAAAATTCGCCCGCAAAAACGAATACTGTGAAAATATTCCGCATATGAGACATGCAAAAACAATAAATTTAAAATGAAATATCCTTACTTCCTCATTATTGCCCATAGACCTCTCGATATAATGTTTCTCCAAATCTGTTATACTGCCATGTTCGGAAGGATTACTCGCTCCGAAAAAGAACCATAGTAACGTCCATGAATAGCCCAGAAAACCAAATAGGTAGAAGGTGGACGGCCATCCATACGAGGAAGAGGACAAGAATCCGACCATCGGCATTGTCAGTATGGTTCCGAATGCATTTCCTGAAAAACAAATATGACCTAGTTATAGGAACTAGATTATTTTGATTTGGATTTAACTCCACCAATAGCCGGGTAAAATTACATTTTGATTATCAGGAAAGTACCCAGCTATATTTCTTATTTTAACGTCGGCCTATTTCTACGACCAGGGCTAAACACCGCCGCCGGTGAAAGCACTCCCCCCAACCGGAAATTTTGTCGGATCTTCTGGTGGGGATCTTCAACGAACTCAACATCCATAAACGGCATATCTAATGCCATATCTCGTGTTCATTGATATAACTCCTGGAGCTGTGAATATGTTACTACACTACAGAGTCTCGTCAAACTGATCAGGTACCCGGTGCCCTTTGTGGACCTTCATTTTCGTATGTTGGACAAAACTACAGCCTTTTTCCATTTAACAGAGCCCATGTATTTCTTTTGCATAATGCGAAATTGGATGGAATTCAATTTCTTGCTATCATTTTGATTGCCATAATTTTGTCAAGATTTTTTTTTATTATTACACTATGGCTTGGGATTCTTGCACCTCTTTTCATACAACTGATCGTTTTCCAAATAATGATGCGCCAAGCGATCTAATCATTTGGATGGTGTGGAAAAAAGTATATTTTCAACGATTTAGACATATTTTATTCAACAAATTTTACACAAGCAACTTGTTATCGATAGTTCTTCTCAAAAAATCACAATCTTTGAAATATTTACGAAAAACTTAATTTTACCCTTTTTATACTCCTTTTGGGAATGCCATCTATAAAGACAAATATATAGTTTTTAACTTTTTTTACCAAATTGCATTGCTTTGAAAAACTGATACATAGATGAAAGGTTTTCTAGAAATAAATTGAAACATAATTTATCCATAATATTATCGATAAGATCGACTTGCAGGAGATGAATATTGCCCATGGCTACGAAATAGTAACAAAGACAAACACACATCAAATGAAGTGGATAATCTGTTGAGCAGTAGAACGTCTTCATTCTGTGAATTGAAACATGCTTTACCAATGCACACGATATTTTATTCGCTTTACAGTCACTTCTGTGTGAAATAATTCGACCATTGAGTTTCCTCGATATCTGACCAATGTATGCTCTATGATAATCTGAGCATTCCATTTTCTAAATAACATTCGATTTGTCTTTAACTTTGAGGGGGTCCTTAGTTTTTGTGAAAAGTAGGGAATAAGTTTAAAAAAAAATTTTGTATCAATTTGAGAGTTAATTCTTCAATATACGGTTATTATGTTGGTTCGTTCTGGTGTTTTGTGGTACTGACTAATTGTTCATTAATGGGTTACTTGTTTCTCTTATTGAATGTGAAGAAATGAATAGTATTTTATTAGCAAAATGTTTGGGGTAAGAGTTTTCTACCAAAAAGTCTCGTGGTTCAGTGAGTGATTTTAAAGTATGGTGGGGATCTGTGATTCTAGTCACTCTGTTTTAAAATGCACAAATGAGGTTCACTTTCATTTGATACGTGTGGTGAGAGTAAAAAATCCTGCAGCGATCTATACATGAATTTTTACTCTCACCACCCTCACCAATTCAAAATATCCAATATTTGAAATACGACTCTGATAATCCGTTTAAGCAGAGATGAGTGTTTTTCTACGATTCTCTGTGAGCCACTCGCAGGTGTCGATGAAATTTCTGCAATATACAGTGCGGTCCTCCGGAATGCAATAAATTAATTTTTAGCGTTATTAGGTATTTGTTTAAAAAAACCTGAAACAGGTCGATTTCTATTGTCAATTTAACAATTTACAGTATGAAAATAGCACCCCCTTCTTGCGCTCCCTGTGAATTATGAGTACCCCCTCAAAAAAATTTAATGAGAAGGTTGTCGTGTGGCACCTTGTTCGAAAGGGATTTTCATTATCTGTTCAGTAATATTGAGTTTTTAAAATTTGGTGCGATATTAACTGAGAAAATTTATCATGATGATACTTTCGTAGAATGAAGGAAATAATGTCACATAATGTTTAGGAAGTATTCTTCAATTTATTTCACAATTAAATTAATGTTCAAAATGACCACCGTTCACTTCTTGACAATAAGCAAGTCGATCGACATTTTGTAGGACCTCAGGGGTTAAGTTGTTAATTCCTTCCGTTATCCTAACTTCTAAATCTGCAATGTTGCCTGGTCTATCGAAATATACTTTTGATTTTAAATAACCCCACTAGAAATATTCGGGTATTTTCTTATATGTTTTGCTCAACATAAGGAAAAAGTCGTTCAAGACACCAAAAAATTATTCACAAAACCCACATAAATAATGTAATGTCAATCTAGTAGACTACTATTATTTTGATATTTATATGTTGATGACACACGTCAGTGTATTGAAAAATATTTGTGTGTGTATTTGATTTAACTATGGCTCATTTATCCGAAACTCAAAGACTAGACATTTTAATTATGGTTGGATGCGGTAATAAAACAAGAACTCAAAAGGAAGTTTGTGAAATGTTCAATAATGAATACCCTCACAGTCTACAGTTAGCAAAATAGGAAAAACAATGTGTGAAACTGGACATGTAAAAACTATTCAAAAACCAGGTCCGAATGTTGAATTGGATGTGGAAAAAAGTTAGATGTACTGTTAGCGATTGAGGAAAATCCGCATATGAGAAGTAGACAACTTGCCGCCGACAATGATGTGAGAAAATCATCGATATTGGGAGCTTTACATAAAGAAAAATACCATCCTTATAAAGTTCAGTTCGTTCAGGAGTTATATGAGGATGATCCTGATAGAAGGCAATAATTCTGTAAACTGATGATGAACAGAATGGAAGCAGATTTGCAGTTTATAAACAATTTTTTTTTCTGATGAAGCTACTTTTCATTTAAATGGAACGGATAATAGACAAAACTGTAGATATTGGAGCAGAGAAAATCCTCATTGGATGTGTGAGGCTCACACACAATTTCCTAAAAAAGTGAACATTTGGGGTGGTATCATCAACAACAAAATTATTTGTCCTTTTTTTTCGAAGGCACAGTTAATGATGAGGTTCATCTAGATTTCTTGATAAACTTTTTACAGCTCACAATAAAAAGACTTCTTCCTGATGTTAATGATCCAAATACAATAGATAGATTGATTTGGTACCAACGAGACAGAGCTCCACCGCATTACAAACGTATTGTTAGAGATTATTTGAACGAAGTTTTTCCAAAAGGTGGATTGGAAGACGTGGAACGATTGAATGTCCGCCTAGATCCCCCGATTTGACTCCTCTCTATTACTTCTCATGAGGTTATTTAAAATCGGAAGTATATTCCAATAGGCCAGATAATATTGCAGATTTATAAGCTAGGATAACGGAAGAAATTAACAACATAACCCTGAGGTCCTACAAAATGTTTTGTTCGAGAATTCCAAGGTGGACTTGCTTATTGTCAAGAAGTGAATGGTGGTCATTTTGAACATATAATTTGATTGTAAAATAAATTGAAAAATTATTCTAAACATTATGTGACATTATTTCCTTCATTCTACGTAAAGTAACAACATCTTACATCAAAAAAAATAATCATCAGTTATAATTGCACCAAATTTGAAAAATTTAATATTTCTGAACAGAGAATGAAAATCCCTTTCGAACAAAGTGCCACACGACCCCCCTTCTCATTTACATTTTTTGAGGGGGTGCTCATAATTCAGAAGGGGTGCAAGGAGGGGGTGATATTTTCATTCTGCGAATTGTCAAATTGACAATAGAAATCGACCCGTTTCAGGTTTCCCTGAACAAATACATAATAACGCTAAAAATGAATTTATTCCATACCTATGGACCGCACTCTGTATGAAGATCTTAATCTAGAATTGAGTGATATTATGCATCTGAAAATTAATTTTCAAAAATTTGTTTTGCCTTAGTTTCACCTGCTTTTAATACACATGTAGTTCCAGAAAAATTGATTTGTTATCTGCTATGCCATTATCAATACCCCCACATACAGTGCTTCTCAAAAGTCCACTCCCCCCCCTCTTATTTTTGGAACGATTATACATAAACAAGTGAAATTTGGAAACTGAATATTAAAGGTTGTAAACTTCCCTACTAGTGATGATAGATGACAAAATCGTCAAAGATCACGTCACAAGGCCATTGTGACCAATAATTTTAAATGGAACCTTACGGCAAGCGACACCTCTTTTGAAAGGTATTGAAAAAACCTATTCAATGATACAAAATTTTGTTTGTGTTTATGGCAGTTTTAATGGCTCATTAGTAAACATTAAAATTTAAATTCCATTCAGTATGATATTAATTACAGATTTAAGAATCAGTATCTACTCAAAGAAATTGCTCGGAGTGACCTCCATTTACTTCCTGACAGTGGAATATCCTATTTTTAAACTCTTCTCGTACTTTTGCAAATAAGTCTGCGGAAACAGCATCACATTCTGCAACAATCCGTTGTTTTAAAACGTCAATATTGTCAGGTTCAGTGGCGTTAACCTTCGATTTAAGGTACCCCCACAGAAAAAAATGCAAAGGTGTGATGTCCGGTGATCGAGCTGGCCATTCCGTTGAATCTCGTCGTCCAATCCATCTACCACGATACTCCTCACCCAAATACCGTCTCACTGCACCGTAATGGTATGGAGGAACACCATCCTGTTGGAATGGAAAAATTTCAAGGATTAACGGTTCTATTGCGTTTTGCAACAGCTCCAGATAAACCTCACCAGTTAAATTAGTATTAAAAAAAAAGGCCCAACGATGTGGTTTCCCAGGATACCTGCCCAAACATTCAACTTCTGGGGAAATTGGGTATGTGTTTCACGAAACAGGTGAGGATTTGCGTCACTCCAATACCTCACATTCTGTGAATTCACATTTCCATTCAGATAGAAGTACTTTCATAACTAAAACAAATTGTTTTGACATAGTCTGGCTGTTGGTTAATTTTAGTTTCCATATTTTCACAGAATTCCAGTCTTCGGTCTGGATCGTCGTCTGAGAGTTGATGAACCATTTTCAATTTGTATGGATGAAATTTGTTTTTTTTTCAACACCCTGTGTACTGTTCTTCGACTGACTTCACAGGTAGATGCAATGTGAGTTGTTGAAGGAGTAGGATTAACTATTACTTCTGCCAGTATATCAATTTTTTCCTCATCAGAAATTTGTGGTCTGCCAGATCGTTTCGCATCATTGATACTACCCATTGTTTCAAACTTACGAAGAAGCTCCCTCAAATAAGTCCTCGAAACGGGGCGATCGGGACACCTCTCATTAAAAATGAGTTCTGCTGCATGAATATTTTGTCCAGTTTCACCAAGAATTAGGATCGCTGCTACTTTATCACCTAAAGCACGTACCATTTCGTTTCTTGATGCACTTAAGCGTTCGGCTCACAACAGTTTAACAAATTATTAAAATGTACAAAAATATTGAAACTACCAAAAGCTGCTAAAACCGTTAAACGTTCGATCAACAATACACAAATTATTAAATGTACAAAAACTTGGACAATTACAAAAACGTCGAATTAGGGAGACTAACAAAAACGTCAGCTTATTTGACAACTATCCAGAGGCGGAGCTTGAATTTGGATGTTTAGTATTAACTGATTTAATTCATCACAGCTTTGCGTTTTTTGAAAGCGAGTTGCTAAAACTGCCATAAACACAAACAAAAGGTTTTTTCGATACCTTTTAAAAGAGGTGTCGCTTGCCGCTTGGAACGATTATACATAAACAAGTGAAATTTGGAAACTGAATATTAAAGGTTGTAAACTTCCCTACTAGTGATGATAGATGACGAAATCGTCAAAGATCACGTCACAAGGCCATTGTGACCAAAATTTTAAATGGAACCTTACGGCAAGCGACACCTCTTTTGAACGGTATCGAAAGAACCATTCAATGATACAAAATTTTGTTTGTGTTTATGGCAGTTTTAATGGCTCATTAGTAAACATTAAAATTTAAATTCCATTCAGTATGATATTAATTACAGATTTAAGAATCAGTATCTACTCAAAGAAATTGCCGGGTGACCTCCATTTACTTCCTGACGTGGAATATCCTATTTAAATCTTCTCGTACTTTGCAAATGTGTCTGGGAAACAGCTCACATTCTGCAACAATACGTTGTTTTAAAACGTCAATATTGTCAGGTTCAGTGCGTAAACCTTCGATTTAGGTACCCCCGAAAATGCAAAGGTGTGATGTCCGGTGATCGGCTGGCCATTCCGTTGAACCTCGTCGTCAATCCATCTACCACGATACTCTACCCAAATACCGTCTCACTCACCGTAATGGTATGGAGGAACACCATCCTGTTGGAATTTATTTCCAAATTGCCGAATTCATTTGGATTATCTTCCAAAATTTCAAGGTTAACGGTTCTATTGCGTTTTGCAACAGCTCAGATAAACCTTACCAGTTAAATTAGTATTAAAAAAGGCCCAACGATGTGGTTCCCAGGATACCTGCCCAAACATTCAATTTGGAAATGGGTATGTGTTTCACGAACAGGTGGGATTTGCGCACCCAATACCTCACATTCTGTGTATTTACATTTCATTCAGATAGAAAGTACTTTCGTAACTAAAACAAATGTTTGACATAGTCTGGCTGTTGGTTAATTTTGTTCCATATTTTCCAAATTCTAGTCTTCGGTCTGGGTCGTCGTCTGAGAGTTGATGAACCATTTTCAATTTGTATGGATGAAATTTGTTTTTTTTCAAAACCCTGTGTACTGTACTTCGACTGACTTCACAGGTAGATGCAATGTGATTTGTTGAAGGAGTAGGATTAACTATTACTTCTGCCAGTATATCAATTTTTTCCTCATCAGAAATTTGTGGTCTGCCAGATCATTTCGCATCATTGATACTACCCGTTGTTTCAAACTTACGAAGAAGCTCCCTCAAATAAGTCCTCGAAACGGGCGATCGGGACACCTCTCATTAAAAATGAGTCTCTCGAAATGAATATTTTGTCCAGTTTCACCAAGAATTAGGATCGCTGCTACTTTATCACCTAAAGCACGTACCATTTCGTTTCTATCTGCACTTGCCTATGGCTCACAACAGTTTAACAAATTATTAAAATGTACAAAAATATTGAAACTACCAAAAGCTGCTAAAACCGTTAAACGTTCGATCAACAATACACAAATTATTAAATGTACAAAAACTTGGACAATTACAAAAACGTCGAATTAGGGAGACTAACAAAAACGTCAGCTTATTTGACAACTATCCAGAGGCGGAGCTTGAATTTGGATGTTTAGTATTAACTGATTTAATTCATCACAGCTTTGCGTTTTTTGAAAGCGAGTTGCTAAAACTGCCATAAACACAAACAAAAGGTTTTTTCGATACCTTTTAAAAGAGGTGTCGCTTGCCGCTTGGAACGATTATACATAAACAAGTGAAATTTGGAAACTGAATATTAAAGGTTGTAAACTTCCCTACTAGTGATGATAGATGACGAAATCGTCAAAGATCACGTCACAAGGCCATTGTGACCAATAATTTTAAATGGAACCTTACGGCAAGCGACACCTCTTTTGAACGGTATCGAAAGAACCTATTCAATGATACAAAATTTTGTTTGTGTTTATGGCAGTTTTAATGGCTCATTAGTAAACATTAAAATTTAAATTCCATTCAGTATGATATTAATTACAGATTTAAGAATCAGTATCTACTCAAAGAAATTGCTCGGAGTGACCTCCATTTACTTCCTGACAGTGGAATATCCTATTTTTAAACTCTTCTCGTACTTTTGCAAATGTGTCTGCGGAAACAGCCTCACATTCTGCAACAATACGTTGTTTTAAAACGTCAATATTGTCAGGTTCAGTGGCGTAAACCTTCGATTTAAGGTACCCCCGCAGAAAAAAATGCAAAGGTGTGATGTCCGGTGATCGAGCTGGCCATTCCGTTGAACCTCGTCGTCCAATCCATCTACCACGATACTCCTCACCCAAATACCGTCTCACTGCACCGTAATGGTATGGAGGAACACCATCCTGTTGGAATGTTATTTCCAAATTGCCGAATTCATTTGGATTATCTTCCAAAATTTCAAGGATTAACGGTTCTATTGCGTTTTGCAACAGCTCCAGATAAACCTTACCAGTTAAATTAGTATTAAAAAAAAAGGCCCAACGATGTGGTTTCCCAGGATACCTGCCCAAACATTCAACTTCTGGGGAAATTGGGTATGTGTTTCACGAAACAGGTGAGGATTTGCGTCACTCCAATACCTCACATTCTGTGAATTCACATTTCCATTCAGATAGAAAGTACTTTCATAACTAAAACAAATTGTTTTGACATAGTCTGGCTGTTGGTTAATTTTAGTTTCCATATTTTCACAAAATTCTAGTCTTCGGTCTGGGTCGTCGTCTGAGAGTTGATGAACCATTTTCAATTTGTATGGATGAAATTTGTTTTTTTTCAAAACCCTGTGTACTGTACTTCGACTGACTTCACAGGTAGATGCAATGTGATTTGTTGAAGGAGTAGGATTAACTATTACTTCTGCCAGTATATCAATTTTTTCCTCATCAGAAATTTGTGGTCTGCCAGATCGTTTCGCATCATTGATACTACCCATTGTTTCAAACTTACGAAGAAGCTCCCTCAAATAAGTCCTCGAAACGGGGCGATCGGGACACCTCTCATTAAAAATGAGTTCTGCTGCATGAATATTTTGTCCAGTTTCACCAAGAATTAGGATCGCTGCTACTTTATCACCTAAAGCACGTACCATTTCGTTTCTTGATGCACTTAAGCGTTCGGCTCACAACAGTTTAACAAATTATTAAAATGTACAAAAATATTGAAACTACCAAAAGCTGCTAAAACCGTTAAACGTTCGATCAACAATACACAAATTATTAAATGTACAAAAACTTGGACAATTACAAAAACGTCGAATTAGGGAGACTAACAAAAACGTCAGCTTATTTGACAACTATCCAGAGGCGGAGCTTGAATTTGGATGTTTAGTATTAACTGATTTAATTCATCACAGCTTTGCGTTTTTTGAAAGCGAGTTGCTAAAACTGCCATAAACACAAACAAAAGGTTTTTTCGATACCTTTTAAAAGAGGTGTCGCTTGCCGCTTGGAACGATTATACATAAACAAGTGAAATTTGGAAACTGAATATTAAAGGTTGTAAACTTCCCTACTAGTGATGATAGATGACGAAATCGTCAAAGATCACGTCAAAGGCCATTGTGACCAATAATTTTAAATGGAACCTTACGCAAGCGACACTCTTTGAACGGTATCGAAAGAACCTATTCAATGATACAAAATTTTTTGAATTTGGTTTATGGCAGTTTTAATGGCTCATTATAAACATTAAAATTTAAATTCCAGATGATATTAATTACAGATTTAAGAATCAGTATCACTCAAAGAAATTGTCGATACCTCCATTTTACTTCTGACAGTGGAATATCCTATTTTTAAATCTTCGTACTTTTGCAAATGTCTGCGGAAACAGCCTCACATTCTGCAACAATACGTTGTTTTAAAACGTCATTGTCAGTTCAGTGGCGTAAACCTTCGATTTAAGGTACCCCGCAGAAAAAATGCAAAGGTGGATGTCCGGTGATCAGCTGGCCATTCCGTTGAACCTCGTCGTCCAATCCATCTACCACGATACTCCTCACCCAAATACCGTCTCACTGCACCGTAATGGTATGGAGGAAACCATCCTGTTGGAATGTTATTTCCAAATTGCCGAATTCATTTGGATTATCTTCAAAATTTCAAGGATTAACGGTTCATTGTTTTGCAACAGCTCCAGATAAACCTTACCAGTTAAATTAGTTAGGCCCAACGTGTGGTTGATACCTTTCCAAATTAATGGAAATTTGTTGTTTTCCCCGTGTACGTTTCGACTACTCACAGTAATCAATGTGTGTTTTAATTTATTCAGTATAAGTCTTTCAATTTACAAATTTTTGAAATTGTGTGCGATTTTACATCTTTATTTCCATTTTTCAAATTCAAGACTCCTCAATAAGTCCTCGAAACGGGGATAGAACCATTTCAAATTGTTGGATGAATTTTTTTCAATTCCCTGTGTAGAATTGACCGCTACTTTACACTAATGCAATGCTTTGTTGATGGAGGAACATTACTTCCAGTACAATTTTTCCTCATCAGAAATTGTGGTCTGCCAGATCATTTCGCATCTTGATACTCACATGTTCAAACTTAGAAGAACTCCCTCAAATAAGTCCTCGAAACGGGGATCGGGACAACTCATTAAAAATGAGTTCGGCTGAATATTTTGTCAGTTTCACCAAGAATTAGACGCTGCTACTTTATCACCTAAAGCACGTACCATTTCGTTTCTTGATCACTAACGTTCGGCTACAACAAACAGTCAACCTTTAAAGAGGTGTCGTTGCCGCTGAACGATTATACATAAACAAGTGAAATTTAAACTGAATATTAAAGGTTTAAACTTCCCTACTAGTGATGATAGATACAAACGTCAAAGATCACTCACAAGGCCATTTGACCAATAATTTTAAATGGAACCTTAGCAGCACACCTTTTTGAACGGTATCGAAAGAACCTATTCAAATACAAAATTTTGTTTTGTGTTTATGGAGTTTTAAGGCTCATTAGTAAACATTAAAATTTAAATTCCATTCAGTATGATATTAATTAAGATTTAAGAATCAGTATCTACTCAAGATTGCTAGAGTGACCTCCATTTACTTCCTGACAGTGGAATATCCATTTTTAAACTCTTCCGTACTTTTGCAAATGTCTGCGGAAACAGCTCATTCTGCAACAATACGTTGTTTTAAACGTCAATATTGTCAGGTTCAGTGGCTAAACCTTCGATTTAAAGAGTACCCCGCCAGAAAAAATGCAAAGGTGTGATGTCCGGTGATCAGCTGGCATTCCGTTGAACCTCGTCGTCAATCCATCTACCACGATACTCCTCACCCAAATACCGTCTCACTGCACGTAATGGTATGGAGGAACGCCATCCTGTTGGAATGTTTTTCCAAATTGCGAATTCATTTGGATTATCTTCCAAAATTTCAAGATTAACGGTTCCTTCGTTTTGCAAAGCTCAGATAAACCTACCAGTTAAATTAGTATTAAAAAAAGGCCCAACGATGTGGTTCCAGGATACCTGCCCAAACATTCAACTTCTGGGGAAATTGGATGGTTTCACGAAACGGTGAGGATTTCTGTCACTCCAATCCTCACATTCTTTGATTACATTTCCATTCAGATAGAAAGTACTTTCGTTAAAGCTAAAACAAATTGTTTTGACATAGTCTGGTGTTGGTTAATTTTAGTTTCCATATTTTCACAGATCTAGTCTTCGGTCTGGAATCGTCGTCTGAGAGTTGATGAACCATTTTCAATTTGTATGGATGAAATTTGTTTTTTTTCAAAACCCTGTGTACTGTACTTCGACTGACTTCACAGGTAGATGCAATGTGATTTGTTGAAGGAGTAGGATTAACTATTACTTCTGCCAGTATATCAATTTTTTCCTCATCAGAAATTTGTGGTCTGCCAGATCATTTCGCATCATTGATACTACCCGTTGTTTCAAACTTACGAAGAAGCTCCCTCAAATAAGTCCTCGAAACGGGGCGATCGGGACACCTCTCATTAAAAATGAGTTCTGCTGCATGAATATTTTGTCCAGTTTCACCAAGAATTAGGATCGCTGCTACTTTATCACCTAAAGCACGTACCATTTCGCTTCTTGAAGCACTTAAACGTTTGGCTCACAACAGTCTAACAAATTATTAAAATGTACAAAAATATTAAAAGTACCAAAAGCTGCTAAAACAGTTAAACGTTCGATCAACAATACACAAATTATTAAATGTACAAAAACTTGGACAATTACAAAAACGTCGAATTAGGGAGACTAACAAAAACGTCAGCTTATTTGGCAACTATCCAGAGGCGGAGCTTGAATTTGGAATTTTAGTATTAACTGATTTAATTCATCACAGCTTTGCGTTTCTTGAAAGCGAGTTGCTAAAACTGCCATAAACACAAACAAAAGGTTTTTTCGATACCTTTTAAAAGAGGTGTCGCTTGCCGAAGGGTTCCATTTAAAATTATTGGTCACAATGGCCTTGTGACGTCATCTTTGACGATTTCGTCATCTATCATCACTAGTAGGGAAGTTTACAACCTTTAATATTCAGTTTCCAAATTTCACTTGTCTATGTAGATCGTTCCAAAAATTAGAGGGGGGAGCGGACTTTTGAGAAGCACTGTATGCCTCCCATATCGAAATTAATGAAAATTTGGTAAATTATTGTGAATGAAGTGTTCGAAACATGTGTTGGCTATGTAATGATTGGCCCTATATTGAACTCTGATCATAAGGTGCCCCTTTGTGTCAAAATTACATTGTTTATACATATCAATTTCCTTGTTTTTTGTAATTGTCTTTGAATTTGTGCGGTAATCATCAACTGTCAACAGTAATGCACTAGTAATGCAACAAGTTTGTTAACACCCTGTATAATGTGGTAGGTACAGTTTCGAAACCCATTATCTGTAGTAAAAAGAACCCCGCTCAAACGTTATGGAAAAGTGGTTTAGATGTAAAAGTGATCTATGTGGGAATTGTCTGATTTTTTATATTGTCTAGAGGAAGTCTTCCTGATTAACAGTTACCATTGCGCTAAAGTCCAATAACCAATAGTTTCGGAGATATTGGCGAATAATACATCCCATATTCGATTCCTATCGGTGACAAAACTTTATTAGATATATTATTTTTTAGGTTGTTTTTTGTGTAAAAGTTAGTTGAAAAAAAGTTGAGGTTTGGTTTGTTTTTACACGCTTTATATTAGCTTCACTTGTATGTTTGTTTGTTTGTAACCGACTCCTTTGGGCGCGATTTTCACCCACTTCCAGACGTCCGAATGATTTGAAATTTGGCAGGTGTACATAATTCCGGTGACAATGCATTAAGAAAATTTTGTGTGAAGAAAAAACAGAATGGCGGCTCAAATATGGCGTACGAGTTTTGTGATTATGGTCCGATTCGCTTCAAAATTGGTATCCGAGGGTTTTTGTGGTCAGAAATTATTATTCTTTTGTCAAAATTGGAAAATTCAAGATGGCGGCTCTAAAATGGCAGCCGAGTTATGTGATTATGGTCAGATTTCATTCAAAATTGGTATATGGGGGTTTTTGGGGTCGAATATTATGATTCTTTTGTCAAAATTGGAAAATTCAAGATGGCGGCCGAGTTTTGTGATAATGGTCTGATTCTATTCAAAATTGGTATGTGGGGGTTTTTGGGGACGAATTTTATGATTCTGAAAAGGGAAATCCTGTTCATAATTTAACAAATCAATTTATGATTCTTTTGTGAAAATTGAAAAATTCAAGATGTCGGCTTTAAAATGGCGGCCGAGTTTTGTGATTATGGTCTGATTTTATTCAAAATTGGTAAGGTATGGGGGTTTTTGGGGTCGAATAATATGATTCTTTTGTGAAAATTGAAAAATTCAAAATGGCGGCTCTAAAATGGCAGCCGAGTTATGTGATTATGGTCAGATTTCATTCAAAATCGGTATGGGGGGGTTTTTGGGGTCAAATATTATGATTCTTTCGTGAAAATTGAAAAATTCAAGATGGCGGCTTTAAAATGGCAGCCGAGTTTTGTGACTATGGTCTGATTCTATTCAAAATAGGTATGTGGGGGTTTTTGGGGTCGGAGATTATGATAACCTAATTTGATAAGATCATTCCATTTTTTTATTTGCAAATAAATAATTAAAATAATAGTTTAAGAAAACAAAAAAAACACGATTTTATAAATAAACCACACTAAAAAGTAGGAAATAAATAATAGTTGAAAAAACTTAAAAACACGCTTTTATAGAAAACCAGACTGAAAAAATTGAAAAAAATTTATTTGATTTTTAAAAAAGCGTGTTGTGCATGGTATCAATAATTATATAGTACATTACACACCGAGGCGATACCATGCACTCCACGCTTTTTTTTAAATAAAATACATTTTTTCTATTTTCTTTTTTTTAGTCTGGTTTTCTATAAAACGTGTTTTTTTTTTTTTAAATATATTTATTTATAGTTATTGAAAACCGTAACTCTCTTTTCCTCAACTAACTTCAACACAAAAAACAACTTAAAAAACAATAAACCAAAAAAATAAAATAAAAAAGTTTTGTCTCCGTCGGGGATCGAACACGGGATAATCCAGTATCATTGGCAAATATATCCGAATCTATGGTTACTGGACTTTAGCATAGTGGTAATTTTTAATCAGGAAGACTTCTTCTAAACAATATCAAAAATTCAGTCAATTCCCACATATATCACTTTTCTACGAGGTTTGGGCGAGGTCCTTTCATGCGGAAAATATCGAATGCATTCCAGATTATATATGGGTGGAGAAGGAAATTAATCTAAAATGATTCAATGAAAAATTCCAAGAAATGTTCACAAATACGAATTTGCCATTTTTTCAGAACTCACCACTCAATGCTATAGCCCCCAAAGTCGACCTCTCTTCTTGTGGGCTCCAACGGCCTAGAATATTGTATATTGAAGGGTAGAAGAAACCTTGAGCTAACCCTTGAACCATTCTGCATGCCATGACTCCATAAGACCCGAGTTGTGCAGCCAAAATCGGGACCAGAAGAGAGGCAGTCGAGTTAACAAACATTGCCCCGATGAGGAATTTTTTCGTGCCATAATTTCTGCCTAATTCCCCTGCCCATAGCTGCAGGATGATGTAGCCCCAATAGAACGAGGATAAAATTACACTTTTGTTGCTCCAGTCGTAGGTCTGAAAAATGCATATTATTAGCTTCCTCAATCAGTTGGGAGTAATACATTTTCATTCTGGGAAGACCATGCCTCAATGATGTACAATGTCACGTTGATCTCTTTACCATTATATACTTTTCCGTTTTGTGCTCTATAACAGGGTGAACAAAAAAAAATCCAATTCGATTAATTTTCAACCAACCAGTGTGAGTTCTCTGATGAAAATTTAAGATTCAATTCAGCCTGGATAAACTCCCTCAATCTGGATCGAAGTTAATTGACATTTTTTTTTATACAGGGTGGTTCGAAAATAGGGGTACGTTAACCCCTCGTTTTATAGCACGGATAGGGGAGAGCATGTCATATATATCAAACATCTTTCAGTGTTAAGAACGTCGTGTAGTAATTCAATATATACAGGGTGAGTAAAAAGATACAGTCCAAGTTTCATAGAAAAATGCGTTTTTTTTTTCAATAAATACCCTGTATTTTGGGAAACAATCGGTTAGTTTTCTTGAATTTTTTATATAATATACGGTTTGAGGAGTCCGATATATTGTCATCAATATCAGCATAGGTCTCTGGACTTGTTTGTCGGCTACATACTTTTGAATGTTCGGATTTTATTGACACCCATATACTCCACGAGAGACCAAAGTGGGCTATTTTCAAGCAATTCTTCTTGTTGAAAAATATTCGGTGTAGATTAGTGCGGTATCTATTCCAAAAATGCAATACCTTATATATGGTCAATGAAATGTCTTTCATTTGAAAGCCTTTTTTCCGAAGAAACAAGAGAAAATTGAACTGTATCAGAAGTAATAACCCTCTCAAGGTGGGAACTAATTTTCCATTGTTTGAAAGCTAATTCAATTTGAATGGGTGGGGGTATTATACCTCCCAAAATTCTACAAGAAAGTCTGCGATAGTATATAGTATATCTACGTTTTGTGAATATTTATTCAATAAACTAATTTTAAAATATATTTCAATATATTTTACACAAAAAATATGAATAAATATAAATAAAAAAACTTTCACAGACAACTTTTGTTGAAATGAGCTAAAAAGAAAAAAAATCTTTAGGGTTGTCACATTATTCTGTGAGTAATAGATTCAGAAACTTGTCGCTAAAGAATTCATATTTGTATTCAAACTGAAAACATTGCGCGGCAAGCTTCTGAATCTGTTACTCTCAGAATAGCGTGAGACCTTTGGAGAAATTATTTTTTCCTTTGTACCTTTGTAGTGCAATTTTATGAAATCTTGTCTTCAAAAAGTTTTTTTATTTATTTTATATATTTGACAAAACGATTATGATTTCTGACCCCAAAAATTCTTACCTACCAATTTTGAATAGAATCGAATCATAATTCACAAAACTCGTCCGCCATTTTGTATTTTCTAATTTGGACAAGAAAAGCATGATTTCCGACCTCAAATATCGATTTTGATTAGAATCACGCCATAAATTCCTTGTCCATTTTGGCCGCCATCTTGTTTTTATATGCAAATGTAATAATGCATTGTCACCGGAATGATGAAAACCTACCAAATTCAAGTCGATTGGAAAGAAAGACAGAAATCGAACAAATAAAACTTTGTAAAAAACACTTTACCAGATTGAAAAAAGAAAAAAAATACCATTTTATTCCTCTGCCCTTACAAAGAAACATTATACATTCTTGTTTCATCTGGAAACAGCTTTAAACAGCTTTAATAAATATAAGTTTGGGTCAAAACTAATCAAATATTTGTGGAATAGACATTTTGCGGGAGAATAATCATGAAAACACGATTTAGTCTCGTCACTAGGTGTAGACATGCCCTGTATATTGATGCAAATGAGCTTATTCAATGTTCTCATCCCGTATATAAAATTCAAACCAACTAATATTTGTAATTAAAACTTAATAATACATTATTTATCCTTGCTAAATTTAACATTGGTTAGTAAATTTGAACTTTAATGACTTGGCTATATTTTTGAATTTTATAGGGCGGCTTTGAGAAGAAATCTACTTTTGTTGTAACAATAACAAATGTAACAATAACTTGTTGACAATTTTGTTGGAGTTGTCGTTCTTCATACTTTTTATGTTTTTATGTATACAAGAAAAAATAGATATAGTATTGCTATATGGCGAAAATTATCATAGCACAAGAGGAGTAGCTGAAATAGAAGGCATCCAGTCTAAAATTTGCATTTCACTACGGTGGCAAAGATATTGCAAAAATTTAAGGAAACTGGTTTGGTTGAAAACAAATATAAAAGTGTTCACGTTAGCCTGTGAATAATGAAAATAATGTAAACAATGTCCCTGAGACACCAAGAGTTTCGCAGGAAATTATGGCAGAAAAGGCAGAAATATATCAAACCTCTGAAGCAAAATCATTTTCACCCATAAAAACCAAAATTTGTGCAAGTACTGCGAGACAGACATGACGCTCGATTTTATTTTTGTGCATGGTTCCAGGGAATGTTAGAAGACAATCGTGATTTCTCAAAATTGTAGATGGTGGGCAGATCATAATCCTAATTTTATTATTGAAGCCAAGGACCAATATAATTTCAAGGTGAATGTATGGTGTGGAATTTTAAATGAGCGAATTATAGGTCCCTTCTTTTTTAGACAAAATTTGAATGGCGAACGGTATTTGAACTTTTTACGGACCGGGATGTCTACATTTATCGACAACCTACCACTACAAGAGCGAATTTGTTTATTTTTCCACCAAGATGGGGCTTCTATTCATTCTACGAATGAAAAGCGAGAGTGGTTGAACAATGAGTTTGGTGAGCAGAGGATAGGTCGATATTCAGGTAATTCTTGGCCTGCTAGGTCTCCAGACCTAACGCCGTGTGAATTCTCTTGATGGGGTTACCTGAACAGCCATGTTCATAAACAACGCCCATTTTGAAATGTAGAACATTTAGAAATTTGTATAAGGAATTGTGCAGCACTGAATAACAGAACTATGTTGAAAAATGTTCGCCGCGAAATATTTCCAGAACAATTCTACGTATAGAGGGCGGAGTTGGTCACATAGAATATTGAAAATGTGTATATTGTTTGTTTATTGAGTTTTTTTATTTTTCCACATCCACCTAAACAATACTAAATTCAATTAGGATAAATAATGTATTATCAAGTTTTAATTACAAATATTAGTTGGTTTAAATTTCATCTACGGGTTGAGAATATTGAATCAGCTCATGTGCATCAATATACAGGTCATGACTACACCTAGTGTTAAGACTAAATCGTGTTTTCATAATTAATCTCCCGCAAAATGTCTATTCCACAAATATTTGATTAGTTTCCACCCAAACTTATGTGATTTCGGTTATTAAAGCTGTTTCCAGATAAAACAAGAATGTATAATGTTCGTTAGTAAGGGTAGAGGAATAAAATGGTATTTTTGTTTTTTTTTCAATCTGGTTCAAAATTGGCGCATGAGGTTTCGTTGGATTCCAAACTTATTTTTTCGTTAAATTTTTTCGATATCTTGTCAATTTGACATTTTGCGGCATCACAGACAACTTTTTTTAAAATTCCCGCCAAATCTGAGTTCACGTGATATAAGTCGCAACGAATTTTTCAGTTTTTAGACATGCAGAAACGAACTGCCATTAGAGTTTTTCTGAAATTTCAATAACAAATGTTTTTCCCATAAGTAGCCAACTTTATGACGGACACTGTATATTGCCGGATTTTGACGATTTTTTTCTGAATGATACCTTCGAAAGCTCTACTGTAATGCTGTACTTGTAATGAAACTCAAACTATCAAGGAAAACTTCAAATCTTTTTCGATATTTTTTCCATAATATGGGTGTTACCAAAAAAAAATTTCTAACAGAAATATAGCATTATGAAAATTGATGGATGGATGAATAGATGTATGTATGAATTTATTACCGGTATGTTGGGATTCGAACTGGTTGTATTATCTGTCATCGCAACTATAGCCACAGACATATGCACCCTCATCCCGATACCAATGGCGAGCAGTAAAAACATGAGGATGGTTTGCACATGTCGTATTCCAAAGGATGGTCCTGAAATCAGAAAAAAATATGTTTAAAATTGAATTAATTAAGAGATAGGAAATATGAGGTTGACTTTTTTTTTCTTTCGATGTCTTGAATTGAACTATAAACATTGTTCTCGATCAACTTTTGTGATCCTTCAGGAAATAAGATCAAGGATTGTGGTTACCTGAGCCATTATTTCTTGTATTGTAGCCAGTGTAACAGAACATATGTTGGAAAAACAAGATATTTTGAAATTATTTCTCTTCAAATTGGCCGAAGACAGATTACATGGAAATTTATATTTGTTTATTTTTGTATTCGAAAGATACTTATGAATGGCTTGTCAGTCCAGTAAAACATCTTTGATATAACTCTTACTCATATTCTCCTCATTAGGCTTGAAATTAGTCATATCAAACAATTATTGATAATATTATCCTCCTCATTATATACCTTAGATAATACAATATCGAAAACATTATGGAGTACCTTAGAGTTTATTGCTGAAAAAAACACATTATCATTGAAATTATCCACATTTTTCCGAGTAAAGGATATATATGCGTTTTCAAATGTACCACAAATCATTGAAATATTATACCTTTGCTTTTTGGAATCGAATTACGTTCTTCTCGGGCATTATGATGTGTTCTCAGTAGGGGTTTTCTTTCATTGCTAAACATCGTCTATAAAAAACTATATAGTCTCAATAAACCATCAATCTGAGAGTTTTCATCATGAGAAAGCCAGATACAAATTTTCGACTTCAAATTTTATGCAAGAAAAACGTCACTATCCAACGACAATCATGAGGATACAACCGAACCTAACTTATCCGTCTATCCAAATTACCCGCAATCATTTTTGCACCTAGAAGAATGCAAAACAATCCAACGAACCCATCAAAACATACCTTATGCCTATACAAAAAAGGTCCCTTTTCTCATACAAACATGTATTTTTGTGATATCCACTCAATTTGGTCGAATTCTGATCAATGGCCCTTCATTCATCGACATTTTGGGTACCAGCATTCGGTTTACAATGAACGAATAAAGAACATAACTAATTATTTTTGCACAAAAAATGGTGAATTTGCTATATCTGGGTCTCACCTCTGATCTTAATGATTTTTGGGATACTTACGTATTTTGGACTTCCAAACACATATCTGCATCTACTGTAGGAGTTGAAGGTCAATTGAGGTTACTTGGTTCGATCTTTTTTCGCAATACAAACAATTTCAATTGAGGGCTCTCATTATTTATAGCATTTTTACCTTCTAATACCCTACTTACCTTACCTTCTGATGTATATCGAACCACCGAAAATCAAAATTAAGTCATATGTTTTCCAAATGATCGAGTTTAAAAATATAAATATATAAACAGAGGTATATTTTCGCATAAATGATATATTTCAATGGTTTGAAACGTCTAAGATATGAAAATAATACAAATGTTTAGAAAATACGGTAAATGTATAGTTAGTCCCTGAAAATAGCTGAAAGACTTTTCTTACGTGTTTTTGCCTCCTGAAAACGAATCCCAAAAACGCGGCGGTCTCATACTGTTTCGGAGTTATAGGCCAGTAGATATAGACAATCAATTCACATTAATTTCAAATGTTTTCAAACTTCAATGCATTAATGAAAACAAACTATAAAATTTTGCAGAAGTATGCGATAATAGTTATTATGTTTTACAACATGCATCAAGTTTGCAACCTTTCAAAAGTTACGGTTTTTTGTCATTTGTTTAAGTTTCTCATTGTAATTTGTTTAAAAAAATTACAAAAATTCTGCAATTTGGATAAGTGAACGGAAAAAAAGTTCAACATGTTCACGTACATTTGCAACCATTTCTGAAAAACCTATCATTTAATTATCAAACTTTTTTCTCGACGCTGCCATTTTCAATACACACAAGCATTGAAATAATTACAATTTTTTTTCATTGTGGTTGCAAATAAAGAGAATATCGGTTTCAGTGGGTATGTAACATTGCAACCTCATACGAAAAATGGAACCTATTCATTTTTTTTTTCATTATTACAACTGCTGAAATAATTGCAAAAGTTCTGCAAATTGCAGTTATAATAACGACTAATATTTTACACGACACAAGACATTTGCAACCGTCATTGTTCAACGTAACATTTTTTTTTATAAATTTTTTATTTTTTTTATAATTTGGCCAAAAATTGTAAATATTGTGCAAATAGTTTTGAGACATATATCAGTCCGACATATGTCTACAGTGGTCCAGTTAAATACTTGATTATCCATCGCGTACTGTGGTTGATTGAATTGACATCCAAAGAATGATACGGTTACGTAGTTAACCACTACAAAATTTTAAACTAAACATTAATCTTAGAAGCAATCACTGTTTTTGACTAATCAGCGAAATAAATTTAATCTAACATTTTCGAATGCAACAATCGAAACAGTAAAAAAAATATTTCTACCATTAAATTATTTTTGTTCATATTCTGCTTAAAGAATATTGGATAACATTAATTTTTTATCGCATTAGAAACGACATGCAATCATTCTTCATTAACATTTTCACTTGTCACAACATGACTTTATATCAATCGAAGAGATTTTGAAATGAATAATCGATGATCTATGGAAGTAAGGATATCAAAACGTTATCGATTGTATATCTCGCAAGTACATAATTTTCATCATCAAACAGAAATGTTGCTGAAAATTAAAATTTGTGAGATCGATGTTACATCTCAAATTCAATTTCTACAGGTATGTATTTCTTGAATGAAATAAAATTATAATTTACCTTTCTACTCGACTCTCTTACTCCAATTGAGGTTTCGCATGGAAAATTCCATGGAATCCGATTGGAGGACTGAAATGTAATCGACACATAAGAAACATTTTTCTGATTTATAAAAAAATTCAAAATAAAGCGGGGAAAAGCACTTTGACGTAACACAGTTGTAGATTAATCGTACTAATATACAACTGTATGACGTCAGAGTGTTTTTTAAATCTCAATATTTCTTCCATTTTTTAATGAAACAAGAAAATTATGAAAACGTGTCGAGAGATTCTCTATTTTCCATCAAACGTACTCAGAGGATTTTTTTAATTGTAATATAATGTTATGAATTCATATCGAAAACGTTAGCTTTCAACATTGAATGATTTCATCTAGCGTTAACGAACTTCTTCTTGGTCGATAGTTAACTTGGTAACACAATGAATGCCAATTATCAGCTATATACAAATATTCATTATTCAGATAACACAGGTGTTGCAAAAATATATATTTTTGATTCCTAATGTTCCGTTTCCATTGTAACATAGTTTGCAAATTATTATACTGCTACCAATTGATAAAATGAGTTGTCTGCCTGATTTGCAGAAGTTTCTTTTTTTTTGGTAGAGTACAATAAGAAAATATTTTTCTTTTGATTTTACCCTCATTTCCGTGTTGCATACGAGGTTGCAAATTATTGAAAACATTGTACGTCAGGACATCTTCACTTGCAACAATTATTTGAAACTTTTGTAATAATTCCGATACTTATTTTAATAAAAAAAAAACAATTTCATGGAAAAATACATTTTTCGTTTGAGGTAAGAGGTTGCAAATTGAACATTATTTCAGTTATTTTTTCAAGTTTGCAGAACTTTTGGAATTTTCATCGAAAAATTAGGATTAACAACAATTTGTTTTTCGATAAAACAAACATTTGCGTTTTTTTTAAATGGTTGCAAATCCATCAGGGGATGTAAATCGCTATTTTTCAAAACTTCAAAAATTTGCAGAATTTTTGCAAATTTTTCCACGTTAATAATGTGAGAATTAATTGAATCCTTATTTCCAACATCTTCCGTCCAGAAAAATGGGTTGCAAAATGAGACTAGATATCATTTGAACGTACTCTTCACTCTACTGAAGTGATAAAACTTTTGTAATTATTATACACATTTTGGAAACTCATGTCTATCTCTACTGGTCTATTACAGACTCTTCTTTGTTTTAGAACGTAATTTTCAAGCACCGTTTTCTCGAGAAAAAATCACTCAAAATGCCTCCTGCTTTCAAATAGCATAATTACGAACATTATATCACTCATTTTCGCAAAATTTGGCACAAAATACACCCGGTTCTATCGAAAAAATCCTCCTACTTCAACAATTTACGCAGAACTGTTTTTAGTGAGAAAAAAGAAGGAACAAAGGACCCTAATTTGATTGCAGATTCGAATTTGGAAATACGTAAGTACCCCAAAAATCATCGAGATAAGAGGTGGAGCAAATTTGCCAAAAATTTTTTTTTTAAGAATCTACAAAAGTTTCGTCAAAAACCAGTTTCTGTCGTCTTTTCTCGTCTTCAGTTGAGGTATTATTGTCTCGACTCGAAAGGTATATCTGACTATTTCTGATCAATCTGACCAATAGTAAATTAATTTCAACCCTCTCCAACCTCTTGAAAGGTGGAAGTTTATTTTGCATTCCAAAAAAAAATCGTGTTTATTTTTTAGCACTATTATTACTAACGAAAATGTTCTGGCTTTCTCACTGAGATCACTGTTTCTATGTTGACTTACCTGTTAGCGAAAAAAGGTATGAAATACGGACAAAAAAGACTTTGAGCACGTCAACTACTCGATATTTTCGTGTGGATAAATACGATAATTTTGTTTACAACTTTGCAATAAAATGAATAACCTCTTCGACTGGCAAATGTTGACTGGCAGACAGCATGATAAGAAACTATTCCCTCGTGGCAAACGAAATCGAAACAAATTGACTAAAAGTGTATTACTGTTTTTATAATGTACAAAGTGTTGGCGGTGAGATAAGGAGTTGCCTGCAGTCCTTCGCTGTCTCTCTCGAAATTCCGTTTTCGTTAATTTTTTTTTTTGCAGCAGATCAGATTGATCATACATCTATCAGTGGTAATCGACTCAAAATGTACAGGATATTTTTCAAACATAATCCGATTTTGATCAAATTTGGATATTTTTACAAGTGCCTCAGGGGCGGATCCAGACGAGGGATAGGCTGGAATTTGATGTATAAAAGGGTAAATATATAAAGTTAACGTACATACAGTGCTTCTCAAAAGTCCCCTACCCCCCTCTTATTTTTGGAGTGATTATACGTAAACAAGTGAAATTTGGAAACTGAATATTAAAGGTTGTGAACTTCCCTACTAGTGATGATAGATGACGAAATCGTCAAAGATGACGTCACAAGGCCATTGTGACCAATAATTTTAAATGAAACCCTGCGGCAAGCGACATCTCATTTAAAAGGTACCGAAAAAACCTATTCAATAATACTAATTTTGTTTGTGTTCATGGCAGTTTTGATGGCTCATTAGTAAACATTAAAATTTAAATTCCATTCAGTATGATATTAATTACAGATTTAAGAATCAGTATCTACTTGAATAAATTGCTCGAAGTGACCTCCATTTACTGCCTGAAAGTGAAATATCCTATTTTTAAACTCTTCTCGTACTTTTGCAAATGTGTCTGCAAAAACAGCCTCACATTCTGCAACAATACCTTGTTTTGAAACGTCAATATTGTCAGGTTCAGTGGCTTGAACCTTCGATGTAAGGTACCTCCACAGAAAAAAATCCAAAGGTGTGAGGACGGTGATCGAGCTGGCCATTCCGTTGAACCTCGTCGTCCAATCCATCTACCACGATACTCCTCATCCAAATACCGTCTTACTGCACCGTAATAGTGTGGAGGAGCACCATCCTGTTGGAATGTTATTTCCAAATTGCCGAATTCATCTGGATTATCTTCCAAAATTTCAAGGATTAACGGTTCTATTGCGTTTTGCAACAGCTCCAAATAAACCTCACCAGTTAAATAAGTATTTGAAAAAAGAGGCCCAGGATACCTGCCCAAACATTCACCCTCTGGGGAAATTGGGTATGTGTTTCACGAAACAGGTGAGGATTTGCGTCACTCCAATACCTCACATTTTGTGTATTTACATTTCCATTCAGATAGAAAGTACTTTCGTCACTAAAACAAATTGTTTCGACATAGTATGGCTGTTGGTTAATTTTTGTATATTTTCACAAAATTCTAGTCTTCGGTCTGGATCATCGTCGGAGAGTTGATGAACCATTTTCGATTTGTATGGATGAAATTTGTTTTTTATCAACACTCTGTGTACTATACTTCGACTGACTTCACAGGTAGATGCAATCTGAGTTGTTGAAAAAGTAGGATTAACTATTACTTCTGCCAGTATATAAATTTTTTTCTCATCAGAAATTTGTGGTTTGCCAGATTGTTTCGCATCATTAATACTACCCGTTGTTTCAAACTTACGGAGAAGCTCCCTTGAATAAGTCCTCAAAACGGGGCGATCGGGAAACCTCTCATTAAAAATGCGTTCTGCTGCATGAATATTTATTTTGTCCAGTTTCACCGAGAATTAGGATCGCTGCTACTTTATCACCTAAAGCACGTACCATTTCGCTTCTTGAAGCACTCAAACGTTCGGCTCACAACAGTTTAACAAATTATTAAAATGTACGAAAATATTAAAAGTACCAAAAGCTGCTAAAACAGTTAAACGTTCGATCAACAATACACAAATTATTAAATGTACAAAAACTTGGACAATTACAAAAACGTCGAATTAGGGAGACTAACAAAAATGTCCGCTTGTTTGACAACTATCCAGAGGCGGAGCTTGAATTTGGAATTTTAGTATTAACTGATTCAATTCATCACAGCTTTGCGTTTTTTCAAAGCGTGTTGCCAAAACTGCAATAAACACAAACAAAATTAGTATCATCGAATAGGTTTTTTCGATACCTTTCAAAAGAGGTGTCGCTTGCCGTAGGGTTCCATTTAAAATTATTGGTCACAATGGCCTTGTGACGTCATCTTTGACGATTTCGTCATCTATCATCACTAGTAGGGAAGTTTACAACCTTTAATATTCAGTTTCCAAATTTCACTTGTTTATGTATAATCGTTCCAAAAATAAGAGGGGGGGGGAGAGGACTTTTGAGAAGCACTGTATGCTCTTTGAATCTAGGTAAAAAAACCTTCTCGCGTGTTTTTGCCTCCTGAACACGAATCCGGAAGAAAAATGCGGAGGTCTCATACCGTTCCAGAGTTAGAGCACTTTTCTTTTTTTTACCTTATTTTCAAGCACAGTTTTGTCGCCCAATAATCACTCAAAAGCCTCCTTCTTTTCATCAGCATAAACGATACACCCTAAATCACTTATTTTTGGCACAAATTCCACAAAATAATATCATTTTTATCGAAAAAATCCTCCTTCTTATACAGTTCCAAATAAACAAACCTGACACATGTCACAGATGAAATTTAGTAACTTTCCCTTATTTTTCATGTTGGTAATAAATGAATCACCGCCAACTTTTCGAATTCAAATATGGCTAATAGTTTCTCCTTCATTTATGATTGCAATTGGTTTTGGGCACCATGATTCATTTATTACCAATATGAAAAAAAAGGAAAAGTTACTAAATTCCTTCTGACATAAGTGTCAAGTTTGTTTATACGAAACTGTATAAGAAGGACGATTTATTGATAAAAATTACATTATTTTGTGCGAATTTGTGCCGAGTATAAGTGATTGTTATGTTTATGCTGGTAAAAAGAAGGAGGCATTTTGAGTGATTTTTGTGCGAGAAAACTGTGAATGAAAATAAGGTTAAAAAAAAATAAAAGTGCTCTAACTCGGAAACGGTACGAGACCGCCGCATTTTTTTCCGGATTTGTAAAAAGAGCATCATTTGTATTTTTAGAGTTCTGAAAGCCAAATTGGCATGGTGACAAAATATTATGTTTGCTTAGAAAGCTGTAGATTTGTTTTTTCAGTAATTTTTTGATTACTTTTGAGGTTTTTGAGGTCGCTGAACACTAATCTGAAGTAATTTTTGGAAACAAGATGGCGGCCAAAAAATTGCGGACCATTTCCTCCAAATTTGAATCAATCGCTACGAAATTTGGTACTCCGGGGTTTTTGAGGTCGATGAACACGAACCTGGAGTAATTTTTTTAAATAAGATGGCGGCCAAAAAATGGCGGACCATTTCCTCCAAATTTGAATCAATCGCTACAAAATTTGGTACTCCGAGGTTTTTGAGGTCGCTGAACACGAATCTGAGGTCATTTTTCTAAAACAAATGGCGGCATAAAAATGGCGGACCATTTTCTACATATTTGAATCAATCGCTAAGGAATTTGGTACTGGGAGGTTTTTGAGGTCGCTGAACACGAACCTGGGAATTTTTTTAAAAAGATGGTGGTCTAAAAATGGCGGATTATTTTTACCAAATTTGAATCAATCGCTACGAAATTTGGTACTCCCGAGGATTTCGAGGTCGTTCAACACAATTCTGAAGTCCCGATGAACTAGAAACTTCATACATAGCTCAGAACTGGTTGACAATGCAATATTGACTAGCTTTTTTCTCTGTCTGTTGGTATGTTTGTCTGAGATAATAATAATAATAATCATGAAATTAGTAAGGAGTAGTCGATCTTAAACCAACTGAAATTTGCCACATGTCTCTATCATAATCTCATTAAGATGTTTAAAATCGATTGGAAAATGTCACACGCACAAAACTAAAAAGCAGGAAATGATTATTTAACTGACTAAAAAGTATAAAATAGTTTCTTCTAGCCCCATGCAGATTTATAACCCCATACAGATTACTTACCCTCTACAGAATGTCTTGAAAATTTGTTATTTGTGAATTTTTAATTGCTATGAAAATATTGAAAGGGGAAACATTCTCAATTGGATATTGATAGAAAGATTTTTCTGTGAATTGAAAAATCAACGATTGAAATGAAGTTATTTTTTGTGAATGTCTAACAGAAAACAACTACTTTCCCGGCTGAAGCCACGCTGGACATTGAACTACATCTGATAGATATTCTGAAAAGACCCTAACTCAAAAGAAAAAATCTGAAATTGAAAATTTGCATTTTCATTCAGATAGTTATTTGATTTTCTATGCCAGTCTTAATTAAGAACTCATAAAGATGAATGAGGCAACAAAAAGAATGTTTTCCAAAAGAAAGTACTCACCAGAAATCATTCGTAACATTGACGCAGGAGAGACATCGCATTCACTAGGTCTTCAATACATTTTTGTCGACGAAAATCTATTTCACGCTTCCACGATCATCAGGAAGACCAGAAGAAATGGGAAACACATTTTCAAGAAGCAATCTCACTTTGCAAAGATGGAAAAAGTTCAAATCATTTCTTTTGGAGAGACACTTTGAAATTAGTGTTTTCTGACATTAAAACCTGTCATGGGGTATGATAGATTGATTTGTTGAAAATATAAACAGGATGTTCATAAAATCAGATGTGGAATCATCTGCGACTGAAAGATAAACTTTAGTCACTAAAGTTTATCTTTCAGTCGTAGATGATTCCACATCTGATTTTATGAACATCCTGTTTATATTTTCAACAAATCAAGCTATGAAAATACTTGTGAGATTTAAGGTGGGCGTTCAATGTAGTGAATTTTTATTTCAAGTCGCATCGAGTAACGGTTACACTTTGAGAACTCAAATTTGGTAGATAAATTCAGAAAGGATTAGAGTACTAATTGAAAATATTGAGATTGAAATCTTTTCAGAAATTGAGATTATTGTCGAAAATTGTAGGAAATAAGCCAATAATTTTATGCATATTCCGGTCACCTTTGTCAGATAAAAACACTTTTCGTTTCCAGTTAGAACTATTGTTGAATGAGATCCCCGTGAATTCCAATATTTTACTAACAGGTGATCTGAACATTAACTTTCCAGATACAAAATCCAATTATACACAGGCACTGACTAATTTACTAAGTTCGTTCGATCTGAATATACATGTAGACTCTCCAACTCGTATTACATACCAGAGCAAGTCTATGATCGACTATGTATGTAGCAATCTAGATAAAAAATATATTTCATGTTCTGTAGCTTCAGCGGGACTCTCTGATCACGAGGCTATCCGATTCTCTGTCAGCAACGAACATACAAATGAGCATAATCGTTTCAAATATGGAAGATTGTATAGTACTGCAAACTATGATAGGTTCTACCAAAACTGCCTCCAACCAAACTGGGAATTTACCCCAGATAACAATAATCCTTTTCGTAAATTGTACAGTTGTCTTACCACTATTTTCAATATCTCTTCCCTATCAGAAGATTAGAGATAAAAAGAAATGGCTAACTAAAGGCATAAAAATATCTTCTGAAAATTCACACTCACTGAACTACATAAAGAAATTCACTAATAATGAATCTTTTCATAAATATGTCAGACGATATAGGATAATTTATAGGAAGCTGATCATTATTACAAAAAGTAATTTCTATCATGGAAGAATTGCTCACTCGAATAATAAATTAAAAGAAACGTGGTCCATGATAAACGACTTCAGAGGAAAGCAACACAGAAATCGAGTTGATCCCCCAATTCCCGCAGATGTACCAAATAGATATTACTGTTCAATAGCTGAAAAGCTAACATCCAACACCACAACTTTGTACGATCCACTAATACATCTCGAGAAACATGTCATAAACGAGAAATTTGTATAATGGAAACGGTTTGCTTGATAAATAAACACAAATCAGAATATTCACCAGCAACTTCCAATTATTCCACCCGTCAGACCGCTGATCTCAAACTCCCTATACCAACATATAATCTCGTTAAAGATTCAATTATTTACAACGGCCTCAAGATGTACAATCACCTACCAAATCAAGTCAGGAACATTAATGAGCCCACTCATTTCAGAAAGGCCACCAGAGACCTTTTTGGTGAAAGACCCTATTATAATTTGCAAGAGTTTTACGAAGACATTTAAAAAAAACTATGTTCTTTCAAATCTTGATATTTTATCATTATATTTTTACACTTTGAGAAGGGTTCTAAAATTGGACTGTTTGTGTTTAATTGTGTTATATATTTTTTTTTATTGGTGTCCCTTTTTACCCATTTAAAGCACGCCTCAGCGTGTTTAAATCGAACTTTAAAAAACGCGCGTTTTTTAAAGGTAACCATGACAACATCAACAAATCGAGAAACGTGAAGTCTAAATGACAAATTTTTGATTATTGATCTGACAGGAGTACCTTGTAACGTCAAATAAAATATTACTCACAATTCGTTCATTTATATGTGCTCCTCCATCCATTTGATGAACTTTTCATATTCTTTTTTATATATATCACTGGATTTTTGCGGTATTAACCGCGATTCTGCCTCACTATTCAAAAAATCGATATTAGAATAATTCATTTTTGAGCTCTGGTGACAACAAATATTGATCTTTGGTAACAAATTGCAAATGAATGTTTTTCTCACTTCCATGACAACGAAAGGTATACTGATGTCACATCACGAATTCAACCTTCTTGCATTATTAGTTCTTATTTCTATTTTTTGTAGTAATAATACCAGTATATATGATTTCAAAGTGCACCAATAAAAAAAAATAACGTAAAGTATTCGTGGATAACTGGTCTTAAAAACACTTGCTCTATTTCGAGCACTCCGGCTGCGCCGTCGTGCTCGAAAAATCGCGCGTGTTTTAAAGCCCTTTTTATCCACTTATACTTTAATATACTATTATTGTATTCACACGTACCTCATGTTCTTTACGTTTTTTATACATATCTACATACATAAAATTAATATTTACTTTGTCAATAAGATTTACTCTTTGGATAATAAAGCATATTTATTATTATTATTATTATTGAATGAATGTGGTTTTTTGTGGAGGAACAACGTTTCTTGACATGTTTTTCGGGTAACCTTCCACAGTCTGAAAATGAAAATATAATCAGGAAAATCTATACAAGTGTAGAAAGGGCAAACTAATAAGTTCACCCCGATAAGTTATTGCGTTATATTTCCTATAGAAAAATGATTCAATTAGATAGATAGATAGATAGAAACTTTATTCGTTTACTATTTTACATATTCACAAGGAAATATAAATGGACAAACATGTCAAAAAACACAGAATGCATATACCAAAATTATGAGATATAACACAGTATGAAAATTGTTACATAGTAACGCAGAAAAAGGAAAACTAAAACCATGTAATGGAGTACACTTTGGACGAAACAGTTCGACTAGTACGTATTATGTCAGAGAAAACGAATAAATAATACAAAATACTATACTATAAATAAATAAGTACACATACACACACATGCATCCATAAAAAATTTCAAAATTCATCTAGTGAGTAGCAGCACTTTTCAATTAGGAATTCTTTCAGTCTATTTTTGAATATTCTGACATTTGGTGCTGACTTTATATCCGGATTTAATTTATTGTATAATTTGCACCCCATAAAATAAAAACTTTTTTGATAAAGTGCGGAGCAGTGAGAATTGGGCTGTAACATATTGCGGTAACGAGTGTTATGATAATGTTTTGGCAAGCACATTGTAATGTTTTTATAATTATTATAGAAATATATACACACCTCCAGAATATATACGCTAAATAATGTCAGGATTTTTAGTTTTTTGAAAAGTTCTCTACAGCTAGTCCTCTTATCAATATTCTCAATAATGCGTATCACGTATTTTTGTAAAATAAAAACTCTGTTTACATTAGCAATGTTTCCCCAACTTAGTATTCCATATCTCATGTGGGAGTGAAAATTGGCATAATACAGTGTGATGAGAATGTGTTTGCTGCAATGATTTTTCAAGTATTTGATGCTGTAGCAGGCACTTCGAAGTTTCTTACATAATTGGTTGGTATGCTCTGTCCATGATAATTGCCTGTCAAAAATAACTCCTAGTAGTTTCACGTTTTCAGAACAGAGTATTGTTTTTCTGTATCTTTAAATATTATAGGTGGGTCTTGTCGTCTGTGCCCGAAATATGTCAACACTGTTTTTTTGTGGTTCAATAGGAAATTATTATTTTCTGACCATCGTATTATGTTATCGTATACAATTTCTGTAGAACAGATCAGTGATTGTTGGCTGTCACCTGATATAATGATGTTAGTATCATCAGCGTAACATATAATCTTGACAATAACTTGCCGTTTTCTGCCGTTTGCCTATCAAAAAAAATTTTAAAAAGTTCAAAAGATAATTCTTTATATAGTTTTTGATTGACGTTTCGGGGACTATATCTGCCCCCCTTCTCAAAATCTTCTAAATCTCCTTTAATTGTTTTAATAATTTGGATTTTTTCTTGCAGTCTTTTTCGCTTTTTTAACTGACGGATGTCAATTGAGATCTAACTAGCCGTTTTCTGAATTTGCCTATCAAAAAAATTTTTAAAAAATTTTAAAGATACTTTTCTATATAGTTTTTGATTGAATCATTTTTCTATAGAAAATATAATTTGGTGAACGTAATAACTTATCGGGGTGAACTAATTAGTTTGCCCTTTCTACACTTGTACAGATTTTCCAGATTATATTTTCATTTTCAGACTGTGGAAGGTTACCCAAAAAACATGTCAAGAAATATTATTTTTATAATTATTAAATTTCCTTCAGAGGGTAGTGCACATCTTTGCCAGTTAATTCATTCAATATTTCGAAAATTGTGTTTTTCCGCCTTGTTTGTTTCTCTGTGATTATTATTTAATTCCCAATTTGTACGTTCCGATGAAATTTTGCAAATTATTTTTGATCAACTTCTAGTCGTGCGATCAACTTTGGCTATCATGAAATTTTTGTTACACAAAAAAACAAAATGGCGGACGTGTTTCGTCCGCGCTTCTATTCAAAATTGGTATGTGGGTGTTCTTTGGGTCGAAGATAATTAGTTTTTTGTCACAATTTATTGATTTAAGATGGTGGCTCCAAGATGGCGAACGAGGTTTGCGACTATAGTCGAATTATATTCAAATTTGGTGTGTCGGAGTTTTTGGGGTAAGAGATTATGATTTTTTTGTCAAATTCATGAATTTGAGATGACGAGTTTTGTGATTCTATTCAAAATTGGTATGAGGTGGTTTTTGGGGTCGAAAATTATCAATTTTTTAAAAAAGATAAAATAAAAATGATGAAAAAAATAAAAACAAACTTTTATACAAATGCATCAAAGAGGAAAAATTAAAAATAAATATTGTTGAAGACAAGTTTTTGTAGAAATGCACTGAAAAGGAAAAATATATTTCTTTGATTGTTCGACCTAGGTTATTCTATGAATAACAGATTCATAAGCTTGCCGCGAATACAAAATAGGTTTTCTTGCACCTTGATATTTAGGGTTTTTAGGAAAATGGGTTTTGTGATTAATAGTACGGGATTTTGGGATTGAAGATTATGATTATGTTGTCCAAATAGAAAACATGCAGGATGGCAGCTCCAATAAACTTCTTCAAAATGGCAAATATATGATGCATTAAAAAATACTTCTGTACAATGCTTGTAACCATTGAACACTCAAAACACATAATGAACTGTAACAATTCGCTTTTGAATTATTGGAACGAAATATGGTTTCTTGGGGGTTTTGAAGGCGAGTAGTACACATTTTTCCATGGAAGTATTTTTTCTTCAGATATGTGACGTAGGTAAATTATTGTAGTCTTATATTGGTGATTATTTTTTTCGTGTAATTTTTAACCAATCAGAACGTTCAATTTAGTTAAGTTACTTTGTATTATTTCGATAATACCTGATTCTACATAGAGTAGCTACACCAAACGAAAATTTTACAATAATTTCATATCCGTAGTAACCACATTGACATCAATATATAACAATACACAAAGTAACAGGACCGTCAAATTTTTACGTTTATCAATAATTGTTCAAAAATTAGTCGATTCGAAGATTTATTATTGAATGCAACAGACGAAAGTATACAAAATACTGAGCTTCATAATACAGTGAAAACAAAAAAGTACGTTGGAAACAATTTCTCACGTTTTGTAGTGAAAGAAACTATGTACTAAATGAATCAATTTCCCCTGAAATGATAGCATCCATTTCAAAATATTGGGCTTTCAATATGCGAAAAGGTTATGGAGAAAATCATAAAAAAAATGTGGTTAAAACGATGTGGAACGTAAAGGCAAAACAAATACAAGAAAAATATATGAAGGAGTTTAATAGAGTAATTGATCCATTCTCTAGTCTCATATTTTTAGCCGCACAAAACGCAAGAAATTCAAAAAGAAGGGAACTTCAAATGATACCGGACAAGAGGAAGGTTAGTGCATCAGCATTTAAAGATACCGAGTACATAGCAATTATAGAATCGTGGGATGAAAATACACTGGAGGGATTACAAATAAACTGTTTCTAAATTGCTTCTGTAGATTTTTCGTGGAGAGGAAATGAAGGAGCGTCATGCTCGACTCATTATTTTTAAAAGGAAACTGGAAATGATAATACTCCAACTGGTAGAATACAATATAATTCTATTTTTACCAAAACCACACAGGGAGGAGCAAAACCGTGTGCTAATAATAAATGGCTTGTACCCAACCATAATGAAGTAAGTCGTTGTCCAGTGAGACTTCTAGATAAACTAATGATAAAAAGAAGCGAGAAAATCAATATTGAAAAAGATAGGTTATTTCTGACAGTAAATCCTAACTGGAGAAAACAAAAAACCCTTGGCTGGCACAAAATTATGCCAATTGGAGTGCATGAAATTAGTAAATAGACCAGAATTAGCAAATTTAAATATGACAAAAAAAACATTTTCAAATCATTCTCACCGAGCCACTGCTGTTTCACAATTGGCAAAAGCAGGTATCGGAACAAGAACTAATTAAAATAACAGGACATGGTAATAGCAATTCTATCAAACCCTACCTACAGTTAGATGAACAACATCACCAAAACATAATAAATAAGATGATATCCAATTTTAAAAACGCTACAGGTTCAAGTAATAACACCTCGGTATTTCCAGCACTTCAATGAGCAGTAGCCACGTTTCCAGCGCAGAAAATAACTCAGTTAAAAAAAACCTAGTATATATTAATTGTAATTTTCATTGTACCAATTTGTATTCAAATTAATAAATTGTTATATTTAGATTTGTTGAAAATATAAACAGTATGTTCATAAAATCAGATGTGGAATCATCTGCGACTGAAAGTCACTATCTTCCATTGTCAAGATAACCTCTTGTGGGGTATTCATGTTGAAAAGGGAAACATTCTCAATTGTATATTGATAGAAATATTTTTCTGTGAATTGAAAAATCCACGATTAAAATGAAGTTATTTTTTGTGAATGTCTAACAGAAAACAACTTCCACCCCCGGCTAAAGCCACGCTGGGCATTGAACTACATCTGATAGATATTCTGAAAAGGCCCTAACTCAAATTCAAAGTGTCTCTCCAGAAGAATTATTCTAACTTTGTCCATCTTTGCAAAGTGAGATTGCTTCTTAAAAATGTGTTTCCCATTTCTTCCGGTCTTCCTGATGATCGTGGAAGCGTGAAATAGATTTTCGTCGACAAAAATGTATTGAAGACCTAGTGAATGCGATGTCTCTCCTGCGTCAATGTTACGAATGATTTCTGGTGAGTACTTTCTTTTGGAAAACATTCTTCTTTGCCTCATTCATCTTTATGAGTTCTTAATTAAGACTGGAATAGAAAATCAAATAACTATCTGAATAAAAATGCAAATTTTCAATTTCAGATTTTTTCTTTTGAGTTAGGGCCTTTTCAGAATATCTTTCAGATGTAGTTCAATATCCAGCGTGGCTTTGGCCAGGGAAGTAGTTGTTTTCTGTTAGACATTCACAAAAAATAACTTTATTTCAATCGTGGATTTTTCAATTTACAGAAAAATCTTTCTATCAATATTCAATTGAGAATGTTTCCCTTTTGTTATATTTACTTGATTTACTAAAAAAATCGTATTATTTTGACCAAATTAAAATGTCAAACTGACACTCATTGTAATTATGCTACAAGTTATCGATGTATAACCTGATTATTTTGAAGTACTTATAGTACTACTACTGATTATATACTTCGAAATAGATTCAGCTAATCAAATGCATTTATCTAACCAATCATATCTCAATATCAGCGAATATACACCATGTTGCTAGTATATCCGTGAATATGCAGGCTACTTGCTATAAAACAAGTAGGCATTTACCATTTCTTATACCAAACCTATCAAAATAATTCAGTCACTGTCAGATGACGCACAAGTCACTGTCAAATTAAAAAATGATGTCTGGCCGTTTCGGAAACCCTTCCCTAGAAGAAATTCGAAAAAACGTAAAAAACATAATTTTTTCAAGTGTAGGTATGTTTGTATTAGCTAGCTCGATATATAATATGGTCATATATCACTCGTGATAGATTTTTTGGGAAGAGTTAGGTATAGTTTGACCAAATTTCTTTTATAAATTACCTAATCTAAATAATTATTTCTCAGTAAAGTATTCGATGACAATTCAACTCATGTATAAAAAATCGCATATGCCTCAGTGCAATTGTCAGTTTGACAGCGGCAAAAGTTACCTGCAACTTTTACAGCGACAAATGCACTAGTGGTTTTTTCACTTATTCATTTGTTTATCAATTATCGCGGTGTTGGTTGCCAAAATAAATAAAGTTTGCATTGATATGTTTCTAAATTTCTTATTCATTGAATTGTCCTGCCGAATTACACTCGATGTTTGTATTGATATCGGGTAAATTTGTGTCGTTCAAATTCTAACCTGTTTCCTTTAGCAATTTGACTCAAAAAACTGTCGACCTAAAAACGCTCCACCTTCGGTGTCGCGTTTTTAATAGTTGACAGTTTTTCTCGTCTAATTGCTAGGCAACAGTTTCTCATTAAACAACCCAAATTTACCCGATAAAATACAAACCTCTCGTGCAATTATAAGTGACAATTCCACACATCATTCCACGGAAGGAATCTTGTCAGTATTTCTTCTATTCGAGTACCCTACTGGCCTTGAAACTAGCGAAAACATGTTGAAACATAACAAGTTTCTCCATTCTGGTTCACCTCACAATTTTTTAACCCGAAACTCTTTTCAATTTGGCACATAACATGTCCTGCATAATTTGAGGATAATTCTCAGGGGACATCGACTATTAGATCTTGAACTTTCTTGTTCGATGTTGAGGTTACGAATAGTCGAAGAAGTCTTGAGGTTGAAGAGCATCCTTCACAAGAATTCAACGAGCATGTTAAATGTCGACAAACAATGCAAGGTCGATGTGTATTTAATGAGTTTGTTAACCACGATGGATCTTCTTCGTAACCATTTAATTCATGGTTGAATCTGACATATAATGTTAAAAAATGGGCAAACCTCGGAATTACAGATAACTTGTGAAAATATTTTTTTTACATCAAAAGGCTAATAGATTTCCGTGTACGCGAGTCAAGAGGTATTCAAGTCAAAGGTCACAAAAGCTGGTTTTTTGAAAATAAGTTATTTCCTATGCTCTAAATGACTTTCCAAGTCATTAGGAGAGTTGTGGAACATAGAATTCTCTACAAATTTGAACTCGAACAATATTTTATACAATCATCCGTTCTTGAGATAAAGCACGAAGAGTGGGGAGCGCTTGGCCATATGTATGGTAACGCTAGGTCAACTGTAGTATGCAATTTATAGATATAATTGTTCCCTGGAAATATTATTATAATTAACAAACCGTATGCGATATATTTATTTGTTGATACTGGCATGAGAAAAACCACGAAAGCAAAATTATATATTGAAACGATAATTTTTTTCGTGTAATTTTTAAACAAACAGAACGTTCAATTTAGTTGAGTTACCTTGTATAATTTCGATAATACCTGATTATACATAGATTAGCTCCACCAATCGAAAATTTTACAATATTTTTTTTCCGTAGTAACCAAATCGACATCAATATACAACAATACACGAACTAACAGGACTGACTGGTGCAATATATTTGGAGTTTCTTCGATTCGACCTTTGTATCCAGATCTAGAAAAACCTGATCTTCCGAAAACTGACTCATTCTTCCAACAAGATGGTGGATCTCCCCATTATGCAGCAACTATCCGCAACTATTTAGATGTGGTGTTTCCGAATCGTTGGATAGGGAGAAGGGAACTGATTGATTGGCCAGCTAGTTCTCCAGATTTGACACCTTTTGAGACCCCTTCTCGTGGGGATACTTAAAGAGTAAAGTGTATGTTAAAAGGCCGGAGAGTTTAGAAGATTTAAAAGCAAGAATTCGTCACCAGATACAATGTATATCTCCTGACGTTATTGACAATGTTCAAAAAGAATTCATTCATCGTCATGGCTACTGTCAGATAGCATACGGTGCACAACATTTAATTTCATCGTTGTTTGTTGTCATTAAATTTAGTAGTTTCATATTTAATTTTTTTTAATTTTTTTTTATTTCACCCATACTCATAATCACCTTTTCACATTCCGTCATGAAAAATGGAGTTGTCATCAAAAAGTACCGATGACGTCATTTCTCCCACACGAATCATTCTGTATGTATTAATTAAATTTGAAAGAATGCCCAAATGAAAATAAAATTCGACGGCCTCGAGCGGTCTTTCCAAAAATTATTCCTTCAATTTTTTATGAATTTATCCACTTCTTTACGAGAGCACTGAATTTAACGGACGCTTGTATACAAACCCTATGTGCGATATATTTTCAAAATCAGCTTTCCATGGAGATTCCAAAAATTGAATGATATATAGAGTTTCCATTTGAGAAAATTGTCGCGGACGTCATTGGTCAAACGTGGATCACCTTGAATATTTGAGTTTCCCATATAAATGTGGAAAATTGAGATTAAAAATTGACCTGTTTCAGAAGATTCGTCAGAAATGGATAGTTTGGCTAAAAATGAATTTATTCAGTTCTTTACGAAAACACTGTATACTTTTTGAAATCCTTGTGGTGGTGACGTCCTCAATAGGTAGGTAGTATTTCCATTGAAATCTACCTGAAATTAAACAAAAAATATTGTTTTTTTTTCAGCGCAAGATACCGTGGAAATCTATATTTACCTCTCTACCAGTTTGGGCAATTATTTGTGTAAAATTAGGTTCCATATGGGGTTATACAACTCTGTTGACAGAAATGCCGATTTACAGGAATAAAGTATTGGGATTTGACATACAATCGGCGAGTCACTTAGGGCGGGTTGTAACTCACTTAGTTAACCAATTGGTATTGGGACCAATGGTTAACCTCTCGACGGAGTTCAAATTATTTTCTGTTGTAACATGAAAGATTGGGTAGTAGTCACGTAAACCATCATTTTGTGTTGGTAACCCTGAATATTCCTCAGAATAATGTCATATGGTAAAATTAGAAAAGTTTGGTTGTGTTGTAATCTCAAAGTAATATCATTCACTAGAATTAATTCATTGATTGAGATTTGTAGAATGAAGAAAAACACCAAGAAGATCTAAAACAAAAAGGAGAGGTTAATGAAAAAAATTAGGCAATGATACAAGAAGAACTTGAAGTCAAAATATCAATATTGAAGTTGCAGAGGCAAAAGTTGTTGAAATAACTCTCTGATCAAATCAAAGATCTTTTATTATGTAAAATGTAGTTTTGTTAATGTTAAGGGTATGTTGGGAAATTAAATATTTTAAATATTTATTTTGTTTATTGTTATTGTATTTCGTTCAAGGAATCACTTAGTATGAGAAAAAGAATCAACACGAATTCAGAGAAAAAATATAATAGTTAACTTTAACATATTTCCATAATTAGTTCACAACAGTGCCTGAAACTATTGAGTAATTATATTATTTCTAACCAAATTGTTCATATTGAAACGAGGTATATCGGGTAACACCAAATTAATATTATTTGTTGTTTCATGAACAGATCCTGGCCACCTACATACTATATTTTGTATGATTAAATCCACTTTGCCTAAAGCTTGCGCATTGAAGTAAAAATATCCTTTTCTATTTCTGAATGTCTCGGCATTATCTCCTCCAGGAGATTGTATTTTCACATGAGTGCAGTGCACCTATACATCTTGGAAAATGGCTTATGTTGTAAAACTCCCCCTGGACCTTTTTCACTTCTTCCGATTCTGGCATTTTAACAAAGTGTGGACGTAGTCTTGCTATAGTTGTAACAACTTTATGAATTATTCTGCTTGCAGTTGACTTATCAATGCCTGAAAATATAAAAAATATGTATTCAATACCTATGAAGCATAATTAGAGCATCAGATGTTTCAACAATACCTGTGAAATCTCCCACAGCTTGTAATGTTGATCCTGTCGCTAAATATCTAAAGTAATTAAAACTTTCTCTTCATTTGTAACTCTAAAAAGTACTATGAGATAGTGTTTTGGTACATTTGAAATATTACTTACTCATATCTAATGCATGAAATAACTTCTCTTATTTCCTCAATTATTAGTTCCACTGTATCTTTAGATAACCTAAATCTAACCTAACCTAAATCTAGCTCTGAATTCCTCGTCATTCCATTTAAAAAAGTTATTATCGCTCATTCTAAAATTTCGGGGAGCCCTTGGAAGCAATTCTAATTGAACAAGTTCTAAAAAGTCTTCGTCGTCTGTTAAATTCAGTTCTTGGAGACCCCTCTTGAATATCCATATTTTCAATTATTTTCCAAAAAATGTTCGCTGATATTTTTAGGTTAGCTGTTGGCTCACTATCAAAAATCAAAATAAATCCCAAATGTCCGAGACAGAAACATAGAACAAATAAATTTTCATTGTTTTATGGTCTGAACCTTAGTTAAACCGTCAAAATGGGATGGTAAGAAAATCGACAGTTCACCAATTGGTTAACTTCAACAATTCAGTCATACAACGACGCAATCAACGATAACCAATGATTAAAGAAAACCAGAAGTTAACCTGTCGTGTTACAACCCGCCCTTAGGCACGGTATTTTCACCTCCGGTTATCCTAGGAATAATTTAACCAATGGTTAGAATGTGCTTTTGATTATCAATAAACGTTGAACAAAAGCATATTCTAACCGTTGGTTAATTCATTCCTAGGATAACCGAAGGTGAAAATACCGGGCCTTAGTAACATTGATTTGACCATTATTTTTTTCGTGTCATTTTCAACCAATCAGAATGTTCAATTTAGTTAGTTACCTTGTATAATTTCGATAATACCTGCTTATACGTGGAGTAGCTCCACCAATCGAAAATTTTACAATAATTTTCATTTCCGTAGTAACCACATCGACATCAATATACAACAATACACAAACTAAGAGGACCGTCAAATTTTGACGTTTATAATTGTTCAAAAATGAGTCGATTCGGAGATTTATCATTGAATGCAATAGACGGAAGTATACAGAATACTGAGCCTCATAATACAGAGAAAACAAAAAAGTACGTATGGAAACAATTTCTTACGTTTTGTAGTGGAAGAAACTATGTACTAAATGAATCAATTTCCACTGAAATGATAGCATCCATTTTGAAAGATTGGGCTTTCAATATGCGAAAAGGTAACGGAGAAAATTATAAAAAAAAGTGGTTAAAGCGATGTGGAACGTAATGGCAAAACAAATACAAGAAAAATATATGAAGGAGTTTAATAGAGTAATTGATCTATTCTCTAGTCCCATATTTTTAGCCGCACGAAACGCGATAAATTCAAAAAGCAGGGAACTTCAAATGATACCGGACAAGAGAAAGGTTAGTGCATCAGCATTTAAAGATACCGAGTACATAGCAATGATAGAAGTGTGGGATGAAAATACACCGGAAGGATTACAAATAAAAAAGTTCTTAATTGCTTCTGTAGAACTTGCGTGGAGAGGAAATGAAGGAGCGTCATGCTTGACTCATTATTTTCTAAAGGAAACTGGGAATGATGATACTGGTAGAATACAATATAATGCTATTTCTACCAAAACCACATAGAGAGGAGCAAGACCGTGTGCTAATAATAAATGGCTTGTCGTTGTCCAGTGAGACTTCTAGATAAACTAATGATAGAAAGAAGCGAAAACATCAATATTGAAACAGATAGGTTATTTCTGACAGTGAATCCTCACTGGAAAAAACAAAAAACCCTTGGCTGGTACATGAATATGCCAATTGGAGTGTATGGAATTAGTAAATGGACCAAAAAGTCTGCAGAATTGTCAAATTTAAATATGACGAACAGAACATTTTCAAATCATTCTCACCGAGCCACTGCTGTTTCACAATTGGCAAAAGCAGGTGAATCAGAACAAGAACCTATTGAAATAACAGGCATGGTAATAGCAATTCTATCAAACCGTACCTACAGTTGGATGAACAACATCACGAAAACATAATAAATAAGATGAGATCCAATTTTTGAAACGCTACAGGTTCAAGTAACTTCACTTCATTGAGCAGTAGCCACGTTTCCAGCGCAGAAAATAACTCAGTTAAAAAAAACGAAGTATGAATTAATTATAATTTTCATTGTACCAATGTGTGTTTAAATTAATAAATTGTTTATATTTACTTGATTTACTCAAAAAATAATCGTATCAAATACAATACGTACTTCAAAATAAATACGGTTATACATCTCAAACTTCCCATAATTACAAATCGTGTCAGTTTGACAGAATAATCGTCTCGCTTCGCGGTCGGATTATTTAAACTGTCAAACTGACACTCTTTGTAATTATGCAACAAGTTATCGATGTATAACCTGATTATTTTGAAGTACTTATAGTATTACCACTGATTATAAGTTCAGGTAGAGGCACAGGTTGTTTACCGACCTATGCCTCAGTGTTTAAAAAATTTGAAATCTTCAGTTTCTTTCTGGTTTTTTGAAAATAAGTTATTTCCTATGCTCTAAATGACTTTCCAAGTCGTTAGGAAAGTTGTGGAACATGGAATTCTCTACAAATTTGAACTCGAACAATATTTTATACAATCAACCATTCTTGAGATAAAGCACGAAGAGTGGGGAGTTCTGGGCCATATGTAGTGTAACGCTAGGTCAGCTGTAGTATACAATTTATCAAAATAATTATTCCCTGAAAATATTATAATTATTAACAAACCGTATCCGACATATTTATTTGTTGATATGTGCATGAGAAAAACCACGAACGCCAAATTTTATATTATAACGATTATAAGTTGAAAAGTGAAACATTCTCAATTGAATATTGATAGAAAGATTTTTCTGTGAATTGAAAAATCCACGATAAAAATGAAGTTATTTGTTTTGTGAATGTCTAACGAAAACAATTTCAGATTGTTTTCTTTTGAGTTAGGGCCTTTCCAGAATATCTATCAGATATAGTTCAATGTCCAGCGTGGCTTTAGCTGGGGAAGTAGTTGTTTTCTGTTAGACATTCACAAAAAATAACTTCATTTTAATCGTGGATTTTTCAATTCACAGAAAAATATTTTATCAATATTCAATTGAGAATGTTTCCCTTTTCAACATGAATACCCCACAAGAGGTTATCTTGACGATGGAAGATAGTGACTAAAGTTTATCTTCCAGTCGCAGATGATTCCACATCTGATTTTATGAACAACCTGTTTATTTTTTCAACAAATCAATCTATGACAGGTTTTAATGTCAGAAAACACTAATTTCCAAGTGTCTCTCCAAAAGAAATGATTTACCATCTTTGCAAAGTGAGATTGCTTCTTGAAAATGTGTTTCCCATTTCTTCCGGTCTTCCTGATGATCGTGGAAGCGTGAAATAGATTTTCGTCGACAAAAATGTATTGAAGACCTAGTGAATGCGATGTCTCTCATGCGTCAATGTTACGAATGATTTCTGGTGAGTACTCTCTTTTGGAAAACATTCTTCTTTGCCTCATTCATCTTTATGAGTTCTTGATTGAGACTGGAATGGAAAATCAAATAACTATCTGAATGAAAATGCAAATTTTCAATTCCAGATTTTTTCTTTTGAGTTAGGGCTTTTTCAGAATTCAACTTTTTTTATTTTTTACTTTTCAGTTCCGTATTTCGTCGGTTTAATTTTTGTTAAAAAGTTTTTATTGTTATGAAAAAATTCAAAACAGAAAATAGAGAAATCATCTGCTGGCGACGACGATATTTGAGGGCAGTTGGACAGTTCCGAAGAGAAAACAGAAATATCTATTATATGGACGAAACTTGGTTGCATGAAAGATATAACTTTGGTAAAATATGGCAGTATAAAAATATAAAATGCGCGAGGCAAGCTTTCATGGATGGATGGTCCAATGGAATGAAAGTACCCTCGGGAACAGGTAAAAGATCAATAATAACTCACATTGGTAGCAAAAATGGATTTGTCGATGGTGGCTTAGGGTAGACCGGGTCAGTTGTAACAAGGGACGTTTGTTACAGTTCAAATAACTCGTGAGGGAGCGCTTTCGATTTTAATACGGAAAAGTAAGTTATATTCTATTCCATAATATTGATATATTTTCGTAACCATGGTAGATATAGAAATGTGTTTTTTACCATTTTATCCCCCGGAAACGTCGTAGAAGAAAAGAAGATGCCTGTGGTCAGTTCAAACAAATTTGAAGGGGTCAGTTGTAACGTAACAACTAACTCCGTTTTTGTAAGACTGACTATTTGCTAATTTTATTAAATTTTTGGTGATATTTACAATGTATTTCGATTCTGATGTATGACTTGAGTGAATTAAACTTGATCAAGTAGCATTTTTCTTTTGTAATGTAATTTGATGTCCTGTAAATGTTATGTAGATGCCAAGAACTCGTCCGAGAAAGACCCATAGAGGCGATAAAGACATAAATATTTACATGCAAGCCTACGAGAAGATAACAGAAAGAAAATCTGTACGTGCAGCTGCAGCTGATTTTGATTTGTGCCACGTTTTATTACTGCGGTATAGGCAAAAAAGAGATGATGCCAAAAACGATCCAGCTACGTCTATTAAAATGGGTTAGAGCTGCAAATAAGATTTTTACAGATGGCCAAGTGAAAGTTTCAGTTAAATATCTGATACGATCAGCAGACATATATTTCGGTCTGTCGACAAAAGAAGTGAGAACTTTGGCGTATGAACTGGGCGTCAAATATAGCCTCTCAAAACCAAGCCGTTTGGATACAAAGGAAATGGCCGGAGAAGACTGGTTTCGAGCCTTTATGAATAGAAATCCAGAATTATCTATGAGGGCGTCCCAGGTAACAAGCTTGTCACGAGCAACGAGCTTCCACAAAGCAAATGTAAACCCTTTTACGACAATCTACCAAAGCTTTTAGAGAAAAATTTGGAGCCAAGGATATTTTCAATGTGGACGAGAATGGTGTGACTACGGTGCACCAACCTGACAGAATTGTAGCAAAATGTGGAGCAAGGCAAGTAGGTTCCGTTTCATCAGGTGAGAGGAGAACATTAGTAACAGGTGAGAGGGGAACATTAGTAACTATATACTGTGCCTCCTATGTTTGTATCTCCACGAGTAAGGCATCGGGACCATTTTGTGAGAGATGGGCCATCAAGTTATATGGACACAGCAAATCCTTGTGGATTTAGTGTACCTAAATCATTTTCGAAACCATACAAACTGTTCTGTTTCAAAGTATTATTGCTAATGGATAACCACTCTTCACATGTTAATATTGATGGCTCAGATTTTTGCAAGAACAAAGGTATTGTGTTACTTTCATTCCCCTCACATTGTTCACACAAACTGCAGCCGGTGTACCGGTCAATTTTTGGGCCGTTCAAGAAAGCTATGTTGCATGTGGTGCTTGGATGCGAAGCAGACCTGGCAAAGCTATGACAATTTATGATATAACGAGCATTGTCGCAACTGCCATGCCTCTAGCTTTCACACATTCCATCATCCAAGGTGGCTTTTCCAACACTGGGATACATCCATTCAATCGTGAGAAATTCACTGAAATATATTTTTTTCCATCTTTCGTCACACACCGACCAAATCCTAATTATTCAGAAGAGTTACATCCTACAGATTCAGATAGAGTTACAATATCTTAATAGGAAAAGAAAGGTGGTAGAAAGGTAGGAACAGAAAGTCAATCCGTAGCTGAAAACATATCGGCCAAACTATCTACTAAGAGTCCGGCAAAAATTGGACAAACAGATTCCTTCACCGAAAATGAGTCATTGCCATCTACAAGTCGGACTGAGAATACAACTAACATGCAACCAGTGTCAGTACATCACAATAATTTGCCATCAACAAGCGCTGAAAGCAATTTTTCCTACAACTGCTATGAAAAGTATTTCTCATAGCTTACTCAATTTCAAAACCATGTATTGCTCATACTGTGAGAAATATTTTTTCTCACGGCACTTTGCCCACACCACATACATTCATATGGAGAATCAACAAAAATCTACAAAATCTTAATTGGCTGCAGTTCAGCTTTGAATAGTCAGATTTTTTAAATTCTTAAGATAGTTTTCATTCGTGCTTTGATAAAAATCGCAATTTCCATTGAATATTATTTTAATAAGACATACCTATTTACAATAAATAATATGGATACTGACAGTAGTAACGATTTTGATGATACTCCGACAGAAAGAAAAAAGTATGGATTGGCATACAGAAAATTCATGGAATGGAGAAGAAATACAAAAATAATTTTTTTTTCGGTAAGTGTACTTTTGGTATACTTTAAAGAGATGTCGAAAACTTCAAAGGCGTCTACACTTTGGTCACAATATTCAATGTTGCGAGGTACTATCAGTATAAAAAATAACATTAATATATCCACGTATCAAAAATTACGTTAATTTTTCAAAAGCAAGTCCGACTAGTACGTCCCCAAAAAATCAAACATATTAACAAGGAATATCTATTAATAATGGTGAGTTTATTTAGAAAGAACTATTTTTAGAATTTATTTCGCTTTTTTCCTTGAATTTACATAGCTTTCTGTGATTAGTGAGTTTTTAGGTTGATAAAAAGAATTAGATAATTATTAAAATTTCTGCTGGCTATTGGCGTAGCTGGGGCATGTCGTAGAGAAGAGCTGTGGAAATTAAAAACCGATAATTCAGAGGATTTAAATTCGGCTTTACTGGTGAAATTAGATAACACCAAAACAAAAGAGCCAAGAACGTTTACTGTAACAGGAGAATTTTATAATATATATAAAAAATATGCTGCTCTTCGACCGATTGATTTGCCAGAAAAACGTTTCTTTTTAAATCACCAGCATGGAAAATGTACTAGACAGGTAGACGGCATTAACAAATTTGGTAGTATGGCTAAGAAAATAGCCATTTTTGTTAAATTGGAAAATCCCCATCTATATACAGGTCACTGCTTCAGACGTTCTTCGGCAACAATTTAAGTAAATGCAGGAGGGGACATATTAACTTCAAAGCGCCATGGAGGATGCCAATCCAATACCGTGGCAGAAGGATACATAGGAGAGTCTATTAAAAATAAAATTAACATTGCAAATAAAATCGTCAACTCTATTGAACAACCACTCGAACCCTTTACTGACATGGAGACAGAAAATGCACCGCAATATGAATGATCAACCCTCAACTTCTACAATTAATATAACAGAAAATTCACTAAAAAGAAATGACATTCCGGGTTCGACCATACAAAATTGTACAAATTTTACTATCAACTATAATTTTAAATAAATGATTTAACTGTTAAGAGGTAGGATACTTTAATGTTATTTCAGTTTTGCTAACCATAAAAATAAATCTTAAGGTACATTACTTGTATTCTTTAAATTTTTACAGTTGTAGGAAAAGTATAGTGTGCAACATGTGGGGAAAGTACTTTTCCTCAGTCGTGTGTTTGCACAAACTTCCACACTAGTGAGAAAAGTTGAACTTTCCCCACTTTTTGCACAATATACTATTTCACCTGAGACGATGAGGCCTTTTCCCAAAGTTCCTTCCTGAAAAACGGTGAATAAGGGGAATAAAAAGAGAAAATCAACCATCTACACGGACACACCATAAAAAGAAATAATAAAGCAAGAGGTGGGAAAAAAACAGAGGAAAATGAAAGCAAAGGAAGCTAAACGCAATCTAGGGTCGAAAAGTGAAACGTCTCAAAAGCAAGAAGCTAAAAATAAAACCCAACGTGAAACATGAAGTATCATCTGATGAAGAAGAATTTTTCTGTCTAGTTTGTTTGGGACCGTACAACTCTAGCAGACCTGGAGAAAACTGGGTGCAGTGTTTAGGATGTAAATTGTGGTCTCATGAAGACTGCATCAAAAAGGATCCATTTTACATGCGACAAAACTGTGAATTTGACTGGTACCTATTTCTAAATGTTTAGTATTACCATTCTTTTTACAAGCTTTTATTTAGTTTCACATGTCCCGATGTTTGTCATCAAATCTTGCAAATTAAATTTGATCCACTTCCAGTCGCCCGATTAACGTGAAATTTGACAGGTGTTCCTAGTTCCCGTGACAATGCATTATGGAATTTTTGAGAGAAAAAAAAATGGCGACTCTAAGATGGCGGAGGAGATTTGTGTTTATGGTCCGATTCGACTCAAAATTAGTATGTTTTCGGGGTCAGAGATTATGAATTTCTTTTCAAAATTCACAAATTCAAGATGGCGGCTCTAAGATGGCGGACGAGAATTGTGTTTATGGTCCGATTCGACTCAAAATTAGTATATGGGAGTTTTCGGGGTCGGAGATTATGTTTTTTTTTTCAAAATTCAAAAATTCAAGATGGTGGCTCTAAGATGGCGAACGAGTTTTGTAATTATGGTCCGATTCTATTAAAAATTGGTATGTGGAGGTTTTCGGGGTCAATGACTACGAATTTATTTTTAAAATTCATAAATTCAAGATGGCGGCTCCACATGGTTGTGATAATGGAACATTTCTATTCAAAATTGTACGTCGGGGCTTTTGGGGTCAAAGATAATGAATTAAGTCGAAGATTATTGTTTTTTTGTCAGAATTCATAAATTGAAGATGACGTAGGTTTAGTCTTCAGATGGTCTCTTCGTTGAAGAACTAGATAGCTCAGAACTAACAGGAAAAATGCGTTATAATGACCATGCATTAACAAAAATGCATAGATTAAGGTGTACTTACTAAAAAGCACAAAATAAAATAATTAATAAAAAAACCTTTTTAAAGACAAGCTTTTATTCAAATGCGCTATAAAGTAGAAAATAATAGCTTTGGATGTGCGACGTAGGTTATTCCGTGAATTAGAGATTCAAAAGCTTGTCGCGCAAAGTTTTCAGTTCGAATACAGAAGCGACAAGCTTTTGAATCTATAACTGGCGGAATAACCTACGTCGCACATCCAAAGCTATTATTTTTTACTTTTTAGCGCATTTGAATAAAAGCTCGTCTTCAAAAAGGTTTTTTTATCAATTATTTTATTATATTTCACCTTATAAATGTAATAAACTGATCTTTTTGAGTTATTGTAATACGTGTTTCAACTGACCTCACTGTCCGTTACAACTGTCCCAGGACCAGGGGTAGTTGTAATATATTTCACCTTTTTTTAAATCTATCAGTACTTCTTTTCTCTGAGATTTGAAACTTTCAAAAATATGTCATATGACAAGTACTATAAATTTATGTTTAATCAGTATATATAGACTTACAGGGCTGCAAACGCGAAAATGTTACAACTGACCCCGGTTCCTACTAGCATTTCAATAAAAACGGACTGGAGACTATCATGAAGACATGAACGCTGATATTTTTGAAGAATACTTCCAGCAAATGCTAGATCTTATTCCTCCTGGGTCTGTTATGCCAGCTACCACTCAAAAAAATCCGAAAAAATACCAACGTCTTCTTACAAAAAAAATAACATAATTCATTGGTTCACTTCAAATAAGATGCCATTTCACAAAGATACGCTGAAAAAGGAGCTACTGGAGATTGTAAAGTTGAATAAACCCCTTAGTACGAAGTTTGTTGTCGACGAAATCGCTTCAAAATAATGTTCATTTACGTATTTTTCTTACATTTTGTAACACATATAAATAGTAAGTAAACAAACAAAAGGGAATCACGAAGCTTCAGTACTATGACTGTCGCTTGTATGTGTTGGAGGAATCAACTTAACCTAACATAGATTTCTTATAAATAGAGAATAGTAAGGAGTGTAAATTTGATGACACAGTTTCATAATTTTATATCTAATATTAATCATTGTCATAATCACAATACTAACAATATAACAGTGATAACATTACAAACATTGAATACAATAGTAAAATAAATTTGATGACATAGTTACAGTAATAATAATAAAACATGGAATATGAAAGTATAACGTATGGAAGGGGAAACAATTTTATTGATAGTAAATATTTGAATGTTGACGAATATTTCAGTTTGGTATTTGTAATATTCGGGTGAATGTCCCATTTGAGTATTTGAATTTGGATTTCGAAGATTTTCATATTTTATGAGTCTGAAATCGGTTAATAATTTGGTTTATAGAATCATGGCACATGTTTCTTTCAATGAGGGGAATCCAAGTTTTTGTTTTCCCTCTGTACATGGTTGGATCATTAATTTTTTCAAGGGTATCCGTAACTCATTGTAAAGTCGAGGTGTCAGGTGATCTGAACACCGTTGTCTTATGGTTTTTCTGGACCTTGGAATTTATAAAAAAAAAATCTGGTATCGTATTTATGGTCGCTTAATTTAATGGGAATTTTATTTTTCTTCACATTGACTAATCAATTTAGGCAGTACAATTGTCTCACATCACATTAGTTGGCATCTTTGAATAGACTGTCACTTGAATAAGTTGGGATTTTTCCGAATATTATTTTGAGTATCCATCGTTGTATGACATTCAACTTTTCCAAATAGCAGTCGTTCACACCTCCCCATCCTATGATTCCGTAAGACAACTGAGACTGTACTAAAGCATAGTATAAAACTTTCAGGTGGTTAATGTCTAGAAAGTTTTCAGGTATTTAATTTTGATAGAAGCCTCTGACTTTCTGACTATATTTGTATTTGTAAATCCCATCTCAGGTGTCTATCAATTACAATACCCATGGAGTGAGCATCATAAGTGCCCCCCCCCCCCATGTAACTCCTTACTGGACTCTTGTTAGGAAAATCGCCGAGACACGTCGACTTTTGATTTCTACAATGTACATTTTTGTATGAATAGTTTACCCCTGATTTCATCCCTTACTGGAGGGAAGCAACCCTTTCGATAGCTTATCCTCCATTCAACTATGCAAAACATTTGAAATTTACGTGTTGAGTTATTAATGTTGGAAAATAACAAAACACCACAAACAGGAAGGCAACTAAACTAACACTAACCTTATCTGTTATCACCATAAATGTTCAAAATGTTCCCCGTTGACCTCCTGGTAAAAATAAAGTCCATTTTTAGTTTCAGCCCTGACGCTTCGCAAAGTTTCTCGAGTAATTGTTGCACACACTTCCGTAATCCGCGCTCGCAACACCTGAATAGAGTGACACTAAGTCTCGTATACTTAGGATTTTAGGTAACCCCTAAACGGGTTAGATCTGGTGATCTTGGAGGCCATTCCACAGATCCTCGGCGCCCGATCCATCGTCCTGCATGAACAGTATTCAAATAATTCCTCACAGCAACTGCAAAATGAGGAGGAGCTCCATCTTGTTGCAAAATAATTTCCATGTCAAATTCGTCTTCATTATTTTCGACAGTTGCCACTATCAGTGGATCTATCACTGTTTCCAGCATTTCCAAATAGAGGGCACCAGTCAGATTTTCCTCGATAAATAACGGACCTATAATGTCGTATTCCTGCCCACACATTGACTTTTTGTGGAAACTGAGTATGAGTTTCGCGAAAAAGTCGAGGATTTTCATCGGACCAGTACCTCACATTTTGTCTATGCACGTGACCGTTTAAAAAAAAAGTAGCCTCATCACTGAAACAAATGTGTTTCAAATAGCTGGGATTTTGCAAAATATTATTAGATACAATTTCACATTATTCTAGACGGCGGTCTGGATCATCGTGCGTCAGTTCATGAACCATCTTTATTTTATAGGGATGATTTTTTTTTCAATACAGTCATCTGCGAAACCTTACAATTCAAGGCAACAGTTCTACTCGATGAGGACGGCTTGTTCACAAATTCGCCCATAATGTCCACTTGTTTATCTTCCCCAGTAGTTGATCGCCCAGAACGTTTTTTATTTTGCACACTGCCGTTCTCGTAAAAAAATAGGGCGAACTGGAAAACGTTCATTGAACATTGGTACAGCCTCATGATAATATAGCCTCACCAAAAATAACAACCGCTTCGTATTTCTCATTTAACTCACGTGGTGCAACATTATTTGGAGATGAATAGCAATCAAAACTTACAGCTAGAAATACACTGACTCGCCTTCTCCTTGATATCAGTTTATTGTTTTGACCATGTATCCTGAAAACAATGCAAAAACTCCAACAAAAACGTGCAGTTAATATCCAAGCATATGGCAAATAAGTCTCACTTGACGTCTGAACCAAAACCGATATCATGCAGAGCCGAATTTTAATTCTAAGGATGAGTGCGCTACGTTAATTTTCGTTATTCTGAAACAATGATGACTCGAGAATTAATGGAGCAAATTTCAATTCCTTTGCACGGTTGAATGAAGAATAAAACCCCCTTTCAAATGAGCTATCACTCGCCACCCCATGGTATTTAAATTTTTCAAAATGGTTGCTCCCCTCCAGTTTGTTATCAAATCAGGGGTAAACTATTCATACGAAAATGTACATTGTAGAAATCAAAATTCAACGTGTCTCGGCGATTTTCCTAACAAGAGTCCAGTAACGAGTTAGATAGGGGGGTAACACTTATGATGCTCACTGTATATTTCATAGAGTGGTCTTCTGCGATTTCGCAGTTTATAACGGTACTTCGCCTTCAGCCATATCAAGGTGAATTAAACCTTATAGAATTGGCGTGGGCGCAAAAAAAGGGTTTATATCAAGTCATAAATTTTTTAAATAAGAGACATTTAAAACCTCTTGCAAGAGGGAATAAAGACTGTAGATTACGAAAAATGGGGTGAGTGCGTCGAACATGTGATTGGAAGCTGATAACATGGTAGAAAAAACTGTAGAGCCCCTTATTATTTCTCTGGGCCCCAACGATGATAGTTCATCAGACTACTCGGAATATGATGGTTAAAATTTGAAAATTAATTTGTTGAATTGCAAATAGTAGATTTTTTCATAAATATCAATATTTATTCCAATTTCCATTGATAATTATCGACCCATTACTGTACCGCCACTATTGAGCAAAGTAATCAAAAGAATCGTATACAATAAATGTTATTCCTCTCGAAATATAATATTACAAATCACCAAAATGGATTTCGTTCAAATAGATCAACAGTCCTGTGATCTATTTGAGTATGTTTATACTCACCTAGATGAAAAAAGATATGTTGGTGCGCTCTTTTTCGATTTATCAAAAGCATTCGATACTCTAAATCAATGTATTATGGAAAAAAAACTATATAATCTAGGATTTAGGGATAACATACTATCATAGCTAATGTCATATCTGAAAGAAAGGCAAATTTATGTAAAACTAAACAATGAGAGCTCAGCTCTCTATGATATTGACTTCCATACTGGATCCTTTGATTTTTCTGTTATTTATTAACGATGTGCCTGCATATATGAGTACAAAATGCACTGTTATCTTTGCCGATGATTGTTCATTTGCTATGAACGCAGAAAACCCTGAGAAATTTGAAGAACAACTTGACCTAATATCGCTAGAATTTACGAGCTGGTGTTCCAAAAATTATTTAATTGTTAATTCTGATAAAACTATTTACATGCAGTTTTACTCCAGGCTAAAAATTCAACTCCCATTGTATATCAATGTTAATGGTCATTCTGTTGAAATGTCGAACTGTACAAAGTTTTCGAGTACCTACATCAATTCCGATATGAGTAGGACAAGACACATTGATCATGTTTGTAAAAAAATTAAGAGTAGCTACTATGCACTCCTTCAACTGAAAAAGGCCCTCAGCTTACCGCGTTAATGAATGTCTATTATGCAATCGTTTACTCTCATATATCATATGATATAATACTATGGGGTTGCGCCACAAATGCAAATCGAGTTTTCATATCTCAAAAAATAATCATGAGACTAATTTTTAATTTAAAACCAACTGAAACCTGTAAGCCATATTTCTTTCAAAATGAAGTCATGACATTCTACTCAATATACATATACCGCAGTGTTCTCTATGTAAGGAACATTTTTTGTAAGTACTCAAAAACTTCGGATAATCATGAACATTCCACCAGAAATGGCAATTCACTAGAGATTCCAAAACATACATCCAAGTTATATGAAAAAAGTTCAACATACATGGGTATAAAGTTCTATAAACACTTACCCAAAGGTATTAAAGATTAAACGAATTTTTTTGCGTTAAAAAAAATGAAAACGTTTCTTGTTGAAAGAAGTTTCTATAATTTTAATGAATATATATCTCCTGATGCAGAAGGACAATAAGCTCAGTGATTTTGATATGTTTCATGTGATTTGAATGCTCTACTGTTTTATACAATATGTACTTTTGTGACTTGTCTGATATCAATAATGTGATCTTAAGGATGAATAAACTATTTTATTTTTTATTTCAATTTATTTATATTCTAGTTCTTAGTACCTTTAATTTTTTATCTTTCAATATTAGAATAATAAATATCTCAATTATCTGCCTATCTCTATAATTATAATCATGTATAATTATTATTATACTTATTATTCTAATAAACTACCTTAGTTACGCCGCTGTCACATAAATTTCATTCAGAAAACTCCTCTTTCTATTGTTATGCAAATTAAGGTGAACCTAATTCAGGACCAATACTGGGTCTGTTAAATAACCGAAATACGGAATTTTCAAAAACTATCATGCAAGTTTACAAAGCAACCTATGAGTTGTCCACCCTGTTTAAAGGGTTCTGTTATTGCAAATTGACATTTTATCACTCTCTCGCATCAGGAAAAAGAGTATAATAATATGGCACCTGTTGTTATTGAACTGGGTGAAGATAATAAACCATACATTATCGATGTTGGATTATGAAGACTATTGCACCTTACCGTTCCGTCTTCATTACTCTGAGTGGAGATTTCAATATCGACTGCCAAAAATCCGATATGAATGCAAAATTGTATACCATGCAATACAATACTAAAAATTTATTGAGCTATTAGTATGTATTACACAATAAATACATATCATTTCATTCATTCTACGTATCTTCGACTCCAGACGGACAGACAGACAGACAGATAGGGATAAAACCATACCAGTTGAGCGAAAGGAAGTGCTACTAAAATAAAAATGCACATACTAGTTCAACCTGCATTGATTACATAGTGATTAAGCTCTCCCATTCCAATAGACAAAGCTTTCTATTATTTTTATGGCATACTGCAGATACTGCTCTGGTGTTCAGATGTCTCATGAACAAACAAGCGGACTCATTCAAAACACAACGCAAAGGGTTGGATAAGATATAATTAATGGAGGAACAAAAATGTTCTGGCTCATTTCCAGTTACCAAGAATCTGAACCTCACTTGCATGAAAAGTACAAAGCGAGATTTTGAGAGCACAAACAAAAGATATAGAAGACTTATTACAATATATATATATATATATATATTTTTTTTTTTTTTTTTTACTTTTTCAAAAATCGACTATATTGATGAATGTTTTATGAAATACTTCACAAAACATGATCCATAATATGAAAAAATATTTATTTGAAGTTCTACATAATACAGATCTATATTTAAAAGTAAGAAACAAAAATTGAAGAAAAAAGATTATTTTGATACTAACCTCATTGAGGTACTTAAAAAATAACTTATAAGAGTAACTGTATAACATTAATATCAATACAATTTTAGGATTTGCCTATTTACTAGTGCACCTAAGTGAGTGAACACTTGTATTGTGCATTTGAACAGATTTTGTAGCTACAAATAATTATTTCTGAGCCAATGTTGATGGATGAAACTCCAATAAATTCCAGTGATATAACTACTACTGTATATATATATGTATAACTATAGGTGAACTAATTACTGTTTTAATTTTAATTTGGGAGGGTTAATATTATTCTCTCCTTACATAAAATAACTAACATTTTTATTTCTAATAGGTAAGAGGTTGAACGGTATATATATATATATATATATATATATATATATATATATATATATATATATATATATATATATCAGATGAAGTTCAACGTATGGGAAAGTAGTTTTTCTTTAGATATTACAGGGAAATTGCTTCAAACTTAACGTAGATTTCCATTAAAATCTTCGATTTCAAAACAAAATTGATTTTGCTTTCCTTCCTCAACATGGAATACCTCCCAAGAGTTTATCTTGAACTATTGAAAATAGTGTATAAAGTTCATCTTGCAGTCGCAGATGATCCCACATTTGATTTTGTGAATACCCTGTTCATATTTTCGAACAAATTCATATCCTTGGTTGTGAAAAATATTAAATTCCATATATTTGCATACAGTAACAAAAATTAATTTTGTTGTTAGCCTTTGACAGAACATTTCAGCAGACATGACATGATTTCATTTTCTGTGATTATAATCTTGACATCTTGTCTAATCGTTGGAAAAATACCTGAATCTTTACAAGAATGCGTTACTACAACAATTTTTGAGCCGGTTACCTAATGCAGGCCTATAACTGTCAGTAATAACTTTGTTTTGGGTGACTTGTCACAAAGCCATTATGTGGTATGAATAACATTTTCCTATTTATACTGAGCGTTGGGGGACACGTAAGTTTCTTGTTGGAAAAGTTGATGTGAATTGATTCTAATCCATTTAATTTGACTCGCCATTTGTATGTTTATTCTAGAGGGTTTTTGGTTGCCAATTGCAATTCAATCGTGAATGAGATCACATTTTTGCCAATTCCTATCTGTGCATTGTCGTTTTTATTCCTTCCGTTGTAAGGATGTGGCATGCTGTTTATTCAGGGTATCCCAGGACTTCCTCTTTTCATTTCGGATGATTTGATGATTTGAAGATTTGAAAATTTGACTTTACTCCTAAATTCAATTGTTTTCGAAATGTTAATGTTTGAAAAGTGACATTTTGGTCATTTCAAACCCAACCAAAAACACTAATGTTGCTTTCAATCAAGTTTGCATTGGACAAAATCGTTGTCGCGGTAACATCTTGTTTACTGTCAAACTGAACTGTCAAATAGTTCGTTGAGCGCCTGAATCTTTTTATGAAAATTGTGATCATGTCTCGTAGTTTAAACGATAAATTTGAAACAGTTTTGATATTCGGAGAAGCTGGAAGAAATTATCATCTAGCAGTCCGTATGTTCAATAATAGATTTCCCGAGAATGCTATTTCGTGGTCATATTTGCGCAAACTTTTAAATAAGCTCCAAGCAACTGGTACGCTGAAAGATGTTCCAAAATCAGGAAGACCGCCTCTTTCAGAAGAAAAAAATGTAGAAATTGTTTCTGAAATGGTAATCAATCCGATTCCTAAAAAAGAAGAAGTTTCATCCCTATAAAATGTAGAACCTGCATGCTGTCACGGAGGATGATCCAGAACGGAGGGTTGAATTTTGTGAGTGGATAACAAGAACAATTGAAGGAGAACGGGGCTTCCTGAAACGAGTATGTTTCGCAGACGAACGCACGTTTTTTCTTGATGGAAAAGTCAACAAACAGAATGTACGATAGTGGAGCGATACTAATCCGCATATTTTTAGAGAGGGACATACCTAGTTTCTTGAAAAGGTGAATGTTTGGGAGGGGATTTTGGGCAATCGCGTTGTTGGACCGATTTTCATCAGAGGCAATCTTACAGGAGTTCTTTACAGAAATCCTTTAGAAACTGAAATTGAAACTCGAATAACACAAATTGTATTAAACAATCAGGAAGTGTTTGAAAATCGTGAAATCATATTTCAGCAACTTGGGGCACCTCCCCATTTCGATCGCATGGATAGAGAGTTCCTTGATACAAACTTTCCTGGGCGATGGATAGGTCGCAGGGAAAGTACAGAATGGCCACCAAGATCTCCGGATCTTACACCTCTAGATTTTTTCCTTTGGGGTTATCTGAAGTCAAAAATCTAGAGTTTGAACGCAGAATAATGGATACATGTGAAGAAATAGATGAACACACTTTCATCAACGTGAGAGAAGCTATTTATAATGGGGCACTTTATTGTCAAGAATTAGGAGGGGGCCACATTGAACACTTGATAAAATTATTGTTGGGGTTGAATAAAAGTATTATTCAAAAATAAATTATAATTTTTCAGCTAACTAATTTGTTTTGATTGTGAATTCATTGGGAGATTCAACTACAAATTATTAAGAACGTTTAGTTAGCAAAATGTTTTACCGGAAGTGACCAAAATCCATACTTCATTTCAAACCGGAATATCACTTTTCAAACTCTAATATTTCGAAAACAATTGAATTTAGGAGTGGAGTGTATTAGAGAAAACTGTTGATAATTATGAGCAGATTTCGAAAATGGAATAATATTTCTATTTAAAATAATTATTGAAGATGGCGCTCAGCCGCCATTTTGAAACTTTCAGCTGTGATTTTTCATGAAGGAGTAGGTTTTTATCTCCTATTCAAGCCCTCCAAATTTCGTTGCGATATACCAGGTGGTTCAAAAGTTAGTAGGGGGGGAACGGACTTTAGACGAGCACTATATAAGTAACTTTTTGAATTATATTCAGTAATAAGTAGCTGCTTGGGTAAATACAATTTTTTATGTAATTTTCCTCAGGAAAAATAAAAGAAAAACACTATTCGTACTTTTTTATCTCAATTGAATTTTTAACTGCATTTAACGCTCGTTCCAGAACACCATCTACTAAGACAAATACAGTGTAGGCGTTTATTATGGAATAATGGCACTGTCTACGGCATTCTCGGATACGCAGATTTTCATTTCCAGAGGTTCATATTTTGCCCGATCTTGTGATTTTTATATCTGATAGCTAGACCCCAGATCCTTGATAGCCAACGGAATCTGTGCGTTGGCGTTGACTTGAATCGCATTTCATATTTACGCAAATTGTGGAGTAAAAATTGCGGAAATTGTTTTCATTAGGTAATTTGTAAAGACGACACCAATTATCCAGTGTGAACAATTTCCGCAATTTTCCTTCCCGCAATTAGCATTTATATGAAGCGTGGGAGGAATATACCGGTGAGCTCATAGTCCAGGTATCCTTGAAATTTGTCATGTTTATAGCGTTTGTCCATTCAGTGGGTAATTTTTTGATATCTTGAAAGCCATAATGTGTAGAGGTATAACATGAGAGAAAAACTCCTTCAGTTGCTGAAGTTGCTAAATCAAAATTATTTTTTTTTTTTATGTTCTGGTTCCCACGAAAAGGGATATCCTGTAATGTTCAGAAAACATCGTGGAAACCAAGGGAAAGAAGGTAGGAGTTGGTGTTCTTCTTAAATTTCTGGAGGTTGTATGCCTCGGGGAACACCTCCCTAGGCAATGAGTTCCAAAGCCTCGCTGTTCGTTGGATGAACGAGTGTTTGGAAAGTGATGTTCTGCAGGTCTCCAAAGTGACCACGAAGGGGTGTGATGACTGAACTTGACGGGTTAGTCTCGAAGAGACTGCCAAAGCAGGAACGATTGTTGATATTTCGGAAGAGCATCGCCCATGAAAATATCTATAAAATAGAGACAAATCGCCAACTTTTCTACGGTGTTCCAGACAAGTGAGCGAGTTTGTAAGCGAGGCATCACCGACGAGACGAATTGCCCTTTTTTGGACAGAATCCAATAGCCTCAGGATATGTTTAGGTGCCGCGCTCCAAATATGGGAACAGTATTCCAGGACAGGTCGGATCTGTGCCTTATAGATCATAAGCAGCTGAGTGGGGGTGAAATAGCTCTTGGCACGAAACAAAAAACCAAGTTTTGGGATGCACTTTTGGCAATGGACCTCACGTGATTTTCCCAGGAAAGGTTATTGCTGATAGTAATACCAAGCATCGATATGGATGACTTCAGTGGTATGGTTACTCCTGACAAAGTTATGTTAGGCACAGTGAGATCGACTTTTCTAGAGAAAAGACATGCTTGTGTTTTGTTTGCATTGAATTCTACCAAGTTATTAGATCCCCACTCGAGAATTGTTGCATAGTCCATATTTATATTATTAACATTTCTTCCTCGTTCATTTCTGGTTTCACGGGCTGATATAGGGGCCCTGGAAGAGAAAGAGGTATGGAGGGTACTATCATCGGCAAAGCTGTGTACTGGACATGAAGTTGCTTTCAACAGGTCGTTGATGTGAAGTAGAAATAGTGTTGGTGCGAGAATAGATCCTTGCGGAACACCAGCATTTATGAGTAGAGTGTCAGATGAAACTCCATCGACCACTACATGGAGAGACCTGTTTGAGAGAAAACTAGCAAGCAGAGAACACAGCTGAGGGGGCAAGCCATAAGACGGAAGCTTGGCGAGGAGTCCCTGGTGCCAAACTCGATCGAACGCCTTGGAGATATATAATGCCAGAGCTAAAGTTTCTCCATACTTTTCAATAGATAGCTGCCATATATGTGAACTGTACAGGGAATAACATGAAGTAAACTTCTTCAAATGGAATCACAGCTCGTGCCAGTCTTGGCCGGGTACCAATGTCTGTTCTCAGGAATATAACTATTGTAACATCACCTACACAGTATTGACATCGAAAACACCTGTTCCTCCATTCAATGAATTGACAAAGGATTAGAACTCCATTCTTTCAACCTTCGAACTAATCAAAACCTACACATCCCCCGTCATTCGTCAGCCGTGTTCAGAAAATCCTTCTCCTTCTTAGCTGTATTCTACCACAATAAATTCAAAAGGAAACTGAAAGCAAAACTCAATATGTGATCAGATGAATTCAATTTTATTTCCAACTATGTTGCTTGTATATGTATACTACAAACAATTCAATACCATCACACAATCTATATTAATGTTCAGTTACACTATATTCTCATAATGCTTTATAGGTCAAGTGTAAGAGTAGCTTTAGCTAAACTTCGCCTATTATGTAATATTGAAATATTAAATAAAAGTCGATTATTATTATTATGTATTTTTCAAACAAAATTGATTCCCCTTTCTTTTGCTTCTTCATCGATGCAAACAAGATTTAGGAGTACGTCCCGGCTGTTCAGGTTGACGAAAGTATATCGATATATGAATCCAAGCAATACCAAGTGCGGTTAGTATTTGGATGGTTGATCACCTGCCGAAAATCACTCGTGTTTGGAAAACCCATATAACGGCAGCTCAGTAGCATATTCACAGCTGCAGAAGCTATATCAATGAGCACGAGATATAGCTAGAGATATGTCATCCTCCTGAGAAAACGTAAATTAAGATAGATATTCAGCTCGTTAAATATCCTTACATCTGGTTGAAAAAACCAGAGGATTCGGCAAAATTTCCGGTTTGGAAGGAGTGCTCACCAGCATCGGTGATCAGCTCTAGTTGCAGTAATAGGCCAACGTTCCCAAGTAGCATTTTAAGTGGACGGAACGTAGCGTCCACGATTCTGGAAAACTTTGAAGTGTTTGACCACAACCACTGCCACGGTCCTATCACGCGGCAGCTACCAAAATAGGGAAAACTTTTTTGGTGGCTGCTACGTTCCGATCTACATTCCTGGATTTCGGATAGCCACATTCCAACCACGTTGTCGTCACCTGGCAAAAACGTGGATATGTAGTGGCCAACACTAGACACGTTAAACAACTGACTGCGTTTTTGTAATCTCTGTTCAGCAACATATTTTTATGATAAATGTTCCTCATTCTTCCATTTTGCCTGATTCATTTCTAACAGTCGATCAACTATAAAAGTATATAACATATAAACATTCAAACGCGTAAGTAAGTATATTGAATTTGTATACTTCTGATCGGGATAAAATTAAAACGATTGGAAGTTTTATGTGAACTATGGGTGTTGTAGCTCGATTATGAGCACGCGCCATCTGAATACACTTTATTTAAGGAAAATATTATAATTTTGGAAATAACTCGCCTTTGAAATTATGTACTTAAATTCCTCAAACATTGTTTTAACAATCTTGGTTAGTTGAAACAAAAACTTACGTAGGTAACAATTTACTACGTTTGATGCAGTGCTGATGACAAATGAATCTGTATTGAATATTTCGATCGTTTCTCTAATAATAGCGACCCAGCATATTCCTGTAAATATGGCGCTTTTGGAGAATATAACTTTAAAGTGGCAGAAAGTGTAAATATACCACTCTAAAGCTCCTTCCATCATAGAGTGCCCAGTGGAACTAAATTATTAACTTTTCCACCACTGGAATGTAGCACCCATGTTGCAGGCCCATGACTCACCACTTCAAAGTTATAACCTAAAAATTACAATAGGTCTTATACCCTGGAAAGGGGCGAACACTTCGGGCTATTATAACTTCAGAATTATAACCCCGAAATTGCGGGTACATGTTCATTAATTGTTAAAAAAGGACATGTAGCAAGTATAGTGGATTTATGCAGCTCCAATCGACAATTATCAAGTATCAAGTAACAATTATCAATTGACAAGTTATGGAAATGATGGCATTTATGCAAACAGAATTAACATTTGAAGTATGAATATTAAGCAGGAGCACAAGTCGTCACTTGATCCGATCTATTTAAATTAACCTCTTTATACAAAATCAAGAAAAATTGTCTAATGAAAATGCATAACCCATTTTGTATTGAATGAATATCATTCACGTTTCACGTAATAGATAAAACGAATTTTTTGTAAGCCACAATAAAATAATTTGAGAAAAGTTAGGTTAGTTTTCGTCATCGCGCTGACCAATCCACGGCCACTTCAAAATTAAGGAAAATTGTCTATTGAAAACGCATTCTCGCATTGAATGAATATCATTTACGTTTCACGTAACAGATAAAATGAACTTTCGTAAGCCACAATAAAATAATTTGAGAAAAGTTAGGTTAGTTTTCGTCATCGCACGGACCATCCACGGTCACTTCAAAATCAAGGAAAATTGTCTATTGAAAACTCATAACCCAATTCATATTTAATAAAATCATTCATGTTTCAGGTAACAGGTTAAACGAACTTTTTGCAAGCCACAATAAAATAATTTGAGAGAACTTAGGTTAGCTTTCGTCATCGCGCAAAATGGTGAATTTTGAAGGTTATTCTAATTTTTAGTGACTTTTATTGAATGCGAACTATGGAGATAGCACGAACCTGGCAATCATCACCACATATCACAATCAAGTGCCTGCCATATTGAAGGTTTCATGAAAGTTACCAAAACGTCACCGAAACTATCATAATCTCTTGAAAGTGACTGTGACTTCTAAGTGAGATTCAAGTGGTACAGCATGGTTATCGCAACGGTTAGTTTTCACTTTTAAGTTTGAAAACCTTCGAAGTGATTTGCTCAGTAGCCATAATGTTTCATACACCTCAAATTACACTAGTAAGTTATAGAACTGTGGAGTGACTACCATAGATGGGAATTACGTGACTACAACCATACACATATAAAATTTCAGTTATTCTTACTGTATAGTGGTAGATTTAGTGGTGATTACGTGATAACCACCGAGTTGAAGTTGCAGAATCAGTTTCCGTCAATATAATGCTGCTTGGGTTGAATAAATAAAATATAAATAGAAAATATAAACGGTGATTGCTTACACAATTAAGAACATCCCGCAAACAATAAAATCCATATTCCGTTATTGCAAAGGGTCCTGGTAGTGCCATTGATTGTGTCCGCAACGGGGCAGTCACATAACGCTGTTTCATCATATTCTAGACAAAGACGGCACATATGACTGTGACCAGTATAAAGTCCCATCTGATACCATTGCTCTGCCCTACTGAAGCAAAGATTAAAGCTCTACCGAAAAGATCCCGCATAAAGTCAGAAACACTCTCAAGTCTTGATACATTTATGGATGGTTTTTATGAAGGCATTGTTTTTTGCCACTTTTTTGTCCCTTTATAATTTACAGAGATTGTTTTCTCAATTGAATAAATTTTATCAAGTTCAATTCCAAAGTATTTGGTTTTATTTAATATTATGTGGCAGCACGTAAATTTTTATTTTCATTGAGTAGAATTCAAAATTATACTGACGTTACTTCCCAGCTGATTAATCGGAAAAAGTGCAAATGATCACTTTCAATTTATTATGAATAACAATGTCGTTGAAATCATTTTTTTCTCAGAGGTTCAGGTTTGGTTAAGTAAATTCGATAATGGTATGCAGTCGGTGAAGTTGATTATACAGATTAACATATATATATTATGTGGAATTCAATGCCAAGGTCGTGCTGTGTCTAGTTCCTTAAACCATAAAATTATTAATTTATAAAAAAAGGGAATGAATGCAAGGATAAATACCCCCGTTGTCAAATGTATGAAAGGCAATGAAATTATTTTATCGTTACTTAATTGCAAGTGACCGTAAAAACGAAAGAAGTATAAATCCGGTCTACTCTACCGATCCGACATGTGATCCGAATAAGCGAGCATTTGTCATAGGCGACAATCGAAAGATTTTCATCGAAATCAAATACAGGGAAAAAATGAATTTGAAAGAGTTATAGCCCAATATGTTTTGAAAATGCGTCACTTTTGGTGATTTTCGCATTTTCAACTACATACATGATCGTGAGGAGAATCCACAGATGTCGTGCCGAAGGAATACTAATGGTGTATTCATACTGAAGACATCATGTGACAAGTTTTAAAATTATAGATTTATTTAATATCTAGCTGACCCAATAGACGTTTTCCTGTCCAAATTCCTGTATTCCCTAATTGTTTTTCCTGAAAACTCTCGCCCGCGTAGAATTTCTTTTTTCCTATTTTTTTTGGGTTATTCCATCCCGTTTTCCCCTAATTCCGTTTTTCCTTTTTCCCGTTTTCACTTTATCCCGTTCCTCCGTTATCCTGTTTTCTCGTTTTCCTGTTTTACCATTTTTCCGTTATCCCGTTTTCTTGTTATTTCATTCTCCAGTTATCCTGTTTTTCCGTTATCCTGCTACCGAGTTATCCCATTTTCCCGTTTTCACGTTTTCCCATTTTCTCGTTTTCCGTTCCTCTTTCCTTTCCTTTTCTGTTTACCTTTTTCGTTATCCGTTTTTCCGTTATATCGTCATCCCGTTATCTCGCTTTCCCATTATCTCGTTATCCCGTTTTTCCGTTGGTTATCCCGTTCTCAAATCTGCAACTCAAACAGCTATTAACAAGAAATATTGTCAAAATTGACAACTTTTTTGGTTTTTACAAATATCCTCAAGGGTATTTAAGGAATCGTTTCACTTTCAATGGAACTTTTGTATAAAATTCAAAAACATACGAAATAATTTTTTGTGCACATTTTCAACCGAGACAATCCAAAAAAACCTCTAAAAAGAGTCCATTTTTCAAAAATTGATAATATTTATAAATTCAAAGCTGGATGAACAATATTGCGGAAAATGATAGATAATAAAATTTAGTTCAACTGTTATTATCTATCGTTTCCCTCAAGATTGTTTGTCCAGCTATAAATTTTTAAAAATTATGATTTTTTTAGAAATGGTCTATTTTTAGAGTCTCCCCAGTGGAAATGCACCGATCCGGTCGCAAAAAATAGCATTTTGTAGGTTATTGAATTTTCTACAAAAGTTATGAAACGTTTCCTTCAACACTTTTCAAGATATTTGTGAAAAACCAAAAAAGTCGTAATTTTGTACAATATTTCTTGTTAAAAAAATTCCACAAAGCGATTTTGCTGGGGCCGACACCGCGGTTTTCATCTACGAACTATCTTTCAGAAGGTAGTACAGATAGATAGATAGATAGATAGTCTTTATTGTATAGGAGAAAGTGACATCTCATTACAAGTAGTTGGGGCTCTAACGTTACATATTTTAGATTACTGTGGGTTATAAATTAGAGAGACAGAGAGAAAAAAAAAGTAAGAACAAAATTACAATTACAAAATTGAGAGCAAATGAGCGTGATTTGAGGATATTGATAATAATGTGGACAAAACTTGATAGAAGGGAAAAGTCTTTGGAGTCCAGCAAAACAGTGAGGTCGTTGAATGAGTTCAATTTCCAAAATATTTTGCAATTTCTTATACCGTTATAGATTGGGCAAATCAAGAGTAGGTGAGTGAGTGATTCGATCTCGTAGGCTGTGTTTATGAAGTATGTTATACCCTTGTATGTAATTTTGAGGCGGCCCATACAGCAGGAGTATTTGAACGATAATTCTACAAATGTAAATAGTGCTTTCTTCGGAAGTAGATAGATTAGGAGGCCTTTTGCCAAGATATTTTTTCATTACCAAGCCTATACTTTGAGCTACACTAAGAATAGTTGAGAATATATTCTCGTATGTGTTATCAATTGTAACGATATATCTGTTACATTTCTTATTGATGTGCTCAGAAATTCATTCATTCACTTCAATCGACAATCCCTATTGAAAATCTTAGCGACATCTAACCGTGGCAATGGAACAGTCATTAAGGCTGAGAAGAATATGAGCGAACGCATTCATTCTGACAGCACGATGATATCAAAAGGAATGAAGATGTGATTCTCGTCCCTTATCGAGCGAGCTATAATAGCGATAACTTGTAAACTTGTGTTCTGAAACTTGTCAGCCATGATTCAATAAAGTTGAATCTGTTCATGTTAAATCAACAAATGAATTAGAGCATTTTCCTTTCTCCTACGAAAGTAATTTCAATTCAGTGAATTATAGTGGGATCAGGCAAGGTATGTAGAGGTATTTTTGATCACATAAAATATATGCCATCTTGGAATATATTTTTCAACGAGAACGTCAGATGGTTCTTCACAAAGAAAAATGATATCACAAGTCATCCATGTATATTGTTCAGTAAATAGCGATTAGATTTATTGAGGTCAATCTGATAATCAATTACAGTGCCGTTCATTATATATTTTTTAAGGAGTTCAGTTAGAATCATGGATGCCACATGTGATATATCAGATTGAATTAATATATCTGTGTTCAATCTTATCTGATTTGATTGCTTTCTCTGACAAGGCTTTATTGGGGTTTAAAGAGGGTATCACAAATATATGATATTACTTACACTGTATTTGGTATGATATAGTTGAATTATATATATATATATATATATATATATATATATATATATTTTTCATGATTTTTATATTTGAATATATCTTCGGTATGATTCCGTATTTGGTGATAATTATCACCGTGCTGTGATTATGGTGTAGGTGAAGCGATCACGTATATACAGTGTGACCCATTTAAAATGGAACCACCCCTGTAGAATATGCATTTTTCATTCAATCTCAAAAAAATCATTTATTTATTTTTCTAATATTAAGCATCAAAAACTGTATCTTGACACAAATTTTCAAAACTTTAGTTTCATTTCCAAGGCACTCTATGGTTTTTTTCTTTGTCAAAAACGGCAAGAGTTTATTAGGCAATTTTTTTTCCCAAATTTGACCACACCACTGAATTCGTAGTCGTTATAATTGAGAACCATCAAAATTTCATAAAAAAATATTAATTAACAACGAAGTTACAACAACTTCAATTTTGGAAACAAAGTATTTTATTATAATTTTTATTTAGATTGCAGACATATTTGAAATCTGGCAACACTGCCGATACAAAGTAGAGCACAAGTGAATTTGTACAGCAAAAATCCGAAGTCAATAGCTCATTCCGTTCAACAGTTATAACTGAAACTGAAACAATGGTAATGTGAGCGATTTGTGGTGTACTAAATCACAGCCTACTATTGATTCAGTACAATACCTATGCCCAATGTATTGGTTCAGCTTTCCTCAAATTATTGATACTTTCTCTAAAAGCTTGTTTCAGTTAAGTTTTGCAGAATAAAAAAGATACATTTTTTTGTCCTGCATTCTGTTTTATTATTGAATAAATAATTTTGATACTTTAAAACTTGATTCGGTTCATTTCGTTTTTATCGGCTATTGAAAACTGCATAACTTGAAAATGAATTTTTAATTTTCTGTTATTTTCGAATACACTTATAACCTTAACTCAAATAAATGATTTTGAGGGGAATATAATTCACAAATCCAGTGACGCAGTTAGATTTTTATTACAAAATCGCTTCCACCAGAAATCGCTCACATTCCCATAATTTCAGGAGTTATAACTGTAGAACGGAATGAGCTATTGACTTGTTCAAATTCACTGGTGTTCTACTTTGTATCAGTGTTGCCAGATTTTAAATATGTCCATAATCTAAATGGAAATTTATATCAAATTCAAAATTAAAGTTGTTGTAACTTCGTTGTTAACCAATATTTTTTCATGAAATTTCCATGGTTTTCATTTATAACGACTACAAATCCAGTGGTGTAGTCAAATTTCAAAACAAAAATGGCCTAATAAACTTTTGCCGTTCTTAACGAAGAAAAAAAACCATAGAGTGCCTTGGAATTGAAACTAAAGTTATGAAAATGTGTGTCAAAATACAATTTTCGAAGCTTAATTTTCAAAAAAAATAATTTCTGAGAATGACTGAAAAATGCGTATTTTACAGGGGTGGTTTCATTTTAAATGGGTCACACTGTATATATATATATATATATATATATATATATTAATATATATATATATATATATATATATATATATATATATATATATATATATATATATGTATTTATTTAATCTTTGGAATTTGGAATATTCTTTGATTTTATGGAAAACTTTCTGAAGAGGCATTTGACGATTGGTCAAACATAGTTCTCATATGCTTTCTCTTGAATATCATTGAAATTGAAGTCATTTTCGTATAATTCTGTTTTTTTATTCTTTGTAAAGTATAGTATTGGCTGCTCAAGATCAGAATAAATTATCTCTTCTTTATATAGTACAAAGATCAATTTTTATTAAATCATAAAATAATTCTACAATTTCAGTATTGGATATTACTGACAAATCTCAGCACAAGCTGATTTGTATGCTCAATTAATTTTAAGCAATAATATCTTGTTGAGATCACACTCATTTGTAACAATTATGCGTTGAGGAGTGCATTATAAATTCCAAATTTCAAGAAGCTGAATTCTTGTATATCAAATTCTGACACAGGCAATATTGTTCCATGTTATATTGCTGAGAACACCTTCAATGTACCAGAAGCTGATGCTTGTGTCCACCTGATCAGTCGCCCAGCAGCTATAAGTACCCCCTGATTGCGAGCCAACAACTACGTGAAGTCTAGCTACGAGCTACACAAACTACAATCAGAGGTACATCGTCATCGATAAAACCGACAGGTTCAGCATATGAAATAAACAATATTTCTTTTCCTATTCTGGAAACTAAATGAATTTATCAATTGATACATATTTGTTAAAGAGCTGTAAATAATGTATATTTGTAAATAGATTGATATAAGTTGGTATTTGTTTCATTGTTGTAGTTATTCACAGAAGGAAAGTTATTTGATTTGCAATCATTATTGAATAGGGAATTTGAATGTTTGTCCCAATTTAACAAAAAATTCTGGCCCCCATTCAAATTCACAATTTCTAAAACTTTGCTTGAAACATAAAACACTTGAAACTAGCAAGGCGGTCCAAAGAACTCCACACTACTCTTCACTGAATAGTCTGGGCATTCTGTTACAACAATTAACTTGTTTTTCATTACATTGGCGCTCAAACGTTTAAGTGACTACTTGAATTTTTTTTTTGAAAAAAAATTATCTTTTGTTTTTTTTCCTTCTGTAAGAACACAGCAATAAACTTTGAACATTGATTTGGAAATTCATTGCTGAACTTGTTGAATTTTATCTTGAAATATTTTATTGACTTTATCTTTCTGAATTGATATTTGCATATTATAGGGTATTCCTTGATTTCCTCTTTTTCTCTCGAGAATGTATAGATGGGGTCAAAATATCACCAGTACTTCATAAAACTTTTGTTCCTAAAAGCCTTCATTACCAAGTTACGGGCCCTCAAAGTTACAAAATGAAAAACGTTTTTCTTTGATAACTTTCGAAGTGAATATTCAAAATCATCTAAATTTTGATGATTGACTAAACAAATGAATTCTTTCGATGAGCTTCCATGCAGGAGTCAGTTGTTTTGCTACAAAGTCAGGAACGGACTACACCCGATGGTCCACACCCCAAAACATTGAAATGACAGATAATTTCAAGTACGCTATCGACTGCGAGACCGATCTTTCAAAAGTGTGAAAATAGCCTCTATTTTTTCTCTGTTGGTTGGCCAATTAGCCTATTTTTCAAATCCATATTATTTTTATAGAAATAATTGAATAATTGCAAACATAAATGAAGGGAAAATTGGTACTCATATTTGAATTCGAAAACTTGGCGGTGATTTATTTGTTATAACCAACATGCAGACAAAAGAAAGTTACTACATTTCATTTCATGTAACTGTTTGAGAAGAAGGATTTTTTCAATAAATCCGGCAATATTTTATGGGATGATGTGCCAAAAATAAGTGATTCAGGGTATGATTATGCTGGTTAAAAGAAGAAGGCATTTTGTGCGAGAAAACGGTTATAAAAAAGTAAAAAGTGTTCTAACTCGGAAAAGGTATGAGACCGCCGCATTCTTCTTCCGGATTCGTGTTCAGGAGGCAAAATAACGTAAGAAAAGTCCTTACTCAATTTGAACATACCATTTTTACCTCCATAATTTTTCATCCGATTATCAAGTTCATATTTGTTTTAATGCGGCGAATTTTTTAATCGGTCTTTTTCACAATAACTTTTGTAATTAGATTTAAAGGGATTATTAATCAGATAAGAAATAATTTTTCATGGTAGTGAACCCTAGTTATAATGTTTTTCGAAGTTCATTCATAGCTACTTCCAAAAATTTCCAAAACATCATCCAAAAAATATAATTTTCCAAAATCATATCAACTTTCAACTTTTCGATGAGTATCCCTTTACCTTTCAGCTCCATGATTTGGAAGACTACTCCTGCAGAAAATGATAAAGAGCTGTAAGCCTCCTCTGCCGACTCGAACGAACAAGTATAATCAAATGTTCACTCTCCAAAAACTAAATATTTCACTACACTACCAAATCACTCTCCGCGCGAATCCTTTCAGAAAAAAGTAAGCTATTTAGCTGACACTGAATACCGTATCTGCGTGGACTATGCTATATAGGAGTACCACCAGAATATTAACACAAGGTTATTCAAGTATAAAACCATTTGACATCAGGTTGATGTGAATTGATTAATGTTGAAGTAGTGGTAGTAAATGTTTAGATCCCTGTTCATATTCTACCAATTTCACAATTACCGACAAATCATTCATTTAAAATAGTGCGAACTTATCTCAAAATATGTGAATATATAAATGCAAACAGCGTTCTTCCCTTTCCAATTTTGAACGACCATAAGACAAATTGTTGTAATCAGAAAAGTTATTTGGAGCTTTTGATAGGAATCGATTGTATACCACTTATAAAGGGCCTAAAAATATGGAAAAATGTTTATGTATGTTAATTCACATTGAGGTATTTGGAAACATCCATCATCTTGACGTACTTCCTTCAATTTTTTTATGTTCCTAAAATCAGAAAGTACTTAATTTGGCAAAAATCGCTTTTATTATTATTTCATCGATTGTATTTACTCGTATGTCAATATGACATGGGGAAGGTTTCTGGTTTTGAATGACTGTGTTCAGAGTTGTCATAGATATTAGCTACCTTGTCGAAAAGCTGTAAAAAAAATGTTACACAAATTTTCAATATGATACAAAGAAATAACCTCAAACATTTCAACGAATACCACCTAATACTAATGGACAATTGAAAAAACCACATATGCAAAAATAATTGAAAAAAAAATCGCACATTTCTTTTTTGGCCGTTTTTTATTACTCACTAGCTTGACCCCGACAGACGTTGTCCTGGCCAAATTTCTATATTCCCTTAACTTTTTCCTTGAAAATTCTCGTACGCGTAGAATTTTTTTTTTCTATTTTTTTTGTGATTTTCCATCTAGGTTATGCCTTTGACTTCGCCCGCTTCCCGTTATCCCGTTTTCCCTTTATACCGCTTTTTCGTTATCCCTTTACCAAGTTATCCCGTTTTCCCGTTATACTATTCTCCCGTTCTCATATTTTCCACTTATGCCGTTTTACCATTATCCCGTTTCCCCTTTACCCCGCTAGCCCGCTTTCCCGTTATCCCGTTATGTTGTTTTCCCGTTATTCCAATTCCCTGTTTTTCCGTTCTCCTGTTACCCTGTTTTCCCGTTTTCCCGTTTTTCCGTTTTCCCGTTATCCCGATTTCGTTATCTCGTTTTTTCGTTCTTTCCGGAAAAAAATTACCCAAATCGATCCAGCCGTTCTCAAGTTATGAGTTTACAAAGAATCGAGATTCATTACAAGCTTTCATTTAATTTCATCTGTCCCGGTATCTGCCTGTGTGTTTGTCGGTAATCAAATCTAGCAAGTTGAATTTGACTCACTTCTAATCTTCTGATTGATTTCGACATACTGGCGGCTTTAAAATTGGGGGGTCCAATATGGCGGACATTTTTTAAAATTTCGAAAATTCGATATGGCGGCTCCAAAATGGCGGACGAGTTTTTTTATTATTTTTTATTCATTTTTTTTATTTTAGACATAATACATCCAACAGACCTAAGCCCAATAACAGGAGTATATAATAATAATTATAACAATTTGAAGTGAATAGTAAATCAGGAGTAAATGATAATCAATGGTAACAAATAATAACAAAATCATAACAAAAAGATGCCTAGCTATAGGTCATTCAAGAGAGTGAAGGTTAGATTAAATAGAAAAGGTGATAACTTAGAATAAAGTAAAGTACACATGCACGAAGGAGATACAAGTAAAAAATTCAAAGTGTAAATTTGGAATAAGTCTATACAGTTGCTTTCTAAATTCATTCAAGTTAGAAAAGAAGATGTCTACAGAGGGTACATTGTTGAGGCTTCTACACATAGTTGAGATTGGACTATTGTAGTGATGCTGTGAATTTGGCATGTCGATTCGAAAAGACAAGTGTGACTTCGACGAAGTACGTGGAGTATTGAAATTTAATAGTGATAATAGAGATGTTGAGTCAACTTGGTTATTTATCAGTTTGTATACAAATATAATATTTGCTATTTCTCTACGTTTTCTCAGGCTAACAAAATTGAATTCTTCCAATAGTAAATCGTATTCGTAGTGATAAATTGGATAAGTGTGGTGTTTCTTGTGGAATAGGAATTTAAGAAATTTCTTTTGAACTGATTCAATGGCTGATATGTATTTGACGTGGCTAGGGTTCCACACTAGAAAAATCGAATTTAAACGGTTTTCTTCACATAAAGGATTCAATATAAAATTAAACCAGAGAAAGGTAGATCTCAGGTGAAAAACAACTACTTTCCTGGCAAATACCACGCATAACGTTGAATGATATTCACCTGAAAATCCATGCATACTTCCATATAATATCAATGGACATTGAATGCAAATGTTTCTTTCTGATAAGCTCGATTATGTTCAATTTAAGTCGTGTTCACCTAACAATCCGCATACCGGTTTCAGGCTTCTTGGCCCTCATCAGTACGGAGTAGTCAACCAGCCAAAGGTCCAAAGAACTCTGGCTGAAGTGAGACACAACGTAAACAAACCATCATCGATCTTGTAACACCTATAGGTACGCCGGAAAAGATAAACTTCAACTGGCGGTACCTAGTGACAGAAAGAAACACTCCGAAAATCTCCCACCTCGATAGGTTTCTAAATAAAAGATTCCTTCTCAGTAGGAGTGGCAAGCCCGTCTAGCATATAGCGAGAGATAAGTGCCATGTGAAGTGGAATGAATAGAAAAATCGAATTTAAACGGTTTTCTTCACATAAAGGATTCAATATAAAATTGAACCAGAGAAAGGTAGATCTCAGGTGAAAAACAACTACTTTCCTGGCAAATACCACGCAGAACGTTGAATGATATTCACCTGAAAATCCATGCATACTTCCATATAATATCAATGGACATTGAATGCAAATGTTTCTTTCTGATAAGCTCGATTATGTTCAATTTAAGTCGTGTTCACCTAACAATCCGCATACCGGTTTCAGGCTTCTTGGCCCTCATCACTACATTACACTACATTACAATATTCAAGTTTGCTGCGAACTAAATAGTAGTATATAGAGGAAATAGCCGTGAGATTTGAAAATTCTTTACAATTACGTATTAAAAAACCCAGGGTTCTTCTAGCATTGTTTATTATTTTTTCAATGTGCTGATTAAACGTAAGTTTGGTATCAAAGAGAACACCTAAGTCTTTGCATTCATTCACTCGTCTTAGGATACCATCACCGATTCTATAGTCATATATAACGGGAGAAACTTTTCTGGAATAGCTCATGATTTTGCATTTATCAACATTCAAATATAACTTATTCGCCGAGCACCAGTCCGATAAGAGATTTAAATCGTGCTGGAGAAAAAAAACGGTTTTTTCCACTATGCCCCGTATACATCCTAATGTACCATCATCAATAAGATTATAATTGAACATGTTTATCAGTTCCGATCAATACATTTTCATCCTTACTTTGTCTTATTTCGACTAAAACACCAGTTTTTTTCTTTGTCAATCCTACCTCAATACGACGTTTTTACGAACTTTGGCCGCTTATATCTCAGAAACTAAGCATACAAAATTATTTCAACTCAAACTTTTTTCTAATGACCCATCCTACTATAACATAATGAAATTTCAGCCAATTCGACCGAAGGCCAATTTCCCATATGTTTTCGTGCGGGGTTCTTTCTGATTGATTTCAAATTTGGCAGGTGTACATTATTCCGGTGACAATGCATTATGAAATTTTTGTTGGGAAAAAAAAACAAAATGGCAGCTCCAATATGGCTGAAAATTTTTGTGATTGTGGTCCGATTCTAATCAAAATTGGTATCTAGGGGTTTTCGGGGTCGGAATTATGATTTTTTGTCAAAATTCAGAAATAAATCAGATGAAAATTACAAAACTAGTTATTTAATATCATAAATACTTAATGAATAATAGTTCAAAAAAACTAAAAACCAAACTAATAAAAATGGAAATTAATTTTAATAAATTTAAATTAAGAATATTGTAAATTTTTTTAATAAATATTAATTAATAATAATGTAACTAAAAAAAATATATTTTCAAAAAAGAGTGGGGTGCTTTTTAAGATTCAGATTTCGCACCCACACTTTTTTTTAAATGAAATAAATGTTTTCCTTATTTACATTATTATTAATTTATTGATTTATTAAATAATATTTTTTGCTTTTTTTTTTAAACTATTATTTATTTATTTTTTTGTTCGGTTTTTCATAAAGAGCGTGTTCTTTAGTTTTTTAAACTATTTTTTTTTTCTACTTTTCAGTTTGGTTTATTTATAAAACCGTGCTTTTTATTTTTTTTTAAACCATTATTTGTTCTAATCTACTATTAATTCCGTGATTACTATTATTAATGTGATTATTTTCCAAATCATTGATGTGTAGCTGTATTAATTATCAAATCTCGATTTTAGAAGTCATTCAAAGATTTTAACGTTGTCAATATATGCAGTGAGCCGCCATCTTGAATTTTCCAACTCTCACGGAAGAATCATAATATTCGACTCCAAAAACCCCCACATACCAATTTTAAATAGAATCGGACCATAATTACAAAACTCGTCCACCATTTTGGAGCCGCCATCTCGAATTTTTCAATTTTCACGAAAGAATCATAATATTCGACTTCAAAAGCTTCCACATACCAATTTTGAATAGAATCGGACCATAATCACAAAACTTGTCCACCATTTTGAAGCCGCCATCCTGAATTTTTCAATTTTCACGAAAGAATCATAATACTCGACTCTAAAAACCGCCACATACCAATTTTGAATAGAATCGGACCATAATCATGAATCTCGTCCACCATTTTGGAGCCGCCATCCTGAATTTTTCAATTTTGACAGAAGAATCATAATTTCCGACCACGATACCAATTTTGAAGCAAATCAGACCATAATCACAAAACTCGTCCGCCATATTGGAGCTGCCATTTTGTTTTTTTTCACACAAAAATTTCTTAATGCATTGTTACCGTAATTATGTACACCTGCTGAATTTCAAATCATTCGGAAGTCTGAAAGTGGGTGAAAATCAAGTCCAAAGGAGTCGGTTACAAACAAATATACAAGTGAAGCTAATATAAAGCGTGTAAAAAAAACAAATGAACGAAAAAACAAAATTAAAAACAAGCTTTTATTAGTTGTTGAAAAAATAATTTATTTCATTGGTTGATCTAGGTTATTCTGTGAGTAACAGATTCAAAAGCTTGCCGCGGATGCAAAATAGGTAATCTTGCGTGGCAGGATTTTGAATCTGTTACTCACAGATTAAACTAGATCAAACAATGAAAGAAATTATTTTTTCTCTTTCGGTGCATTTGTGAAAATAGAAGCTTGTCTTTAATTTTTTTTTATAATATGGATTAACCTACGTTGAGTAACGAACAACTAGTATTAACATGGTGCGATTTATTGAAATCGTTTCCCGCGGATACACAAATTTCTTGCATCGTATACAAAATTACCTCCCCGAAATACACGCGGGCTCAGGCTAATAGAGAGTTATTGCAACTCAGAAATAAGCGCAGACTTTATTAAAAGATCCGCTAATAAAGTATCCTCTAACGTGATTTCAAAAGTGAACTATTGCAAGGCGCTGTTAATGAAAGTAACAGATCTCTATAAACCAACCTACAAAGTTTGTATTTATATCATATGTCGCCTTGATTCGTAAGCTGCTGTTGATCAAATGATAATTTCTTCATATATCATTGTCATTATGGAAGAACAAATAGAGAAAGCAATTTCACCTGGGGCCAATGATGAAGACATTGACGAATTAATTCTTCACAATATTGTTGTGTTAGAAAATATACCTCCGCCAAATGAACCTGCTTCATTTGCTTTTGGAAATATACAGACGAGAAGTGCTTAACAAACTTTAGGTTTTCAACTGACAGATATATGACAGAAAAAAAAACAAATCCGTCAAAATAAAGGTACTTTTAATAAAAGGTTCTTCGCCTTTATTTAAATAAAGTAAGGGATGCCTGTATTTTAGAATGAGGATATCCTCAGAGTCGGGCACAATGCGCATGCGCATATGTCAAAATGAATGAAACTCTATTGAAAGAACTATAAAACGGGAGTTGCAATAACTCTCTAATATCTATCAAAATAATGCATTGACTGCTTTTCAGTGCTTGCGAGTAGGTTCGTTTTCTTAAAGTAATCCGATCACCCCTACGGTAATAGGTACTATTAAATGCCATAAAACTGAAAAATAATTAGGTTTCGAAACCGCATAGCCTTGCAAGCTACATATATAAAATAACGTTTCATTATATTGGAAATTAGTTACAGCACTATTATATGCCATACCTATAGGTGTTACTTGATTGTCGATACAGTATCCTTCAATGGTAAAAAATGCATTGAATTATTAGCAAACGCCGTACTTCCTCCTCAGTATTCAATTAAAATATTTCAATGGCAATTATTACATTCTCGGCACATATCCGACTTTATGAACTGAATTTATCAAGATATGGATTTTATGAGAAGGTTCTATGAAATATATAAATGGGTCGATAATGTAAAATTTTCCCTCACAGAAACTTCCGTTCTATGGTAAATATGTAAATCCATTCCGCGTACAACTCATGTCAACCATAAATTGAATATACAGGGTGTTTCATATTCAAATGCTGATCCTAAAGGGCGATGATCCTTGGATGATTTTAAGAAAAATTATTCATATGAACATAGGTCCGCAAACCGTTTTATTTCTGAGATACAGGATGTTGAAATTTAACACAAAAATCAGTTCTTTCCCAATATCTCTGAAACCGCATTGGTTTTTTCTTTCAATTTTGGTACATGTAAAGTACGCATAAAAATACATTTTTTTCATGATAAAAGATTTCTCAATTTTTATCAGTGGCGTCCCTGTTATCATGCCCTGTCATATTTTTGATCAAAATAATGATACGCTACTGTCTTTTTTCCAAAAGAATATAATTTTTTAATTGTCCTCTATCTTCTCATGAAAATGGTTTCCTGCCTTTTTTTCGTCCGGCGGACGGTTTTCGATTCAGAAAATAAAATACATTCATTTGCTTGTCCCTATTCGATTTATTCTCTTAGTCTTAATTTCACAATTGTGGTAGGCAAGATTTTTTTAATTTTATGTTAACTATTATTTAGTTTTTGTAATGAATACGCATAAAAATACATTTTTTATTTTTAAAAACATAACTATTATGAACAAAAAATACCCAGATCGAATTAACTGTTCAAAATGTCCGCCTCCTGCAAGTATGCACGATTCAGCCCTCCTTGTCATTGTCTCGCGTAATCTTTGGAATATTCCTGGAGTATTCCTTATTGCTTCACAGGAAACTATTACGCGGTTTCGCAATTTTTCCTCAGTTAGAATTGGTTGACTGTACACCAAAGTCTTAAGATGTCCCAAAGAAAATAATCACGACGGTTTAAGTCTGGGGATCTAGCTGGCCATGACTCTGTTCCCCCACGACCTATCCAGCAATTATGAAAGTTTTGGTTAAAATATTCGCGTGCCAGAGCACTAAAATGAACAGATGCATAAACCACATGCGATTTCGCATCAAAATAGGAACATCTTCCAACAGAATTGGCAAATTATCTTCAAGAATTCGGCGATAATTCTGTCCATTTGATCTGCGTGTTAAAAAAAAAGGTCCAATTAGGTAACCCAGGAATAATTCCAGCCCAGACATTCAATGAGAACTGCTCCTGGTGATGAGATTGCATAAGGATTTTCCTTGGCCCAAAAATGATTAGGTATTATGAAAATTTCTGATCCTGTTTTTATTAAAATTAGCTTCGTCCGTGAATACAATTTCCCTGTTGAATAAAGGATTTTCGGTAACTTTTTGGAGAAACCATTGGCAGAAATTCACTCGTAATGGAAAGTTCTCGAGGAAGTAGAGCCTGAACCCGTTAAATGTGATAGGGATATAATAAATAATCATGAAGAGTCCTCCATACTAGAATATGGGCGATATTCAAATTATTGGCAACTTGCCTCGTATTTATTTCAGGATTTTCGTCAACTGAATTTGGAACAGCTACCTCTATTGCTGGAGTTCTTGCAGTCCGATGTGCCCCTTTCAAGTGATGATTTGGCTCAAAACTTCTTGTTTCACATAACCTTCTGTGGGTGCTTGAAATCGTTCGAGCATCAGGAACCATTCTATGCGTTCCCGTCAGCAAGCCCATACAAGTAATGCATGTCTACTAATTCGATATTTGTAAAATTTACCATGTTTTTTTTTAATAAACAAGTTTTTATAACGCGAATAATATCACGTATCTAGCTAAAGAAGTGCCAAAATTGTTTATGTTGAAAACAACGAAATGTGTTCTTTGATGTTGCTAGCCAACAAGATAATCCTACTACTCTTCAACGGCTGATTTGGCATAGGGACAAGCAAATGAATGCATTTTATTTTCTCAACTCAACTCAAAAACCGTTTGCCGGACCAGAAAAAGTCAGGAGACCATTTTCATGAGAAGATAGAGGAAAATTACAAAAATAATATTTTTTGGAAAAAAGACAGTGGCGTATCATTATTTTGATCAAAAATATGGCAGGGTATATTAACAGGGATGCCACTGATGAAAATGAAGAAATCCTTTATCATGGAAAAAATTTATTTTTATGCGTACTTTGAATGTACCAAAATTGAAAAAAAAAAGCCGTAGCAGTTTCAGAGATATTGGAGAAGAACTAATTTTTTTGTTAAATTTCAACATCCTGTATCTCAGAAATAAAGCGGTTGCGGACCTATATTCAAATGAAGAATGTTTCTCAAAATTTCCTGAGGATTACCGCCCTTCAGGATCAGCATTCATATATGAACCTGATGTTATACAAAATGAACAGTGATGCTTATTATTATTCTATTTTTTTTTTGTATTCGGTACTTTTCTGATATTTTATTTTATCTTAGATCTCAGAACGCTTAGTGATAACATCTGCCGGTTTCAAGCCCAGGGTGCTATCAAAAGATGGTAACAATATTTTTGCAATGATACAAAAAAATATAATTATTAGTAACTTATTATCACTCAATAGACCCACCAAAAAATGTTACTTGTGAAAATCCCTTCCAAATCCTTTAATAATCTCTTTTTTCAGATAGTTTACTGGTTTTTTTTTCACGATCCCCATCACAGACGATCACAATTTTGGGCGAGTAATTACGGAAATGATAATTATATCAAGAAATGTTTAAATTCTTATTCATTAGAAAAGTCATAATTTTTTTTCTATATTATATTAGCGTAAGAGGATTCGAATGAGTCAGTTTGACATTCATATACTCGTATGGAGATATGCTATTCTACCAATAATTTTTTTTTTCAAAATTCAAAATTAATTCACCAGACCTGAAAATAAAATTTAAAGAAAATTAAACCCAGAGTTGAAAATTCCATAGTTCATTTATTTATTAGTATAATTCGTCATCCAGTATCACATTTATTGAAATACAGTATTTCCTGCAAATTCAAAGTTCATCGCCGTTCATTAACCAGATATCGGGTTTCAATCCAGTTCCTGAGTGCTCAATGGCAAGAAAGCTGATTCTGCAATAGACAGCGCAATAAATCATGACTTTTGATATACATTGAAAATATTATTTTTATTGTGCCTGTTTATGCTGCCAGTCCATGATGTTTCCCTGGGTTTTTACAATAATATAAGTGTTACTTTTATTTACTTCTTTGGTGCATACCCCCATTGGTCATTGTTCACTTCACTTGTATTTTTGTATTCACTATCATCATATTTTTTGCTCTATTATAATTTTAACAATTTTAACAAACCACAATAGTTTTTATTTCACTTAGTATTTTTGTATTTTTGTGTCGCACTTGAAGTTAATTGGAGATTTGGTTTAGCGGAAATAAAGGCAATAGAAGTGGTCCAAATTTTAAAAAATTGCCGACTTTTTGACGTGTATTTATCGTCTTCTTCGGGGCTTCAAGGTCTGCACAGCAACAGTCCCATACTTATTTCCAATGAAGTAAAAAAATCCCGGACCTTGAAGTCCTGAAAAAGACGATAAATGAACATCGAAACGTCAGCAATTTTTTTAAATTTGGCCCACTTCTATTGTCCTTGTTCATGCTAAACCAAATCTCCAAGTCTCCATTATGTATATTTTTGGTTTCTGATAGTTTTAATAAACCATAAAAGTTCTCACTTCACTTTTTTATTTCACTATACCAGGGCGGTCACAATCACAGAAGTAACATGTTTTAACCTCTCGAAAGCCAAGCAAGATCATTAGTGGGCACCCTACACAGTTAGGGGCCAGGGTCTCCCCAAGCAGGGCGTGACAATAGTTCTCTCAATTTTCCATGTTGTTGACCATAAATCTTCGCTAGTCTATACATATAAAACCTGACTGATTCATCTATGCCCAGACCAAACCGGTGGATCTAAAAAGCTGAAATTGTGACAGTGTATACCTATAATAATGAAATATCCACTAAGAGAGGTTTTTCTGATATTCCATCTCTAAAAGGGTGAAAATGGGGGTGAAAGTTTGTAAGGAAGTACTGTTAGAAATTGGTATTCCAGATCTTTGTTACAAATAAAGAAAAACTTTCTTCAATATTTTGGGAAAAAAACCCCCAAAGGGGTGGAATGGGGGTTGGAAATGAAAGTGATGGAAATTGGTGTTTGGGCTCTTCTTCCCGAATAAAGACACACGTATTTCAGGGTTTGTGGTTAGTTTTGCTTCTCAAAAGTCCTCTCCCCCCTCTTATTTTTGGAACATAAACAAGTGAAATTTGGAAACTGAATATTAAAGGTTGTAAACTTCCCTACTAGTGATGATAGATGACGAAATCCTCAAAGATGACGTCACAAGGCCATTGTGACCAATAATTTTAAATGGAACCCTACGGCAAGCGCAACCTTTTAAAAGGTATCGAAGAAACCTATTCAATGATACTAATTTTGTTTGTGTTTATGGCAGTTTTGGCAACTCTCTTTTAAAAAACGCAAAGCTGTGATGAATTAAATCAGTTAATACTAAAATTCCAAATTCAAGCTCCGCCTCTGGATAGTTGTCAAATAAGCTGACGTTTTTGTTAGTCTCCCTAATTCGACGTTTTTGTAATTAATTGTCCAAGTTTTTGTACATTTAATAATTTGTGTATTATTGATCGAACGTTCAACTGTTTAGCAGCTTTTGGTACTTTTAATATTTTTGTACATTTTAATTATTTGTTGAACTGTTGTGAGCCGAACGTTTGAGTGCTTCAAGAAGCGAAATGGTACGTGCTTCAGGTGATAAAGTAGCAGCGATCCTAATTATTGGTGAAACTGGACAAAATATTCATGCAGCAGAACGCATGTTTGATGAGAGGTTTCCCGATCGCCCCGTTTCGAGGACTCATTTAAGGGAGCTTCTTCGTGAGTTTGAAACAACGGGTAGTATTAATGATGCGAAACGATCTGGCAGACCACAAATTTCTGATGAGACAAAAATTGATATACTGGCAGAAGTAATAGTTGATCCTACTTCTTCAACAACTCACGTTGCATCTACCTGTGGAGTCAGTCGAAGTACAGTACACAGGGTGTTAAAAAAAAGCAAATTTCATCCATACAAAATAAAAACGGTTCATCAACTCTCAGACGACGACCCAGACCGAAGACTAGAATTTTGGGAAAATATGGAAACTAAAATCAACCAACAGCCAGACTATGTCAAAACAATTTGTTTTAGTGACGAAAGTACTTTCTATCTAAATGGAAATGTAAATACACAGAATGTGAGGTATTGGAGTGACGCAAATCCTCACCTGTTTCGTGAAACACATACCCAATTTCCCCAGAAGGTGAATGTTTGGCAGGTATCCTGGAAAACCACATCGTTGGGCCTCTCTTTTTAAATACTTATTTAACTGGTGAGGTTTATCTGGAGCTGTTGCAAAACGCAATAGAACCGTTAATCCTCGAAATTTTGCAAGATAATCCAGATGAATTCGGCAATTTGGAAATAACATTCCAGCAGGATGATGCTCCTCCACACTATAACGGTGCAGTAAGACGGTATTTGGATGAGGAGTATCGTGGTAGATGGATTGGACGACGAGGTTCAACGGAATGGCCAGCTCGATCACCAGACCTCACACCTTTGGATTTTTTTCTGTAGGGGTACCTTAAATCGAAGGTTTACGCCACTGAACCCGACAATATTGACGTTTTAAAACAACGTATTGTTGCAGAATGTGAGGCTGTTCCCACATATATCAGGGGATTTGGTAATCCAACCCTAAAGATGGTATGAAAAAGTATGACTTTTTCGGAATCCATGCGGACAACGCCACTGGCATAAGCTAGTATTCAATGTATAGCAATTACAATTTCTCGTCGTTCCTTAATAAAATTAATTTTTTCCGAAAAGTTCAATTTTTACAAACAGTTTTTCATAAAATTACAGGAGAAAACGCAAAAAATTGAGGGCATTTTATGCAGAGGCAAATCAACTCCTGGCTTTTGTTATTCAAGATTCGATTCGTACCTACTCCATTATATCATAAATTATCATTTGAAATTATTGTCAAAAAATACCGCCAACGGTATATCCTTCAAACACAAAAGTCTCTGATATGGAAAAGATTTCGAAAAAACGTTGTAGATGTTTTTAGAATTATTTTGGTCCATAACAAGCGTTCTGAAATTTTTGCACATACTTCTTTAACACTCTGTATACGAGCACTTTCGATGGAAGTACACCATAGACAAATTAAAAATAAAGAGACTGTTTGAAACATTGGCGATCTTGACCACCAAGTTTTTGGTACGGCCAGTCGCGCATGGAGGCGCTGCCCGCAATCAACAGACGACTGGCGACATGATAATTTTTCAATTTCGACATTTGTCAGAAAATGGCAAACCACGTAATAATTTCAGAATAATTCTACTGTTGATTGTCATCGAAAAATTAATTATAGAAATTATACCATGGACTTGAATTATGAACCCAACGTCGAAAATGGAATGTTATTCGAGTTGACGCTGAAATTCCTCGAAATATTCTTTCACAAGGTAAAATATGAGCTGCTTTTCACAAACTGATAGTTATTTCCATCCATCAGTTGCAGGATTTTTTTCACGAACTGGTACTTATTTCCATCCATCAGTTTTCATTTCCTATCACTATTTGAGGAAGTACATGGTCTACTTTGTGCTAATAAATCAACAAAATTATTGAAAGTTTGTTGTAAATGTAATATGTTTTTATTTTGGTTGATTTGATGATAAGCGACTGAAGAATATTTTTAATTTCGTTGTTTTTCGGAGTTTTATTATTATTTTGTCTGTAGTTGTACATTGGCCTAGATACAATAAAATGTGTTTTTATAGTGTTCAACTTATTATTCTTGTTTTATAAGATGTTTAATTTTGTTCTTGATATCATGAAATAAAGATTTACTTTGGAACTTTATGTTAACCACGAACGAACTAACAGATTCTACGAATCGATTACTGTATATATTTCATTAGTGATCGATTTGCCATTCCAGTATTTTATATGATACAACCATTCATATGGAATACAAGAATGGCAAATCGATCACTTATAAAATATATACCATATCAATCATATAAAAGTAACACATTTGAAAAACCCTCCTTATCTCAATCGGTGTTACCAACTGTACTTAGTTCGGCCAGTTGCGAGATACGTCGCCACTGTCTAAACGTGGTGCCAACTTTTACTGCAGGTTTGACAACTCTTTTTATTTTTAGTTTCTCTATGAAGTACACTGAAAACGTAGTGGGGTCTTCTAAGGAGTGTTTTACCAAAGCATAAGATCAACCGTGTGTGGGATACATAAGGTAGTCCATGTAGCAGAATCAAAACCAATACTTAGAATTATTGGACCACCACACTTAACAATGTTGCTAGTCTAGAGTCAAAACTTAGCACTTGCAGACATTGTTTCATGAATTAATTTTCGTTTCTATCCATCGGAGCGAAACGTGAAACACGATAATTTGGGAAACCACGAAAACTTATTAATTTTTTCACCAATTGTTGAACAAAGTGATCTCGAAAACATTCATTATGAAATTACATAATCATATCATCATTTAGTGTATGATTATTTAGTTACCGCGCATTCCTAGGAAGCAGTCACCTTGACATCAACGGGGTGATTTCCGTAGGTGGTTCTGGCATTTTCAGTCTTTCAACTGTACAGGGTGTGCCAAATTTCGATACCAAGATTTGTATATCAAATAAAGACAATTTTTTACATGGTTATCGTCAGATCGGCCTTCCGATTCTCCAAATAATCTTGGATATTTTATGGTATGAGTTTTTTAACGAAAGAAAATTGATCTCTCAACCCGTTCAAAAGAAGGGTTTGAGTTGGAAAGGGAAACATTCTCAATTGAATATTGATAGAAAGATTTTTCTGTGAATTGAAAAATCCACGATTAAAATGAAGTTATTTTTTGTGAACGTCTAACAGAAAACAACTACTTCCCCGGCTGAAGCCACGCTGGACATTGAACTACATCTGATAGATATTCTGAAAAAGCCCTTACTCAAAAGAAAAAATCTGAAATTGAAAATTTGCATTTTCATACAGATAGTTATTTGATTTTCTATTCCAGTTTCGATTGAGAACCCATAAAGATGAATGAGGCAAAGAAGAATGTTTTCCAAAAGAGAGTACTCACCAGAAATCATTCGTAACATTGACGCAGGAGAGACATCGCATTCACTAGGTCTTCAATACATTTTTGTCGACGAAAATCTATTTCACGCTTCCACTATCATCAGGAAGACCGGAAGAAATGGGAAACACATTTTCAAGAAGCAATCTCACTTTGCAAAGATGGAAAAAGGTAGAATCATTTCTTTTGGAGAGACACTTTGAAATTCGTGTTTTCTGACATTACAACCTGTCAAGGGGTATGATAGATTGATTTGTTGAAAATATAAACAGGATGTTCATAAAATCAGATGTGGAATCATCTGCGACTGAAAGATAAACTTTAGTCACTATCTTCCATCGTCAAGATAACCTCTTGTGGGGTATTCATGTTGAAAAGGGAAACATTCTCGATTGAATATTGATAGAAAGATTTTTCTGTGAATTGAAAAATCCACGATTAAAATGAAGTTATTTTTTGTGAATGTCCAACAGAAAACAACTACTTCCCCGGCCAAAGCCACGCTGGACATTGAACTACATCTGATAGATATTCTGAAAAAGCCCTAACTAACGATGGAAGATAGTGACTAAAGTTTATCTTGCAGTCGCAGATGATTTCACATCTGATTTTATAAACATCCTGTTTATATTTTTAACAAATCAACGGCTTGAGATTTGTGAAATAGTTAGCTAGAAGTTGAGGCAGTTTCTGATGTCCCATTGGGAGTACTATTTTGTAACATACGGGCAAAGGCGATGTCAAAGTTCACTCTTCCAAGGTTAGATCCGAGTGGGGCGATAACGAAGTTACAACAACTTCAATTTTGGAAACAAAGTGTTTGATTATAATTTTTATTTAGATTATAGACATATTTAAAATCTGGCAACACCGTCTTTACAAAGTAGAACACCAGTGAACTTGTACAGTGAAAATCCGTAGTCAATAGCTCATTCCGTTCTACAGTTATAAGTATGGTAATGTGAGCGATTTGTGATGGAAGCGATTTTGTAATAAAAATCTGACTGGATTTGTAAATTATATTCCCTTAAAATCATTTATTTAAGTGTAGGTTAAGTATATTCGAAAAGAACAGAAAATTTGAAATTCATTTTCCAGTTATACAGTAGTACATTCTTCCATGCCCGATAAAAACGAAATGAACAGAAACAAGTTTTAAAGTATTTATTCAACAATAAAACGTCATCAAGCAAACACTAAAACTAAAATAAACATTACTGTAAAATTAAATATTTGAATTTTTGTGGCTTCTACTAAACCTCCATTTAGTTCGACACTTTTATCGTATCTCTTCCAAATATTTTTTACACTATTTCCTATTTGTTGAGGTGTAATTTCGGCACAAATCCAGTGGCGTAGTCAGATTTTCATTACAAAATCGCTTCAACCTCATATCGCTCACATTACCATACTTTCAGGAGTTATAACTGTAGAACGGAATGAGTTATTGACTTTGGATTTTAACTGTACAAGTTCACTGGTGATCTATTTTGTATCGGCAGTGTTGCCAGATTTTTAATATGTGTATAATCTGAATGAAAATTATAATCGAATACTTTGTTTCCAAAATTAAAGTTGTTGTAACTCCGTTGTTAACCGATATTTTTCTATGAAATTTTGATGGTTTTTATTTATAGCAACTACAAATCCAGTAGTGTAGTCAAATTTAAAAACAAAAATTGCCCAACAAACTTTTGCCGTTTTTGACAAAGAAAAAGAACCATAGAGTGCCTTGGAAAAATTTGTGTCAAAATATAGTTTTTGATGCTCAATATTTTTTTGAGATTGATTGAAATTTGCGTATTCTACAGGGATGATTCCATTTTAAATGGGTCACACTATATATATATATATACATACATATAAATATATTTATATTTATATATATATATATATAAATATATATATATATATATATATATATATATATATATATATATATATTTCCTAATTTCTTGACCACATATGTTCATATTCATAATTTTCTCGGAATAAAGGCCTCAGTCAGTCTTTGTATTTCTTATTCCATGCGACGTTTCGACATTGTTTATGTCATCTTCAGGTAAATTCTTAAAATAATGTAAAACATGTAATGGTAAAAACATAATACGTTACATAACATCAAACACGATCAAAATTCAAAGAGACATTCAAACTTACAATATAATTCAACTGTTATTCTGTCATTATTTCGTTTTATGCAATCTCAGACATTCAACAACGTTCATTCAATCATGAAACGTGAAACGACATAATGAACGAATAACAGTTGAATTATATTGTATGTTTTGAATGTCTCTTTGAATTTAAATCGTGTTTAATGTTATGTAACGTATTATGTTTTTAATTTTACATGTTCTATATTATTCAAGAATTTACCTGGAGACGACATTAACAATGTCGATACGTCGCATGAAATAAAAAAAATTGACTGACTAAGGCCCTCATTACGATATATATATAATATATATATATATATAAATATATATATAAATATATATATATATATATATATATATATATACATATATATCAGAATTGACAGGCATAATTTTAATCTTATCAATATTCAAAAAATACCCAAATGAAATACAACTTAAACAAACAATGGTCAATCTCGATGACGATAGTCAAATTTATGAGGGGGCTAATGCGGATTTTTTTCTATAGTTACAGAAATAATGTGTCGTGTAATCATATTCCAGAGTTCCATTGAAATATCTTTACTGGATACCTATGGTCAGCAAAGTCCTTCGGAAAATGAGAGGCTGCTTTGTATTCTTCCTATGATCGCGCAAAAAATATGTTTTTTTTATTGGTGCCCCTTTTTACCCATTTAAAGCACGCCTCAGCGTGTTTAAATCGAACTTTAAAAAACGCGCGTTTTTTAAAGGTAACCATGACAACATCAACAAATCGAGGAACGTGAAGTCTAAATGACAAATTTTTTATTATTGATCTGACAGGAGTAACGTCAAATAAAATATTACTCACAATTCGTTCATTTATATGTGCTCCTCCATCCATTTGATGAACTTTTCATATTCTTTTTTATATATATATCACTGGAATTTCGCGGTATTAACCGCGATTCTGCCTCACTCTTCAAAAAATCGATATTAGTATAATTCATTTTTGAGCTCTGGTGACAACAAATATTGATCTGTGGTAACAAATTGCAAATGAATGTTTTTCTCATTTCCATGACAACGAAAGGTATACTGGATGTCACATCACGAATTCAACCTTCTTGCATTATTAGTTCTTATTTCAATTTTTTGTAGTAATAATACCAGTATATATGGGTCAAAGTGCACCAATAAAAAAAAATAACGTAAAGTATTCGTGGATAACTGGTCTTAAAAACACTTGCTCTATTTCGAGCACTCCGGCTACGCCGTCGTGCTCGAAAAATCGCGCGTGTTTTAAAGCCCTTTTTATCCACTTATACTTTAATATACTATTTTTTTATTGGTGCCCCTTTTTACCCATTTAAAGCACGCCTCAGCGTGTTTAAATCGAACTTTAAAAAACGCGCGTTTTTTAAAGGTAACCATGACAACATCAACAAATCGAGAAACGTGAAGTCTAAATGACAAATTTTTGATTATTGATCTGACAGGAGTACCTTGTAACGTCAAAATATTACTCACAATTCGTTCATTTATATGTGCTCCTCCATCCATTTGATGAACTTTTCATATTCTTTTTTATATATATCACTGGATTTTCGCGGTATTAACCGCGATTCAGCCTCACTATTCAAAAAATCGATAGTAGAATAATTCATTTTTGAGCTCTGGTGACAACAAATATTGATCTTTGGTAACAAATTGCAAATGAATGTTTTTCTCATTTCCATGACAACGAAAGGTATACTGATGTCACATCACGAATTCAACCTTCTTGCATTATTAGTTCTTATTTCTATTATTTGTAGTAATAATACCAGTATATATGATTTCAAAGTGCACCAATAAAAAAAAATGACGTAAAGTATTCGTGGATAACTGGTCTTAAAAACACTTGCTCTATTTCGAGCACTCCGGCTGCGCCGTCGTGCTCGAAAAATCGCGCGTGTTTTAAAGCCCTTTTTATCCACTTATACTTTAATATACTATATTTGCAATCATTTTCTATAGTTTCAATAAAATAGCTTTACCAAAAACTCCCGGTCAGCAAAGCTTAAAAAAAACGCATATTTTGACCCATTTCTATCTCATGGAGGGTTGCTATGATAAAACAAGATATTTTAATTTTATTTGCATTTAACAACTGTCATTGTTAGTCAAGTATATGAGAGTGATAAAGTGCTTATAGTATATTGAAAAAGTACCTTTTGAATAGAATAATGGTGAACTGTCACATATGTAACGCGGGGAGTCATGTTTTTCATAAAATTTTCAAGTATATATCATGAAACTGAATTGTTAATTATAATGTTTATTTTCTAATATTTGTTTCCTCGGTCAGCAGTTTCACGAAAAATCGCAAGTGTAAACGACCCTTACAAGGTAGCTGATGTGAATTTTCCCTATAGTGGAACGGATAATATATTTTGTGGCATCATATTCCAGCATTTCAATAAAATATATTCATTGGGTACCCCCGATCAGAAAAGTTTTTCCAAAAACTACCCCTATGAGGGGACTGATTGGAATGTTTTTATGGTGACACAAATAATATGTTTTATGCAATAATTCTCTACGGTTTAATGAAATGTATTCACCAAAACCCCCGGTCAAGACAAGTCAAGTTTCTCGAAAAATCGCAGGTATAAACTACCTAGAGGAAACTGCTTTGAATTTTTTTATGGTGACAAAAAAATTGATTTTGTGCAATCTACTTTTTAATGAAATATTTCAGCTGCAAATCCCCGGTCAGCAGAGTTATTAGAAAAATCACAAATACACACTACCCCTGAATGGGGGTGGATTAAATTTTTTAATATGGTGGCAAGAAGACATTCCTTCAAATGTATCAATTTTGCATTATGATTTTGATAAACGCATTACAAGTTATTATATTAAAATCGCTCATTACATGACAGGGAATAGAAAGTTTTGATCACACCATGTATCAACTAATGCAAGTGATATCATGTCCGCGTAGAATTATTCCAATACACCATGGGTGTACCATACTAAAATTTCATGGACAACGTGTTCGTTATGACACAAAGCACCCTCTTAGACCTGGAACAATGTCACATAAATCCGGTTTCACTTCTGCCACTAACAACACTCCCCCTCAAGCTGAACGAGAAACGATATGGATATCCATATCATGTCAAAAGCTAAACTGGAATGTCCTCATAGAAAACCTGATCTCTTCGGGTTATCAGAGACTCAACTTACTTAGAACCCTAGCAAACAAATAATGGGGTCAGACCGCCAAACTACTCATATTGTACAGGACGCTTATTCGCTCAAAGTTGGACTATGGTTCAACCGCATACGCCTCAGCTAGTAAAACATTACTGAAAAGACTCGACACAATACAAAATTCGGCTTTACGCATAACACTTGGAGCATATCGAACTACAACAGTGAAAAGTATACACTGTGAAGCCATAGAATCTTCCTTGGAAGACAGAAAAACATATCTGAGTATAGTGCATGCTATAAAACTGAAAGCCCAACCAAAACATCCCACTTAAGAAAATACCCTGATGAATGAATTCAGTAACAATAAACCCAGATCCCCGAAACCTTCTTACGAGAGTATCAAAATGTTCACCAGCCAACTGAATATCATCCTTCCAGAATGTTTTTCCATACTTCTCACCTCTTTTTTCCCAAGGACCTTACTCAAACCAATATGTCCCATAAACCTCAACAAATCCAGCAGTTATCAAAACAACCTCGGAGCCATACTAGAGAATCATAAGGATTATACTTTGCTGTACACCGATGCCTCTAAAACATCTGAAGGAACTGGTGCAGCAGTAGTAGATCCTAGTACCCGCCTTCAATTCAGAGTATCCTCATCTAGTACTGTTTTTACTGGTGAACTTCATGCTATTTATCGTGCAACCATCTTAATCAACTCATCTGATGATCAGAATTTTCGAAGTTGAAACAAAAAACCAGTTCCACCTAGCAGAACAGAAGGAGAAACTTATAAAATTCATCTGGATCCCACCTCACATTGGGATATTAAGAAACGAAGGAGCGGATAGAAGAGCAAAAGAAGCCATAACCCATACTTATTCTGGAACTATAACCCAAGTGGTGGCAAGCGACTTTCGATAGACGATAAAAAACAGAATACAGAGTGCGTGGCAAAACCGAAGTGAAGTGAAGTGAAACCCTCAGTGAAACCGTGGCAATATCTACCAAAATATCGTAGGGACCGAGTGCTTCTTACCCGTTCACGTCTCGGACACACTCGGCTCACCCACGACCACCTCCTAAATAACAAAAATGAACGTGTAACGAAAAGTTATCAATCAAACATATCCTGGTGGAATGTCCACTCTTCACTCCACAGAGAAATGCTAACAAGCTACAGGAAACTTTGGAAACAATAATGAAGTGGTGGATTGTGTCTGTAATTAAATATTATTCGAAAATAGTTTCTGGCATATCAGACAAGAAAATGAAAAATAGAATTGAATTAAAAAAATGTGGACCAACCAGGATTCGAACCTATGACCTCTCGATTCCTAGTCGAACGCACTTCCAACTGTGCTGTTGGTCCTTATTCGGAAACCAGCGATTCACATTTAAAATTCAGCTCTGTATTAGTATGCGAAGATGATGGGGGTTAATGTGACTATGAAAACATTCACGCATGCACACCCAATGAAATTATATTGGTTTTTCCGCTAGTGTCAATTGAAAATAATACTAGGTCCAAATTGTATACTCCACAATGATACAACTTTCTTTAACACCATAGGCATTAGCAACAAACTATAGACTATATATTAATGTTCGCTAATAACCAAAATGGTTTCTCTCAAAAAAAAAAATCAGCAAATTCTATCGATGCTTAGAAACCCCCTTATATTTGTGCCTAGTCCTTCCTTTGAAGTACTCTTTCAGGTGCGTAAAAATATAACTTTTGAGTGCAAATCATTTCAACATTGTGTTAACAATTGAAAAATAATTTCATTGATTGCGTTTGTAGAATATTTATTTGATTTTCCTAAAAAAATATACTTTTTTTGCTATGGAATTGTTACTCATAGATGAATCAAGTGTCTGCAGGAAAAGGAACGCATGTTGAAATAATCAATTCCATAAATTTTTCCTATAAATCAAGTAACGTCATACTTCCAGTGCATATGCATTGACGAACCTTCATTCAGGTCTCTGTTGGTCTGATAAAATCGCGGATGAATGCCGGTAGAATACAAATTGCGTTTTTATACCCATCTTCAGTGTCTTAATGTGATATAATTAATTTTTTATTTCCTCAGACCCATTGAGCGCTCGTAAAAAGTCATTGAAGTAAAACGTGTGGTATTTGTTAATTTGAAGGATGTTTGATATTTTGTATTGACAAATTTCATTTCCGGTTCAATTGGTTGAATGTTTCCGTGAATAATCAATTGTTCTGGGTCAAGAGTTATCAAAGAGTATGAATACGAATTACGGGCTGACCTTTGTCTTCAAGTATTGTAGATTGTTAATAAAAAATCAGAGATAATTTAAGTCATGAAATTTATAACAATTTTGCTAGAAATTGCAAGAAAAATTATGAAAAACTTTTCCTAAAAATCATAAACAATAATCTGAGAAAACTCAATTCCCTAAAAGACAAATTTACAGAAATAAAAATAGAAACCCATAAGAAATACATCTATAATTTCACTAGTATAGTCTTGCCCAAAGAAGTAGAAAAAACGTTGAGTCTGTGTATAATTTATTCAACATTACATCATGATCGACCTTGTCTAATTGATTGTTGGTTAGTTACTGTGGACCTTTTAGGTGAAAACCCATGTTCCTTTTCACTCAAACATCGATAAACATGACTCAATATTTTTTCATAAAAAATTCATTCAAAAAGCTTACTGGGTGCACAAATCAGTGCTACAGGTCGATAGTTTTGTATATCCGCCCTTGAGCCATTTTTATATATTGAACAGACTTTTGAACGTTTCCACAATGAAGGGTAAGTGCTAGTTTTCAGGATTAAATTAAATATTATTTCAAGAGGTATGATCAAAAGTTGTATCCATCCTCCGATTATATGAGAAGGGATCATATCTGGACCTGAGGATTTTTTTTGTTTTAGTTTTTTGGCAGCATACAGAATATCTTCATCGCTCACCGATACTATATCCAAACAAGAGTTCGTTAATAATGTTCCGTTAGAATTATCTATATTATATTCAGCTTTCTTTTTTGTATATACACTCAAGAAATTATCTGTAAATGCTTCAGCTATATTATGATGGCCTTTGATTGTTTCCACCTTATATTTTTTGCAACATACGACCAAAAATTTTGAGAGTCACTGTTCTGACTTGTTAAACTAATTGATTGATGTGGACAGTATCACTTTTTTACTTTTATTTCATGAATACAAAGGGTAATGCTAGTTTTTGCAAAGCAACAAAACAATATTTCTTCTTTTGTTTTCTTCGCGTGCAATAAATCTATAAACTAAATAAGTCAGTAGCGGCACATGTTCGGAGGGGTGAACTTCGGAACAGTCACTGTGTATACTGTTTTTGATTTGTCGTAGGTAGTCTTTATGAGCATTATTTTTATCTTGTTTTCTTTTTGCTCGGAAATATATAAAGATTTGAAAGTCCAGAATATTATGAATTTTTTTATATTTTTTACGAAAATTCGACTTTCTTTTTTATTTCTCTTATTATATCTCTTGTAAACCATGGTGGATAAAATGTCTTAGTTTTTCTTGCCAGCGGAACACATTCATGCAATATTCTATAAAAAACATCTTAAAACAGATCTACCACAGAGTCTATATCCGAATTATTATTTTTCATCTCATATTATACAATTTTAAAAAGTTATTTTTTTTTTTTATTCAATTTGGGGTTCAAATCCTTATTTGGTTCATAAGTTTGACTTTTGGGGTACACTTTCAGATTGAAGAATAATGATGGGTGATGTTCATTTTCTTCTACAAGGGGCATATCACATTTTTTCATATCTCCAATACTTCTGGAGTTGTAGCTCAAAATATGAAAATTGAAATAATTTTTTTTTTCAGCGCCGTGGGATGGTGGAAAATTGCTGAATGGATACTTCATACTTTCGAATTGCTGAATCGTGAATTTCAGCTGTTTTGGAATTTTTGTTAGGTCAATATCTCTATTGATTAAAGTATTGAACTTTGGGACTTTTTTATACTGCGGCAAGTAGAAGAAAAAGGTGAATAATCTAATTGTGAAAAAAATCATAAGAAGAAACTTACCTCCCACTTCGAATATAACCAGTGATTCAACTGATAAAGGTGATATCGATATTGGTAAATATTGCAGAATTCGAGATTTATTTATCTAAAATATGCAATTGAAACAGGGCATTCAAACAATGAACAATAAAAACTCCTGAATAAGTCCTAGAACTGCATAACTGTGTAAATAAATGATAACTCTATGACTATATACATGTGATATGAAAAGTAGACGAATTTTCTATCTACAACATACTTCAGTTTATATAATTCCAGGTACTGATATTTATATATATATATATATATATATATATATAGGGTGTGCCAAAAAACGACGATATTTTGTTTTTTTGGCTCTCAGTCCAAAATATCTTAGAAGATGTCCCGACAAAGCTCCTGTTGAAAGCGGAGCTCAAAATTCCAATTCTAAGAGGTCCTCCATCGAACTTAAAGTTTTTCCGTTTAAATAACATGGGAAACATGATTTTTTATTAGTTTTTTGTCCTGCAAATTGTGATGGAATTATTAAAAAAAAACGAATGAATGGACCTTGTTTATTATTAAATTTGGTACAAAAAATGTTATTGAGTCGAATTTCTATCTTCAATATTTGATTTGTTATATAGCTTTAAAATTTAAATTTCCGGTTTTTGCATTTTTTAGCAAAAAGTAAAAGTTCCAGTCAATTTTTTCATATCATCAATAACAACAAAGTTACAGGCTCATGTATATTTATTTTTCAAAATTTTTCTTTTACGAACTGAAATATCGATAATTAAACAAAAAATTTGGTGCAAACGAATGAATGGACCTTGTTTATTATTGAATTTAATACAAAAAAAAAGTGTATAAAATTTTATGAGAAGAGGAAACATTTAAAAAAAAATAGAAGTGAGTAGAAAATATCTGAAATACCTGCTATATCAGCTTCAATGGCGTCTGAATTTGATTCTGAACTCCCCACCTGAACAATGTTCAAGTAATTTTCCAGGTCAACAGATGATGTACTTTGTACCTGTTGAACATTTCTTGAAATTGTTAACAACTGACTGCCTTTACGGATTTCTCGGCTATCACTTAAACATTTTTTTTTGGGGAGAACTTAAGTTTTGCAAAGCATTTTGCGGAGCAATATCAAATAAGCAATCGAGAGAATCACTGAAATTCTTCTCAACTAATTTTTGTGCAGGAGATTTTTTTCTAGCTTTGTGAACTTGCGTTTTTTGCCAGTCTGTACAATTTTTCGATTCTCACAATGAAGTTATGTGAATTGTTTACAGGGATCAAAAATATATGCCATACTTTAACAACTTCACAAAGAACGAATTTGGAACTCTCGCGAATTCCAAGCTTTTTCGTTCGACGTATATAAAAAAACAAAGATAAAACATCGCGCTTCACAGGTAATTTTGAACTATTCAAATTTTTTGACTCAAAACCAACTAAATTTATGTAGTTCCGTTGGTTTGTTTTTCCAGACATTGTTTTTTTCTATCGAAAAGATACACGCGTTGCTGTTGTTGCAATAACTAGCTAAAAAGTAACCTATAAACCGAACCAATTAAATCAAAAGACAATAGAATCTACTATTTGAATCAATCAAGCGGTAAGTGATCAATGGCGCGGAAATCGATAAATGTACAGAGGGCGCATAAAGCAAGTTCTCAAAAAAAATTAAATTCAAATCTTCAATAGTACAATAAGCTTAATTTTATTAAAAAAATTTCATCACAACAAATCATTTTCAGAATATTAAAATAGTGAATAAAATATCAATTGAAGTGTAAAAATATAAATATTTTCACATTTTAAGCTAATATTAAAAATTATTTTTTTTTTTCCTTTAAATATTTTATAAAATAGTTGAAAAATCATAAAAATATGACTGACTCAGTCTGTAAATTTTATGGTTTGATACTACGAAATATCTTACTCACCTAATTTTGTTGCAAGTTTGATGTGTTAACAAATTTCCACCAAATTTGTTGTTTAATTATCGATATTTCAGTTCGTAAAAGCAAAAATTTGAAAAATTCTATATGCATGAGCCTGTAACTTTGTTGTTATTGATGATATGAAAAAATTGACTGCAACTTTTACTTTTTGCTAAAAAATGCAAAAAACCGGAAATTTAAATTTTAAATCTATATAACAAATCAAATATTGAAGATAGAAATTCGACTCAATAGAATTTTTTGTACCAAATTCAATAATAAACAAGGTCCATTCATTCGGTTTTTTTTTAAATAATTTCATCACAGTTTGCAGGACAGAAAACTAATAAAAAATCATGTTTCCCATGTTATTTAAACAGAAAAACTTTAAGATCGATGGAGGACCTCTTAGAATTGGAATTTTGAGCTCCGCTTTCAACAGGAGCTTTGTTGGGACATCTTCTGAGATATTTTGGACTGAGAGCAAAAAAAAAAAAAATCGTCTTTTTTTGGCACACCCTAATATATATATATATATATATATATATATATATATATATATATATATATATATATATAGTGACACCGTTGTCCACATCATATGGGATTTTTTTATTCTTCATTTTCCGCAAATTTAGAGTTTATGAACAGTTTTTGCTTCGAAATCAATGCAAAATGACGTTCACGATTTTAGATAGATTTCAATAGAAATACTACCTATTGGTCCCATCGTCACTACAAGACTTTCAATAGATTTTTATATATCTTCACAGATTTATATGCAAGAATCATGTGGGAAGATTTCTTTTTTTGATAAAATGTATGAAATTTTCATCCTGAAAACGGTGTTTTTTGCACAAATACAGAAAAAAGTTCATGAACTTCAACAGGTAGGTGAACAGATAGTGAATAAATTCACAACCATTTCCCCAATCAAATAACAGCTGTTAATAATTTGTAGTATCTGTTAAAAATATTTAGATCGAGAAATGTTTCTAGAGTGAAAATGCATATTTTTTATGAGATATAGTCTTTTATGTTATGTTTTTCAATTCTAATTTGTTATATTTTTTTTTGGGTTCTAGATTGTTGCATACAAGGGTATTTCCCTTCAGAAACAATGTATTTCAAAAAAATCAACGTCGCCGGTCAAAGAAATCTAAACGTTTACACACATGGCGGAAAATTGTCGCACGAGTAGGTTGGTATATGCAGTATATTTTCATATTTAAATCAAATCACATCAGTTCAACTGTGTTATGAACATATATCAATGCAATGGGTGTAATAAATTTGTGCCACTACCGAGTGCGGTTACTGCCAATTCTAGAATCTCAAAAACGAATATTTTACGATCCCTACCACTTTCTAGTACGTATAGCTATGTGAAAAAATATGGATTTACCAAAATAATTCATCTTTGTTTACACACGCTTTATTACCTACCTGTATGTATGTATCTTTGAAGTTAATTTTCACCCACTTCCACGCGTCCTATCATTTGAATATTGAGAACTAATGATAATACAATAATTGATCGCTATGACCCCTCTCACCAAGATCGTCAGGAAAAAATTCACAAGATTTGGTGAATTCACCGGTACGGACTTAGTACTCTCACCAAGAGTTATGTAAAAAAGATTATAGGCTGGGGGACGGAGAGGCTGAAGAGCCATAACGACCCCCATACAATCTACCTTCAACAAAAGTTAGTAGAAACTTGTCATGTGGATGAATTAATCGATACGTTTTCTCCCGTACTTGGGAAGTTTAAAACACACCTTTCTAGCAATATAATAATAATAATGTTCAGTCACTACAGATACAAAAATAGTTCGAATAGATACCCATTGAATGCGAATCAACAAAAGATCACTAAAAGTTGTTACTGGCAACTTGTGCTTGAAGACAATTATAGCCCTTGCTTTTTTTATTTGAGAAACGCGCGAGTAAATTACCCCAAAAGATTATCTAGTGAATCTGGTCTGTGGTAAATTTTAGCTCGTGCGTTTCAGGCTATATAATTATCAACTATGACACTCAATACGAGTTAGAGAGATGAAATGTTCAAGTTTATAGAGTATACAAAAAAATATATATTCGGAAAGTTAAAAAAAAGATAATTAATATACATGAAAAATATTTTAACAAAAAATTAAACCGACGAAATACGGAACTGAAAAGTAAAAAATGAACCCTTAGTCTCAATGACTAAGCTCCTAAACTTATGTAAGTAACTAATTTTGAGTCGGCGCCAAAAAATCAAGCAATTGAATTAGATAAGGCGTAAAATGATGTCATCGAGTTGCGCGGTGACATTCTGATAATTTTTCTGAAATAATTTAATGATCTTCGTTGATTGTTCGTTTGGCGCCGAATCAAAATCAGTTACTTACATCAGTTTAGGAGCTTAGTTATTGAGACTAAGAAGGTTTATTTTACTTTTCAGTTCCGTATTTCTTCGGTTTAAGTTTTTGTTACAAAGTTTTTAATTTTAAATTTTTTGTGGTTTGAATCTACTAATTACTACCTACTTGTTTTTTGATTTCTTCCAAAATACTTACCAACCTTACAATTATTACGAGTTGAATAATATGATTATCTACTTTTACTATTCGTTGTAATATAAATTATTTTTGTTGTTCTGGTCAGTTTATTTCATCACTTTGTATATCATTTCATCCTCTAATAGAATATAATGATTGTGACGGTTGTAGGAGAACAAAAATAATGACATTAGCGATCTGTCATTGTCAAATACATATGTTCACAAGTAAAAAATCAATTATTTCCTATTTTTCTACCCGTAAGGGTGGATAATTCTATTTGAAATCCAAATATGATCAAGTATGAGGTATACCCTATCTAACAAAACAAGAATCATCCAAATCAAAGAACCCAGTACAAAGTTCTGCCTGATGGAATCGGTTAATGGACTAGAATTCAGAGGGTGAGTGATCAATATCCTTCATTTTGCTACCCTTAGGGGTGGATTTCATCTTTTGAATTCAAATGGAACCAATTTCGAAGTACACCCTATCCACTGAGAAAAGAATTATCGGAATCGGACGTCTAAGTAAAAAGTTATGCGTGATCATACAAAAAAAAAATGCGTCGACTAGAGAACCTCCTCCTTTTTGGTTTCGACCGACGAAAAAATCAACTGAAAAGCAAAGAATAAAATAAACCTTCTTAGTCTAAATGATAACTGAGCTCCTAAACAAATGTAAGCAACTGATTTTGAGTCGGCGCCAAACAAACAATTATCGAAGATCATTATATTACTTGAAAGAAATCATCAAAACGCAGCCGTCATTTTACGCATTACCTAATTCAATTGCTAGTTTGTTTGGCGCCGACTCAAAATCAGTTACTCACATCAGTTAAGGAGCTCAATTATCATTTAGACTAAAAAGGTTTATTTAATTTTTTGCTTTTCAGTTGATTTTTTCGTCGGTTTAATTTTGTGTTTAAAAGTTTTTATTTTTCAATTTTTTGTTGCTGAAATGTACTGATTACTACCTACTTGATTTTGATAACTTCCGAAATGCTTACTTACCTAGCTTACTTCAACTATTAACTATTAAATAATATGATTTTCTATTTTAACTATTTATTGTTATATAATATAAATTAATTGAAAGTTCTGGTCAGTTGATTTTATCACTTTGTATAAAATTCCATCTTTTCATAGAATGTAATAATTTTGACGGATGTAGGAGGGTCTGTCAATGTCAACTACATATGAGTGCCAAAGTTCACAAGTGAAAAATCAATCATCCCCATTTTTCTACCCATAGGGGTGGATCATCTCATTCCAAATTGGAATATGATCAAATATGAGGTATGCCCGTTCTAATAAAGAAAGAATCATCCAAAACGGAAAACCTACTACAAAGTTATGCCTGATAGAATCGGTTAACGGACCAAAATTCAGAGGATGAACGATCAATATCCTTCATTTTGCTACCCTCAGGGATGGATTTTGTTGTTCAAACTGAAACGGAACCAACTTCGAAGTACACCCTATCCAATGAAAAAATCATCGGAATCGAACCGCTCTGTGAAAAGTTGAGCGTGATAATACAAAAAATAAAAATAAAAAAATAAACGCGTCTAGTAGAGAACCTCCTCCTTTTCGGTTTGGTCGGTTAAAAATATCAATCAGGTAAGAAACAATTTCAAAATTGCTAGGATTTTCAGATGTTATAGATATTTTTCAGAACAATCATTTAGTGAGTATAAAGCCTGTTTTTGCTCAATAGCCATTTCTTTACTATATTTCTGAACATCTTTTTGGGGTTTATTCTTCTAATTTCAGGTGGAACCATGTTATAAACTCGTGGTCCTAGGTCAGTGATTTTCTCATCACTGGTATTTGAAAAGAGCTGTTCCTATATCTTGTAGGATATGCATGAACAATCGGGTTTTTGTCTGTGCAGTATTTTTGATGAATAATTATAGTATTACAGAACAGCTGCCTGATATCTTGGACTTTTGCTATTTCATAAAGAGGATCTGTGGGAAAGTCACGTGTTACAGTATTATTTTAAGAATTATTCCTTAATTTTCATAGAATTCGATGAGAAAAACATCAATTATTGATACCACTCTCGTTGTCAGGAGCGGGTCGGAACGGGAAAATTTCCTAGTGAGACTTACTAGGTAAGCCTTGAGATATCATAACTATATACCAGCTTGGTGGTCCAAGGTCGTCCTTGAATGATCTAGGCTATGAAACTTGCATATTTTTTTCAGAACTTCTCTTAAAATAAGGTTAACTTTGATTTTTTATTGCAAAGACCAAAATGTCCTTAACATTTTTTCTGCACTAAGTAAAAGCACACGTAGAGTTTTTGGTTCTTTTCAGAAACGATTTCTGCCTGGTTATAGCACATCAAGTATTTCTACTTTTTTTCTTCAGACTTATGGTGCTTACGCTCCAAAATTATACAAATTCAACCCTCTGTAATTTTTTGAAAAATAAACTTGGGAACCAACTACTAATGCCGCGTATCCTTGGGGTTATTTGAATATTTAATTAGCATGTCTTGGGGATGATATGAGAATGTCGGATTTAACGAACTTTTGCCGTTTTTTGGCCAAGCCAGAACACTGTGCGTAGGTTCGATTGGCTACATTTGTCACTTTTTCTGAAAAATTCGAATTACTCAAAAACGTTTCATTCTGGGTAGAGGGTATGATACGTGAAGTTGAATCAAAATCATGGGAGAAATCCAAAAATTTCATAAAATACAGGGTGACCTATATAAAATAACAAGATGACGTCACCACTCCCGGAGAAAACGGAAGTATCACAATAACGAAAATATTTAAGTTGGATTTTCAATGTTTTCTTCACCGATTCTACAAATTTTCAGAATTATGCTACTTTTAGTTCCTTTATACAGTGCTTTCCTTTATTCCCCCCCCCCCTTTATGTTTTGAACGGGTCAACTCAAAAAATTGAAACTTGGGATAATGAAATTGATGCATGAATACTATATTTTGGAGTAAAATTGACAGATGAAACTTCCAAGATGACGGCTGGGGGTTATCTAAGAAAAAAAAATTGAAAGGGGGGGCTTGTGACACATCCTTTTGAAGCTCCTGACGAATACTTCACAACCCTAGAATATAAAGTCAATATCTTCACCTACTACAAAATGGCGGAACATTCAATAATTACCTGCATACAAACACATTAATATCGATATATCTAGAAATATTTGTTTTTCTCTGCCATATGGCAATCCCAACAACCCGATAAGGTTTGATTGGTTATTTTTTGTTTAAACAAAAAATGACGAGAAATGTCAGTACGACACGGAACATCATTGTTCAGTTAAAATATTCTCATTTAGTTTTCGGTTTTACTAGTAAATAGGTACCACGTGAACTATCTCTGAAATGGTCAATTCTCGTCCATTGGAAGAAAAAATCGAAGTGATTTTTATTTACGGTGCGACGCGTAACTTTCACGAAACCGAAATAATTTTTAATTATCGTTTCTCGAATCGTCCTATCTGTAGAAAATATTTAAGGGAACTTGTAACCAAATTTACAACTACCGGTAGTGTACAGAACAAAAAGCCCCCAGGTCATCCGTCGATTCCAGGAGAACAGCAAGTTCAAATGATTGGTGAGATGATAGTAAATCCTCAACACTCTACTTCCTCTGTCGCGAATGTTTGTGAGGTGTGTCCTTCTACTGTGTGGAGACTTTTGAAGAGAAATAAGTATCATCCATACAAAATCAAAATGGTACACCAGTTAACTGAAGATGACCCTGATCGAAGAACATAATTCTGCGAAATTATAACGGAAACCATTTCAAGGCATCCTACCTATATCCACAATATTTGTTTCAGTGACGAATCTACATTTTATCGCAACGGCAAGGTTCACAGACACCAACCCTTACATTTTCCGGGAAACTCATACTCAATATCCAGAAAAAATTAACGTCCGGGCGGGAATATTGGGAAACCATATCGTAGGACCTCTATTCATGGAACAAAATTCAACAGGGGAACTATATTTGAATATGCTGGAAAATACTGTTGACCCTCTAATCACCGAAATCGTCGAAGCGAATCCTAATGAATTCGATATGGATATTGTATTCCAACCAGATGGAGCACCACCACATTACTACGGACAAGTAAGAAACTATTTGGATAATATTTTCCCCGGTCGTTGGATTGGCCGTCGAGGTCCTACGGAATGGCCAGCCCGCTCACCAGATTTGACACCTGTAGACTTTTTTTTATGAGGCTATTTGAAGCAAAAACTGAACCTGCTTCAATATTGGATATACGGCAGAGAATAATAAATATTTGTAGAAATATCGACGTTACTGTGTTCGAAAATGTTCGGCGTTAAATATCGGATAGGCTGTTCTTATGTCAAGCAGTTCAAGGCAACCATTTCGAGCGTCTTCTGAACTGAAATCAGCTTCTTTCCTCAAATTATGAAGTTAAACGTCGATGTATTCAGGCAATTATTAAATGTTCCGCCATTTTGTAGTAGGTGAAGTATTCGTCAGGAGCTTCAAAAGAATGTGTCACAAGACCCCCCTTTCAATTTACTTTTTTTTCCCAGTGGCGCCCAGTCGCCATCTTGAAAGTTTGTCAATTGTATGCACGTAATTATTAAATGTTCCGCCATTTTGTAGTAGGTGAAGATATTGACTTTATATTCTAGGGTTGTGAAGTATTCGTAAGGAGCTTCAAAAGGATGTGTCATAAGCCCCCCCTTTCAATTTTTTTTTCTTAGATGGCGCCCAGCCGTCATCTTGAAAGTTTCATCTGTCAATTTCACTCCAAAATATAGTATTCATTATCCCAAGTTTAAATTTTTTTAGTTGACCCGTTCAAAAAATAAAAGGGGGGCGGCATTAAAGAAAAGCACTGTATAGATCGCACTAACTCGTAAATATATACCCTGTATATTATTCCTAAACGGTGAATATTCAGTGAAACTGAACAAAAAGAAAAGATCCATCGAAAAATCACGAGGCAATGAGTTTTCACTCACCTTTCTTTTCTAAACCCTCAATAACATGTATCACAGTCATTTTATCGAATCAGAAATGAATACTAACTAAATCATTCTTTCACAAATCGCAGTACTTTTATTGAAACTTTTTGCGCGATGGAATAAGATAATTTGAAGAGCATTTTATCTATCATGTAGAGATGTTCTAGTTTTCATGAAATCAGGTCGTCAATGTCGCGAGCATGTATACAATTGTTTTCAGGTGACATTTTTTTTTAATTGTTCTGGAACATTTGTAAATCAAAAGTTAGTTCATACATCCCTAATCTTCTGATATAGTTTCTATGTATTCGATCAAAGAAAGAGGCTGCCGACGGGCGTTTTCAGTTTGACCGATAACAAATCATTTTTTTGCATTACCATTCAAGAAGCATCACGTTTTGACAATGGATATTTTCAAACAGTCCGCTTTATGTCATGCCTTCGTACTGTTGGTGCTCTCAAATTAATGAGTTGATGGACAATCGATGTCCATTTCGCTGCATTGCTAAAAAAACTGAGATGCCGAAGAATGCAATAACACGACCCTTCAGTTTTGCCAAAGGCAATATATAAATTTTGGTATTTGATTATTTTTTATTTTCACAACGTGATTCCTATAAATGTCCAACGCCTCTCATCAAGCCCTTCCGTGAAACTATTGTTTTGGTCGTACATCATCTCCATTGTGCATTATAGATGATTTCTCTTCATTTTTGCTTGAAATGTTCACATAATCTAAACAGACGGCAACTCGAAAACTATTAGACCTACAATCAATCAATCAATCTTCATTCGATTCTTGGTGAGGATTTTCGAAATACATATCGATCAAATGGACGTGTATGATCTGATAATGACTTATTTGAAAAAAGGAGACGAATTAAACGTTTGGTTATGGTTCTGCGAATCCCTAATATTTTTCAACTTGGAAAAAAAAGGAAACTTAGATGAATATCAAAGGATGATTCAATATCATAGTTACTTTAAATTACAATCAGGTAAATTTAGCAATAAAATCCTACACTTTTGAAAAGTGGGTGTTGAAAATAAATTGTATTATTATAACTAAAGTAAGGACCATTATGTAAGACAAAGCAAATAATTTGTATCTGTAAAATGATAATGTACAAATGTTTAATTGCATTGCATAATGTTGGATAGAATTTAGCAACGTTATATTTGCAGTTTATTATACATATTTTATGAACACATTGTATCATATGTAGGTGTATAAATGTTGACAATTGTTAATGTCAGATTGATAAAAATATATATTCTGAAGTTCAGTCAGAAGTAATTTCTTGCTACCAAATAACTAAAATAACCAACAGGTTATGGGCCCAGGCTATTTCTAGTTGCGAAATAATATATTGTATTGATATACCATTTACAATGGCATCAACATTCGCACACATCGAAAAATTGTGTAAAGAAAATTTCGATACCTGGCGTATACAGATGGAAGCAATCCTAATCAAAAATGATCATTGGTCGTATGTGAATGGTGAATTGAAAGAACCAGTGGACCAAGAAAAGAAACAAATTTGGAAGAAAATAGATCAAAAAGCGAAAGCTGACATTATTTTGGCAATGCAATCGTCAGAACTTTGTATTATCAAAAACTGCTCCACATCAAATGAAGTCTGGGAAAAATTGAAACAAACATACAAATCTCAGGGACCGGCCAGAAAAGCAACGTTATTGAAACAATTGCTTTTCACAAAAATGAAAGAAGGTGATACTATGACAGATCATCTGAATAATTTTTTCAATGTAGGCGACCAACTGAGAGAAATAGGAATTAATGTTGAAGATGACCTCCTATCCATATTGATGTTAAATTCCATTCCCAATACATATGAAAATTTTCGATGTGCGATTGAAACAAGAGACGAATTACTTAAGCCCGAGATGTTAAAGATTAAACTAATTGACGAATTCAATTCAAGAAAAGAATCCGACAAACAAGAGGCAACACAAAAAGTTCTATATACGAAATTCACTAGTAAGTGGTGTAAACAAAATCGAAATCATGACCAGAAGAGCAAGAAGAATTACAAAAGCAACAGCAATGAAGAAAATAAAAAGTTTTTCCCTTTCAAGTGTAACTACTGCCGTAAATATGGACATAAAAGTTCAGATTGTAGATTGAAAGTTAAAAATGAAAGACACGAAGCATCTAAGGCAGAAGGAATTTCTGAAGTAGATGAAGAATTTTTCATGATTTCGGAAGGTACAAATATAACAGAAGAAAATTGGATGGAGTACAATACAAGAAATGAATGGTGCTTAGATAGCGGTGCAACATCACATATGTGCAATGACAAATCGAAATTTACAAATTTTCATACGTTGAATAATCAAAAGGTTTGTCTGGCTATCAATAAAACAACAAATATTCTTGGAAAAGGAACTGTCAAGATAACAGTAGATAATGGACCATCAGGAAGAAGAACCATAAATTTGGAAAACACTCTATTTGTACCTGAACTGAAAACAAATTTAATTTCAATTTCGAAAGCAACATCTAGAGGAAAGATTACAAAGTTTTTGAAAAATCATGCTGAAATTATCAACGAAAATGGTGAAATTGTCTTGAAAGCTGAAAAAAGAGGTGAACTATATCATATTCAGCAAGTTGAAGAATACGTTTCTGTAGCGGAATCATCGAACCTCAGTGAAATTCAAAAATGGCATTATCGTTTCGGCCACCTTAACGAAAAGCAATTAAAAACTATCAATTCGAAAAACTTGGTAGCAGGTATGGAATTCAATCCTTCGGAAAACTTGAATGCATGTGAAATTTGCATCAAAAGTAAGCAAGTAACTTGTCCATTTCCTACATCATACTCAAAAACGGAAGGTGTATTAGATCTGATACACTCTGACATCTGTGGCCCTATGAAAAATCTGTCTTTGGGGGGTGCACGGTATTTTGCTACTTTTATAGATGATAAATCCAGAATGGTACAGGTATATTTTCTGAAGTCAAAAGATGAGGTGAAAGAATCATTTTTAAAATTCAAAAATTATGCAGAAACAGAGACTGGGAGAAAAATAAAAATCTTGAGAACAAATAATGGTTTGGAGTACTGTGGAAGAGCGTTCGGAAAAATTTTGGAAGAAAATGGAATAAAAAGAGAATATTCAACAGTTTACACGCCTCAGCAAAACGGTGTAGCTGAGCGAATAAACCGTACCCTAGTTGAAATGGCTCGATGCATGCTAGAACAATCGAAATTATCGAAAAATTTCTGGGCAGAAGCTGTATCAACTGCAGCTAAACCCTACTCGAAGTTTGGAAAATAGCATCACACCTTATGAAATTTGGAATAAGAGAAAGCCAGTTGTAGCCCACTTCAAAATGTTCGGCTCTAAAGCATTTACATTGATTAAATCTCCGAAAACGAAATTTGAACCAAGATCGAAGAAATGCACATACATAGGATATTCAACAGAATCAAAAGCCTATCGTTTGTGAGATCCGGAAGACAAGACAGTCATAGTTAGTAGAGATGTTAAATTCATTGAAACCGGAATGATAAAAGATGACGAAGAAGAAGAAAATGGAGAAATGAATAATTCCATATTCTTCGACATCCTGAAAGCAAAGCAGACATATTCTGAAGAAAAAGTACAAGAAGATGATACTCATGATCAAGGAGAAAACAGAGAAAAAAGATAACGAAAACATCGATGATATAGAAATATCAGAAGAAATAGAAATTGATAGGCCAGAAACATATGTAAAGAGAGGACGAGGTAGACCGAAGATATTGAGAGATGGTTCGAAAGGCAGGCCAAAGAAAATATATAATATGGTTAAAAGTATGGAAGAAGTAAAAATGATATCCGAAGAAATAGATAATCCTACTCTCGAAGAAGCTCTGAATGGGGAAAACTCCAGAGAATGGAAAAATGCGATGAATGAGGAATTTCAGGCCCTGGTAAAAAGTAGAGCATGGACTTTAGTTGAAAACCTGAAAATCGGAAATTTATAGGATGCAAATGGGTTTTGAGAACAAAATATGAAGCAGATGGAACTATAGAGCGCAGAAAAGCACGTCTAGTTGCAAAAGGGTACGCACAGCAGCCGGGGGTGGATTTTCATGAAACGAGTTCACCAGTGACACGACAGAGCTCTATAAGAATCCTTCTTTCTTTGTCAGTCGAGTTGAAACTTACCCTGTATCAAATGGATATTGTTATGGCATATATCAATGGAGAGCTTGAAGAAGATATTTTCATGTATCAAGCTGAATTATTCATACAACCAGGTTCAGAGGAGAAGGTTTATCATTTAAACAAATCCCTTTATGGTTTAAAACAGTCGGGAAGACAATGGTACAAGAAACTAGACCACTATCTTCAAACTGTCAAGGACTGAAACCTTTGGGAAGCGATAAATGCGTATATATTTTGAAACAACATGGCACTATTCTGATAATTGCAGTATATGTTGACGATTTGATTGTTGCAACAAATGACATCAACAGTTATAGAAAATTAAAAGAAGATTTGGGTAGAGAATTTCAGATAAAGGATCTGGGATATCTACATTATTGTCTTGGGATTATTGGGAATATACCATAGACATTTTGAAAAAAATTCAACATGATGGAATGTAAAGCAGTTTCTACTCCAATGGATGTTAACACTAAACTGACGAAAGATATGAACCCCAAAACCGATGAAGAAAGGATGGAAATGATGCAAATACCATATCGCCTAGCAACTAGCACAAGACCTGACATATCTTTTTCTGTCAGCGCACTTAGCCAATTTAATAATGATCCAGGAACAGCACATTGGTGTGCGGTGAAAAGACTGTTGCGATATCTGAAGGGAACTCAAGATTTTAATCTGACATTCCGAAAGTCTGAAAAATCATTGCATGGATATGTTGACGCTGATTGGGGAGGAGATCTGAATGACAGACGATCTTACAGCGGCTTTATTTTTATTTTGTCCGATTGTCCAATTAGTTGGGAAGCAAGAAAGCAAAAATGTGTTTCTCTATCGAGTACCGAAGCTGAATATGTTGCTTTATCTGAAGCAACCAAGGAAGCTGTTTACCTCCGAATTTTTCTACGTGAGCTAGAATTTCCTATAGAATTTGATGAACCAACAATACTCTACTGCGATAATCAGGGAGCACAAAAGTTGATTCATAATCCTGTTTACCACTCTCGCACGAAACATATAGACATTCGTTACCATTATATCAGAGAAGTTTTCAATCGGAAGGAAATAGAAGTTCTTTATATACCAACGCAAGACATGATTGCAGATATTTTCACGAAATCTCTTAGCAGTCCCTCTCTAAGCATTTGAAAACTTTAGACATAATAAGGCAATCCACGTTGAGAGGGGGTGTTGGATAGAATTTAGCAACGTTATATTTGCAGTTTATTATACATATTTTATGAACACATTGTATCATATGTAGGTGTATGAATGTTGACAATTGTTAATGTCAGATTGATAAAAATATATATTCTGAAGTTCAGTCAGAAGTAATTTCTTGATACCAAATAACTAAAATAACCAACACATAATAAAGAACTGTGATAGAAAAAAACAGATACATATTGTTATATTTTCAGATACATATTATTTTATATGGTGATGTCGCTTTTTTGAGTGGTAATTTCAGTAGAAGTGAGGGATTAGAAAAAAGAAAAAGAAAAGGAAAATTAAAGTGAATAGATGGTGGTGTTCAGCTCTTGGGGAACGCCTAAGCGAAGCTTGTGTTGCGTATTTTCCCAGATCTGGACACAACCAATAATGCAACTAAAAATAATATTTTCTTCCGTTCAATGAAAAAAATTAGAAATAAAATTTTAAATAGAAATCAATGATCGACTCACAGTAGGACTAAATTAAACCATCCCGCGATAGGGGCACTGTTATAAATTAAGTTGTAAGTCATTCAGGCAAGATTCAATAGATTGGTTCAAATATTTCTTTCAGCCATTCAAAGTTGTTATCAACGAATAATCTAATAGTTTCCTTGCGTTTTTTGATATTTTTTATATTTCTAAGGTCAGTGGAAATATGATTGGGAAGTTTTGAGCCAAAGTAAGTAACAAACTTTTGGGTATAGGCATTTTAACAAAAAGGTACACTAATTGTTCTCTCGGATTTAGCTCGGGTATCGTGAGAGTGTTTAAGATATGTGAGAGGTGAGTTCATCGTCCATATTATACAGTGGTAGGTATATAATTTTCTGATATTGAATATACTTGCCTCCTTATATAAGCTCTCAGTTAGATGTCTTCTATCTTTTTTCAGTACTATTTTAAGCAAGGTGTTTTGTATCGCTTGGAGATTATGTAAGTGTGTTTTGTTCAACCCTCCCCAAACAGTAATACAGTACCTAATGACAGACTCAGCCAGTGCATCGTATGTCATTAGTAGTAGATATTCATTTACTTTGTTTCTGAGTTGGTGGAATTTGAAAATGAGTTTCCTGAGTCTTTTCACGACGAAATCTATATGTTTGTCCCAGCGTATATGTTGGTCAAGCATAATACCCAGGTATTTTATTGGATCTATTTTTTTTATACTTAGGCAAGAACAAATTATAGGATTCTGGCAATTGAGGGTATGTATGAAAACATTATCCTTCAGTGGTTGGTCTCTTGTTGTTGATGAGAAGGTCGTGAATTTTGTTTTGCCGGTTTTTAGGCTCAGGAGACTAGAATTCAGACAGGAGAATATAGTATTCAATCTGTTTTGTGCTTTTGCATAAGTAGTGTCCCATGAGTAACCACAAAAAATCAATGCAGTATCGTCAGCAAATGAAACAATATCACCTTCAAAGTTTTTCAAGTTGTAAATATTGTTGATATATATATATTAGGAACAATATTGGACCCATGACAGTACCCTGGGGGACACCCATGGCAAAAGGTAGGGTCTGGCTATAGGTGTCATTTATTTTGTGTTCGGCCTTGTAAATAATCAACTAAGAGTTCTCACTCCCACATTTTCTAACCTCTGTAACAAAATATCGTGATTGACACTGTCGAGAGCTTCGGCTAAGTCTAAAAACACTAGGCTAGGCATTTTTTCTGTTCATTGGCATTTTTCAATATTTTATTCACTAGATGAAAAACGGCGTTTTCTCATGAAACCATATTGACATGGTGATTGGACTTGATATTTTTCCAGAAAATGTACGAGTCTATTTTTCATGCATTTTTCAAAAAGTTTCGCAAAGTTATTTATTACCGATATTGGCCTATAATTTGTGGCCAGTTTTTTGTTTCCAGATTTGAAATTGGTGTTGTGATAGCTCCTTTGAAATTGTTTGGAATCATGCCATTTACAAAACATTGGTTGAATATATGACATGAGGGATCAGGAAAGTATTGATTACATTTTTTTATTGAATAAACGGGCACTCTATCAGGACCAGCAGAAGTATTGTTTTTCAGACCAGAAATCAGGGTTATCAGTTCATTGGTAGAAATATGAATTCCGAAAACATAGAGAGGTTCAATAATTTCCTGTGTGAAGAAACCTGGTTAGAGGTCTCTAATAACGATATAAATATTGCTTTTGAACGTTTCAGCATTATCATATCTCATTACTCCAATCTCTCTTTTCCCATAATTAAATATAGCAATAGGAGACAGAGAAAAAAAAAGAGTGGATGAACGAGGAATTGTGTAGGTTGAGGAGTAAAATTTGCTTGTTTTCAGATTTGTCTAAGAAATGCCCGGAATTAAAAAATCATTAAAGGAACTGAACAAACAATATTCCTTGGAACTATCTAAAGCAAAATGTAGTCACATTGATGATAAAATAAATTCTTCAACAAACAAAACGAAAGCAACGTGGAACATCACTTCGGAAATACAAGGTAAAAAAAAAGCAGCCAACTTGAAAATAATACAAAATGATGAACAACTCGTTGATGAGGTAGTCGCCAATAATTTCCTCAGATATTTCAGTCTTGCAACTGATAAAGGTGGAAATGATGTAGAATTTCTAACGTCGAATATTCAACTTAATGACAAATCATTTTTTTTTGACGCCGGTTACTGAGCCTGAGGTAGTCGGTTTCATAAACAGACTGAAACCGTCTAAATCTAGTGGCCTGGACAATATTTCGAACAACATTTTGAAGCGGTGTAAATATGGTATCAGCAGTGTCCTCACTTTCTTGATAAATTTAAGTTTTACTCAAGGTACTTTCCCTAACAAACTGAAATCTTCCGTGATTAGGACACTTTACAAAAAAGGTGACACGAATGAGTACTCCAATTACAGAGCGATTACATTGCTGTCCAGCATATCAAAGCTTTTTGGAATAGCCCTCAATTAACAACTGTCAAACTTCTGTTTGAGAAATAATATAATTCCCAGTAATCAACACGGATTCGTGAAAAAAGGAGCGTTGATACACCTTTAACAGATTTGAATATTCAGATTGTCAATGCCATTGAGTCAAAGTTGATTCCCCTTGGTTTATGTATTGATTTTTCTCGAGCTTTCGATTGTGTTGAACATTATCTCTTACTTGAGAAACTGAACCGATATGGCATTCGAGGCATACCACTAGATTTCATTAAATCGTACCCAACAAATCGTAAGCAAGCAGTGCAAATCAACAACAGTTTCAGTCAAACCGTTAGCGTTAGTCAAGGGGTGCCTCAGGGGTCTATTTTAGGACCTCTTTTATATATTATTTTTGTCAACGACCTCATAACTTTCCTCGAAGGTATTCCAAATATAAATATGGTTTGTTATGACACTAATTTCCTAATTACGGAAACTAGCATCTATCGGACAATGGCTACTGCTGAAGAGGTATATACTCGGTGTTTATTATGGTCAGAAAAAAATTCATCAATTTGAGGAAAGGAAAAAACGGTTTCTATTATTGTCCACCGAGGGCACAATCAAACGCTATGTAACAATAACGCATATAATTTCAGTTTTTAAAACGATGTCAAGATCTTGGGAGTTATCTTTGATCAAAAGTTAAACTGGGAATCTCACATACATAATCTATGTGGTAAATTGAGATCTGCTTGCTATGCCTTGAGGTCATCAAAGGAGCTGCAGTCGAGAAATTCTCCTCACTCTGTATTATGCGAATTTTCACTCTCAAATTCGATATGGCATAATGAATTGGGGAGCTGGCACTGATTGTTCAAGAATATTAATTTTACAAAAATCCGCGTTGAGAATCCTCTGTAATCTTCACTGAGGACACTCTTATAGAAATAATAAAATTTCAATCGTAGTTGATACCTACATATACGAAATATCGTGCTATGTTCATTAGAATCTTTCATTGTTCAGCTGCAATATATCGAAGCATAATTACTCTACCAGATTTGAGGACAATTTACTCCCGGCAAAGCACTCAAGCAAGTTTTACCAAAGAAACTCGTACTACAATGGCTGCAGAATCTATAATCATTTACCTGAAGAAGTGCAAAGTGCGCCAAATATTCTCGTTTTCAAAAATAGGCTCAAAGAGTTCTTGACCCAAAAAAACTTTTACACACTTCGAATTCTTTTCTTAAGAGGTTGTTGGGACCACTATATGTCCAGTTGTATACATTTATATATCTGTGGTTCGTCGGTATTCGTGTTTTATTCATAATTTATGTTATATTTCTTGTCTTGTATGTTTACTGTGTATACTTTCATTTACTGACGCTCTCGGCAATTTGTTATGGACATTATTGTAATGGTTTTGATAACATGGATGGAAGAAAAGGGACTCTTGTATATTAACTTGCTGATCGGGGATGGGAGTAGTTTTTCTATCTATCGTGTTTGCCATGTTCAGGCCAATACCAGCAAGAAATGTATTGAAATAATTAGCTTCACTCAGGTCATCTGCAATTTTGTTCTCCTCTTCATCAGTTATGTCGTATTGGGTGCTGTTACTAGAGTGGTTTTTTTTGTTTGTTATTTCATTAATTTGTTGTCAGATTTTTTTTAATTTTTCTGTGCCTGTTTAATTTTATTCATATAATATGCATATTTCTTTTTTTTAAGATGTGAGTTTGGATAATTTCTGTAGGTTTTATACTCTAATTTAGAATTTGGGGATTTAGATTCATTAAGCCTCTTCTTCAGTAGATCTCTGTGTCTGATAGAGTGAAGTAGACCCTGTGTCATCCATGGTTTTAATTTTTCCTGGTATTTATTGTTTGCGTTTTTATTCATTTTGCAACATTTTTCAATAGTTTCAGATATTTTATTTATGAATTTGTTATATGCTTACTTCAGATTCTCGGCTTTTAACACATCTTCCCATTTTTCTTTTGAGATATAATTTTCGAATTTGGAGTAGTTGCTTTTTTTTTGTTCATTTCTATATTCATTTTTTTGACTGGGGAGCTCGATAGATAATAACAACATATAATGATCAGTCAGGTTTATGGTGAATACAGAAGGGTTGAAACAAAACTTTCTTTTGGCACTTTCATTGGACATTTTCACAAAGATATGATCAATCAAAGTCGAGGATATTCCTGTCACCCTGGTTGGTTTATCAATGTAAGAGAGAAAATCTTGATGTGCCATAATACAAATATAATCGTTAACCTTTTTATCTGTGGTATCCAGGATATTAATATTAATATCGCCTATGAAAATTTTTACATCGACTCTTGCTTGTTGCGAGAAATAGTTCTCTAATTCTCTTAAATGAATTACCAAATTTGTAGAGGGTGGACGGTAGCATGTAGTTAGTATGAATGACATGTCATCCAAAGTATACTGAAATTCTAAGATTTTTGTTTCACTGAAATATTTTCAGTTCAGTCCATTTTTTAAATAGACAACCATACCATCGTTCTGATTAAAGTAAGATTCGTTATATACAATATCATAATTTGGTATTTCAAACTTGCTTGTGTCATCCCTTCTCCACGATTCCGAGAGAACAATTATATCTAAGTTGTTAACAGTAATAGATTCCAAATAAAGGAGCAATTCATCGAATTTTTTTTCAGGCTTCTGATATTCAGATGGATAATATTCAATTTATGCTTACCACTGAACCGTTCAGTGTTATCAAATATTATATACTGTTGCTTCCCTTTACGCATGCTCATCCAACTCGTCGAGAAAGTCGATTATTGATGAAAAATTAATATATTTATAAGAGACTATATTAAGATTAAGAATATGAAATACAAAATCAAATTATTCAAATCATTCCAATCAGGCTCCTCCATTCCATTTTTCAGCTCGAATAGTATTCTTCTGTCTCGGTGGTTATGGATTTTCGTAGTCTTTTCCTCAATTTTCAAATATATTTGTCCATTGAAAGACCGCATTTTGTTTTCCGAAAACTTCTTTACTATTCATCAATAGGGTATGTCTGGTTTTCACCAAGTCTTCAGCAATGAAAATGTTTTTACTTTTCAGTTTCTTTACGTTCTTCAGTAGGGTGAGTTTGTGGTCGAATGATGATAGTTTCACTATAATTGGTCTTGTTTTTCCTTGAGGATGATTATTGATTTTGCCTACTCTATATATGTCTATTATGTGCTCCTCCTGCAGAGAAGAGTCAATATTTTTGTTTATCAATAACGCTACTTTATTTTTCAGGTTCTCCCCGGTTTTTTCATTCACCCCGTATATATATATATATATATATATATATATATATATATATATATATATTATCAATTCGTTCATGTTGTTGGAGAGAATCTACTTTTATCTCTAATTGATTCATTTTTTCATCCATAGTTTTTATTTCTTCTTCGAGTTGGTCTATTTTTGCTCGATCCTCGAGGCTAGGGTTTTTGTTAGATTCATGACGAGTTCCTCACTTGAGAATAGGTCGGTAATGGTATCTTTGATGATGGATTGCAGCTCTTGTTTGCTTCTTGTGGCACTCATTTCTTATCTACGTCTGGCTTGCACTTATAATCCGTTTAAAGTTTGATGATAGTTTTAGCTGGAGGATCGACACAAATACGCGTTTTGTTGGGAGCTGATTTATCATGAACTAAATTTTGCACATTTTGCATGTCTGATTAGGCTCTCTTGAATACCTGCAATCTCAAATTGCATGATTAGAACCTATTTATTATAATTCTTGAGTTGTTAAAGTCTGAAAAATATTAATGTTTTATACACGCTTTATTAGCTTAACATATGAATGTAGGTAATGGAATTTTTGAAATTGATTTCCACCCATTTCCAGACGTCCGAATTATTTGAAATTTTGCACACGTATGAAAAACCGATGACAATACAATGATTTCATAGCTATGCCTCGGTTTTCACACCAAGATCGTCAGAAAAAAATAATTCACATTTCCAAGATAAGGGTCCTGCCTAGAACCTGGGCAGATGTGAGAAAAATCGCTCCAAAGTTGATAAGTGATTTAGCAGCGTTATCCAGTCCGAAAGAGTTCCTGTACCCACTAATAGAGGAGTATGAACCCCCTGTGCATACCCCATAACAACCTAGTAGAAATTGACAATCCGCTGGAAATTGCAATCTGGCCTGCAAACAATCGGTGTTTGCAGGGATCGGTTCTCTCGAGAGAGAGCGTGTTTTATTAGTTTTTTCAAACTATTGGGAATTCAAAATTAGATGACAGCGCCAGAGTGTTATTCATTTATTTGCCTGAATCGAATAGTGGGAATTTTTTTTCAAGTTGAGTTTTTTATTGGCAACTACGAGTCATTGAATGTTGAAAGTAGAAAGTTGAAAGTAGGTAGTAAAAAGTTGAAAGTTGGGAATTGAAAGTTGAAACTTAGATGATGAATGTTTAAAATGTAAGTTGAGAGTTGACAGTTGATAGTTGAATGTTGAAAGTTGACAGGTGGATGTTAAATGTTCAAAAATGAAAGTTGACAGATGATAAATGACAATTGACAGATGACATATGACAATTTACAGTTGACAATTGACAGTTGAAAGGTGGATGTTGAAAGTTCAAAAATAGAAGTTGACAGTTGACAATTTTATTACCATTCCTTAATTTTTTATTTTTTATTAATCTCACGGTGTTTATTAATCTCATTGTGCCTGTTATTTGATACATAATGTAAGGCGAAATGAACTTAGTTCCAACCTGGTGTCCCACGACACATCTCGATTTTTTTTATAGAAAAATTAAAATGAATACTTGCAATCAATTCAGCTCGTAAAAGTATGATGAGTCTCCGGAATCAATTACGGAACGAAATGAACTCAATTGACTGCAAAAGCATTCGAAATAATTTTAAATATTTTTATTGGATACATTACTTTATTGTATTGCACTTACAGATGTTACCCTGTAGGTCCCAAATAACGCTGAGATATGGCGTCATAATTAAAATTGAGGAATCGAGCTTTTTCCACGGATACGACGGTTATTACAGTCACCATGTATCATTTGGATCATGAGCATGAAAAATGTATGGTTAGTACTGCTTTGAAATAACTCGATATATTCTGTAAACCTGAAAAAATAGGCAATCATCTTAATATTATTTCATGAAAGTTGACTATTGATTTGTCTGAATTTGTTTCGAACAGATATCATCAGCCGAAATTTCAGATGAAATTTTAACTTGTACAATGCATAACCGGTCAGCTCGAGGTACTGTGATCTGTGTGAAATTATATAGAACATTCAAGTTAAAACAAAAAATAGCAATCAAATGTCAACTCTAAATAACACCAATTGAATAGTACCCGCATAATCACTGGAACTCAAAAATAACCTATTTCTGCCGTTTATATTAGATTTTTTTTATGTCTATTACTTTGTGATGTATTATCACCTTGTAATGTACGATGTCCGAGACAGGTTTCGAAAGATCTATAATCGACTACCATCAAATGTGCTGAATATGACTATGTTTTTGCTACTGAATACCTACTTGATGAAGTTCATTAGTGTATACAGTGCTTCCCAAAAGTCCCCTCGGCCCCTCTTATTTTTGGAACGATTATACATAAACAAGTGAAATTTGGAAACTGAACATTAAAGGTTGTAAACTTCCCTACTGGTTATGATAGATGACGAAATCGTCGAAGATGACGTCACAAGGCCATTGTGACTAAAAATGTTAAATCTAACCCTAGGGCAAGCCACACCTCTTTTAAAAGGTATCGAAAAAACCTATTCAATGATACTAATTTTGTTTGTGTTTATGGCAGTTTTGGCAACTAGCTTTTAAAAAACGCAAAGCTGTGATGAATTAAATCAGTTAATACTAAAATTCCAACTTGAAGCTCCGCCTCTGGATAGTTGTCAAATGAGCTGACGTTTTTGTTAGTCTCCCTAATTCGACGTTTTTGTAATTGTCCAAGTTTTTGTACATTTAATAATTTGTGTATTGTTGATCGAACGTTTAACTGTTTCAGCAGCTTTTGGTACTCTCAATATTTTTGTACATTTTAATAATTTGTTAAACTGTTGTGAGCCGAACGTTTGGGTGCTTCGAAAAGCGAAATGGTACGTGCTTTAGGTGATAAAGTAGCAGCGATCCTAATTCTTGGTGAAACTGGACAAAATATTCATGCAGTAGAACGCATTTTTAATGAGAGGTTTCCCGATGGCACCGTTTCGAGGACTTATTTAAGGGAGCTTCTTCGTAAGTTTGAAACAACGGGTAGTACTGATGATGCGAAACGATCTGGCAGACCAAAAATTTCTGATGAGAAAAAAATTGATATACTGGCAGAAGTAATAGTTAATCCTACTTCTTCAACAACTCACGTTGCATCTACCGGTGAAGTCAGTCGAAGTACAGTACACAGGGTGTTGAAAAAAAACAAATTTCATCCATACAAATTAAAAATGGTTCATCAACTCTCAGCCGACGACCCAGACCGAAGACTAGAATTTTGTGAAAATATGGAAACTAAAATTAACCAACAGCCAGACTATGTCAATACAATTTGTTTCAGTGACGAAAGTACTTTCTATCTAAATGGAAATGTAAATACACAGAATGTGAGGTATTGGAGTGACGCAAATCCTCACCTGTTTCGTGAAACACATACCCAATTTCCCCAGAAGGTGAATGTTTGGGCAGGTATCCTGGGAAACCACATCGTTGGGCCTCTTTTTTTTAATACTAATTCAACTGGTGAGGTTTATCTGGAGCTGTTGCAAAACGCAATAGAACCGTTGATCCTTGAAATTTTGGAAGATAATCCAGATGAATTCGGCAATTTGGAAATAACATTCCAAGAGGATGGTGCTCCTCCACAGTATTACGGTGCAGTAAGACGGTATTTGGATGAGGAGTATCGAGGTAGATGGATTGGACGACGAGATTCAACGGAATGGCCAGCTCGATCACCGGACCTCACACCTCTGAATTTTTTCTGTGGGGGTACCTTAAATCGAAAGTTTACGCCACTAAACCTGACAATATTGACGTTTTAAAACAACGTATTGTTGCAGAATGTGAGGCTGTTTCCGCAGACACATTTGCAAAAGTACGAGAAGAGTTCAAAAATAGGATATTCCACTGTCAGGAAGTAAATGGAGGAGCAATTTCTTCGAGTAGATACTGATTCTTAAATCTGTAATGAATATCATACTGAATGGAATTTAAATTTTAATGTTTACTAATGAGCCATTAAAACTCACATAAACACAAACAAAATTGAATAGGTTTTTTCGATACCTTTTAAAAGAGGTGTCGCTTGCCGTAGGGTTCCATTTAAAATTATTGGTCACAATGGCATTGTGACGTCATCTCTGACGATTTCGTCATCTATCATCACTAGTAGGGAAGTTTACAACCTTTAATATTCAGTTTCCAAATTTCACTTGTTTATGTATAATCGTTCCAAAAATAAGCGGGGGGGGGGAGGGACTTTTGAGAAGCACTGTATACATATTAATTAGGTCACAAGATTGAAGTCAAGTGATGGCACTTCTCCTGAAGATCACACAAGGCTTGTCTCTACAACAAGGACACGCATGTGATCCAACTAATTTATGGTATGGTCATATCTAATGTTCCATATTTGACAATAATTTTATTGAAACATTTTTGCTGTTGCTGTCAAAACAGAGTTTGGAGCAGCAACTGACATCCAAAGTATCCTTCCCTCTAGATAAGCTGAAAGTCGCCTATGACCCTTCTATTTGGCCGAAAGGGGCTGAAGTTCGCAGATTCCAGTTCAGGGAAAATTTTCTGAAGAACGCCAGGTCGAGCCAAACAACGTAGTTTCCAAATTTAACAATAACGATGCACCAGTTGACGAAAATTACAAATGTTCACTTCCTCAATGTAAAGGTGGGGCGAGTATATTTAGTATATTTCATATTAATGCTCAATGTTTAGCTAACAAGGTTGAAATGTTTGATGTATTTCTAGAGGGGCAAAACTTTGATATTTGTTGCATAAGTAAACACTGGCTGAATGAAACTAATCTTCGCAGTATAAATTTAAATGGTTTTATCTGTGCTGCTTCCTTTTCAAGAAGCAATATGATCCACGGAGGAACCGCAATATTTGCGAAAATTGATATTACTTTTAAAGTACTAAATGTTAATAAATTCAATATAGAACAGTCATGCGAGTTCTGTGCAATCGAGTTACCGAAGATGAAACTTACTATTTTGACTTTGTATAGGTCCGGCAAGGGTAATATTGGTGTATTTTTCGAAAATTAAAGAGTGTTCTAAATGATATTATTTCAGCTGAAACAAGAATAATAATAGTAGGCGATTTTAATATAAATTTCAAGGTTAACTCCAAAGAGTTGAATGATCTGAATTGTATTCTAATGTCTTTTGGTTTGTCAGCTACCATAAGTGATTACACAAGAATCACAGCTACATCATCTACTTGTCTGGACAATATAATAACAAATATTAGTGAATCCTTGTTTGGAAGTGGAGTTATAGAACCTTGCCTTTCCGACCACCGCGGCCAGTTTATAAGTATTCAGGAGAAAGAAGTTGTAAATTCAAACTTTTTCTACAAGAGGTCTTTCAGTAAAAAATCCATTTCAAATATAAAAAATGCTCTAGCTTCTGTTGATTGGACAATTTTTGAATCCAGTGGAAATGTTGAGTACTTGGCAAATTTTTTGGTAAAAATAATTAAATCTATGAGAGATTCGTTATCAGCTCTGAAACTTAAAGCTGATGTAACTAAAAAGACAACTGACGTTGATAATTACATTCAATTCAAAACGATATACAACTGTTCGTTGAAGAAAGCAAAAAAGGCAGCTTATGATCGATATATTATTTCAGCCGTAAACAAATCGAAAGCATGCTGGCAGATAATAAACTTTGAAAGAAATAATTTTCACCGTGTCAATTCGGTTCCCGATCTTACTTCTGATGATTTCAATGATTTTTTTGTCAATATTGCTGATGATATAATAAATTACTTACCACTTGTATCGTCCAGTGAACTTTTGAATTTCAAGAATTTTCCAGCCCCATGTGGGTCGTTTTATTTGTCGCCGGTAACACCTCAAGAAGTATCGGATGTCATAAAATCTCTGAAGAAATCTAAAAGTCTTGATATACATGAACTCAACTCTAAATTATAACAGATACTAGCGACATTATTTTAGTTCCACTTACTAATCTAATAAACTCCATCTTCATATCAGGAATATTTCCTGATTGCTTTAAATTTTCCAAAATAACACCGTTGTTTAAAAAAGGTGATAGAAATAATATCAACAATTACCGTCCTATTTCCGTCATCTCAGTCTTTGCGAAATTAATAGAAAAAATCTTGAATAAACGATTGAGGTGCTATTTTGAGTCAAATAATTTCTTTAGCAACACTCAATATGGTTTTCGACCCAATCGCTCTACTGCTCTCGCTGTCTTGAATGTCGTGAATGATATAATATCTACCTTGGAGGATGGAATGCAAGCTGCTATCACCCTGTGTGACCTTTCCAAGGCATTTGATTGCGTATCACATGATATATTACTTGATAAATTACATTATTATGGCATTAGGGGAGTACCACTCAATCTGATACAATCCTATCTGAAAAACCGCTTTCAAGCGGTAAGTATTGGAAATTCCTTATCTGATTTCAAACATAATGAGCATGGTGTCCCTCAAGGGTCTATATTAGGACCGTTGTTATTCATACAAACGACTTAAGTAACTATATGGTTCCAGTGAAAACTGTTTCATTTGCAGATGATACGACATTCCTTTATTCTGGAAAACTGAGATCGGAGCTGTACAGAACTCATGAAGAATTAGCTAATAGATCTGGAAATTGGTTCGCAGCCAATAAACTCAAACTGAACAACGATAAATCGCAATCTCTTTATCTTTCGTCCACGAATGCCACAGAAACTCATTCTGCAAATTTACTAGGAGTAACTCTGGATAGTGATCTATCATGGAAACCTCATATTACCAAATTGAAAAGTAAACTCAGCAGTGCTCTGTTTGTCCTAAGACAACTTCAAACTGTAACCAATTTTAATGCACTCAGAACAACATATTTTTCGTTATTTCATTCGCACATCAGTTACGCTACTATTCTTTGGGGTGGTTCGCCAGATTCTCTCTCAATTTTACGTTTACAGAAAAAAGCTGTCAGGATCTTATCCAGTGTAAGCTATCTGGAACACTGCCAACCTCGATGATCACTAAGCAATCTGATATACACAGCTATGGTACTAGACAAGCAGATAACCTGAGACCAAACAGGTTCCGCCTAACCAAATCCAAGAGAAATTCACTGAATTATTATCTCTACAATATACTACCACCAGAATTGAAATCATTAAGTTTAAACTTATTCAAAATAAGGATAAAAAATTTATTTTTGACACATTGCTTTTATTCCACAGAGGAATACATTGGACATTTCAGACTTTGTAGGGAATAGAATTCGTCTCGCCTAATTTCCATTCTCAAGTTCACTTTCTATGTTTTTTTTTCATCTATTTACCACACTTTTTACAATAATTTACAATATTTTTACACTATACGTGATGTATTAGTATTATTTTAACAATGTGTTATATTTTATATTTTAACAACATTTTATATTTTAACAATTTTCTGCTCTACAGTATTGTCGTTTTTTCATGACGTGCTACAAACATGTATATTGTAATGTAGTTAAATAAATATACTCTACTCTACTCTAAACAAAAAAAACAAAAAAACAAAAAAAAAAATAGCAGCTACAAAAGACTAGTTAAAGTTTGCGAAGGAATGTATGAATGACGCCATGAAGATTAAATCTACAAACAACCTAGTAGAAATTGACAATCCGCTGGAAATTGCAATCTGGCCTGCAAAGAATCGGTGTTTGGAGGGATCGGTTCTCTCTCTCGAGAGCGTGTTTTATTAGTTTTTTCAAACTAAAGGGAATCCAAAATTAGATGCCAGTGCCAGAGTGGCGAAAATTTAAACCAGACATACGTACATTGTTTGTCCGTTTTCTCAGAGATTATACACTCGTGTTTGGAGTTTTTCTTGAAATATTTCCATTTGGTATTATTTTCCAGTTTTTTTGTGTAGTGTTATTCATTTCAAGACTCTAGTGAAGTGGTGTATTTAAATCTTAAGACAATATCATTTGCGAAAACTCACTTTGAAGGAGACAAAGTATGTTCTAATTTGCTTGCAAAAAAAATCTTTTTACCGAAGTTTTTGGACAGCTTGATGAAGTCATCTGGAATTATTGTTATGAATTATTTTGAAAAAAATGTTACACATTATTTGTAAAAAAAAAAAAATTTTTTTTTTCATTAAAAAAAAAGATGGTTAAAATGTCCTTAACCTAAATACATATATAGTCACTTTTTTCCATATTTAATAATATTCGGTATGTTGAATAATTTTTTTTTTTTCACTTTTTAACTTTTTTTTCATCTGGAATTATTGTTATGAATTATTTTGAAAAATTTTTACACATTATTTGTGAATATTAGAGTTAAAAATAAAACTAACAAAAACAGTTTTTTTTTTCATCTAAAACAAACAAGATGGTGTGAAAATGTGTCCTTATCACCTAGATATACATATATAGTCACTCTTTTTCCATACTGTCTGAATAATATTCGGTATGTTGAATAATATTTTTTTTTTCACTTTTTAACTTTTTTTTCTTCTCAACTCTCTTGACCACACAGGATATAGGAACATTTTGCGAAGGAAATGTATTTCTTCTTCAAGATCCCAAGAGTTCGTCGTCTGTCTATAGACTCACCCAATCCTAGATTAGTCTGCACCAGCACGTTACATTCATTTTCTCACGGCAAATGATAAAAACTGATGCCAGTACAACAGTATCGTTTTGCCTAAGAGTCACATTGGGGTACACAACAACAATGATTTGAATTAGAATCACCAATTTTTTCACTCGAGGACGTACAATAGTCAACAGAATATTCACCAGGTAAACCAGAATTTCATTGAATGTCCACAATCACTAGAGATTCGACAAGTATAAAGTATATAATGTCTAAAATCACATAAACAATAATGTTTCGAAAAGTAAACAATGTGTCCTTATCACCTAGTCAATCATATAGTCAATCTTTTTCCATACTGTATGAATAATTTTCGGTATGTTGAATAATATCTCTTTTTCTTTTCTTAACTCTCTTTTCTTTCCTCTCAACCCTCTTTGAAGGTTTTGGCGACGAGAACAGCATCCGAGAAAAAAAAACGTATTACTTTCGAGCAAGGACTTCAGTTGGGATTTCAGTGTTTTACCGCTACATTCATTGAACGACTTTCTTCGTCGATCTGTGATATTCCTTCTCTGGGTGATGTCTGAAATAATTATATGACCATTTAACCAATCGGTATTTCTGCCCAAAAAATGCCCTCAAATATGAAGACATTTTTTCCATCGTCCTTTAATTTTTCTGTTATGTATATTATTCATGTACTTGAATATTTGACTCACAGTGACAAACGTTGAAAAGGTCTCTTCTTTTGATTTCGATCATTATTACTGAAAAGGTATTGAAGAAAAAACTTGGTAAATCTAGGCCATGAAACTCTGTTAATGTATTCCTAGATAGCCAACTCACCTGTCAAGTATGATATTTCGATAGACTTCGTCAGCCTTTTTTTAATGCTAGTCCAATATTTCCATGAACATGCGAGAACTCGAACAAAACTCGACAAGGAACAATAATTCGACCACAAAAATAAGAATGACAGCTAATAAATAATTTAAATGGCATGGAGATGAGTTTCAACTAGATTTCACCTGGTCGAGACTATATAATTTGGGTATAACAGTTGGACTTGAATTTCCACCAATAACAACAAGTATCATTTTTCACCCTGTTTTTCAGGAGAGTTTGAATGACTATCAAAAATTCATTATAACTCGTGGGATAAGCAATCATCAATGATTATATTGCTGAATTATTTATGTTTTTTGCGCACTTTCATTTTTCAACTTTTGTCCAGTCAGATTGAACATGGGAACCACAGTGCGTCGTCGCATCAGGGGACCGCTTAGTTAATAAAATAAAAACAGAATATAACTACTAATGATACAGTATGAAATTTAAATACAAGAACGCAACCTAGGTCTGAGGCGCATACCCCCCAACTTGGATTTTTCATGAGGGCCCAAAACTGAATAATATATTTGAAAAACTCTTAAAAGCAAGACTAATAAGCTATCTTGATAAAAATAACCTACTTTCCACTATACAATTTGGTTTCAAAGAAGGTAAATCCACTCAGGACGCCATTCTTGAACTAACATCATAAATCTACGAATCCCTGGATCAAAGTAAGCCATGCATGACTGTGTTCTTAGACCTCGCAAAAGCCTCTGACACCGCAAGTCACCCAATATTACTATCTACCTTAGAAAATATAGGAATAAGAAATGATTGCCTCAAGCTTTTCAGAACATATCTTTAAGAACGAAAACAATGTGTAATGATCAATGATGAAATGAGTAGTTTCAGGACCATAGAGTATGGTGTTCCACAGGGAACAGTTATATCTATGGATTATTTTCTTCGCCAACAAAGGGAAAAATAATTAGCTTCGCAGATGATACTGCAATATTTTATAAGGGTGATGATTGGGATGAAGTCAGAGTCGGATCCTAATATCATCAGAGACTGGTTTGATAGCAAACTCTTATCCAATAATTTTAAGAAATATTTCTTCCCACCCTTCACCAACAGAAAATCATCCTTACCGCGTTTTTCTCAAATTACCATTGGAAATAACATAAATCTGGTTCTGTAACAAAGATTAAATATCTTGAGATCATTATAGAAAGTCATCTCAAATGGGACTCGCATATAGATTTTATTTTACGGAAATTGCGCTGTGTTGTACAAGTATCGGCAACTCAAAAAAATATATCTATCACAGCCTAGTAGAGAGTCACATTACGTATGGTATCGTAGGATGAGGAGGGGTGGCGAAAACGTACCTCATCCCCTCGAAATCAATCATAAGCGATTTTTAAAACTCATGCTGAATAAAGAATGGAGATATCCAATCCACTTTCTTTACAAAGAATCGCAAATCCTTGATGTTAGACAATTGTTCTACAAACATGTAAATATTCATCAACACCTGAATAAAAACAGGCTGATCGTACTTACTTACCCATGACTATAATACTAGGCAAAAAAAAACAATTTCTCCACCCAAATGTATCCAAGATAATAGGGCAGAAGAGTTTCAACTATCTGGGCCCCAAACTTCTCAATACTCTACCTCCCACTATTCGAATTGAAAAATCTACCAGGTTATTAAAAAAAAGTGATTGATCATATAAAATATGTCTCGAGCGAACAAACATGAATTGTTTGAAATGAAATTCGAATAGTTTTCCAATGTATGTGTAATCTAATGTAGTAATAGCTGTTATATTATAATGTATTTTTTTTTGTTCTTGTTTATTTTGAAAAGTAGGGTATAACGATATTTTAATATGTATATGGTGTATTTTCAACTTGAATAGATTCACTATTTTAACCTCTTATTCCAAAGATCTTATGATTTATAATTTCACAGTGTAATTGCATTCTTGGAATGGCGAATGGTGAATAAATTGAAGAAAATACTTACGAAGCAGGGTATGCCTGCTTGTGTGTAAGAATACAGTAGTTCAACAATATAGTAAGATTGGGCAATAATAAACATTCATTCGAGATATAAATAATTAACTATGGAAGGTATACAATATTAAAAGATTGGTAATACAGACAACAAGAAAATGGTGTAAAAATCAGGGTATATAACTGTCACAAGATAAGACTAAGTTTCTTGACATGTTTTTTGGGTAACCTTCCACAGTCTGAAAATGAAAATATAATCAGGAAAATCTATACAAGTGTAGAAAGGGCAAACTGATTAGTTCACCCCGATAAGTTATTGCGTTCACCAAATTATATTTCCTATAGAAAAATGATTCAATTTGTCAATAACTTGCCGTTTTCTGAATTTGCCTATCAAAAAATTTTTTTTTTTAAATTCAAAAGATACTTCTTTATATAGTTTTTGCTTGACGTTTCGGGGACTATATCTGCCCCCGTTTCCAAAATCTCCTAAATCTCCTTCAATTGTTTTATAATTTGGATTTATTCTCGCAGAGTCTTTTGAATTTAAAAAAAAATGTTTTGATAGGCAAATTCAGAAAACGGCAAGTTATTGACAAATTGAATCATTTTTCTATAGGAAATATAATTTGGTGAACGCAATAACTTATCGGGGTGAACTAATTAGTTTGCCCTTTCTACACTTGTATAGATTTTCCTGATTATATTTTCATTTTCAGACTGTGGAAGGTTACCCAAAAAAACATGTCAAGAAACATTGTTCCTCCACAAAAAACCACATTCATTCAATAAGACTAAGGTTTTAAAAAAAATTTAAGCAAAAAAAAGATTGGTAATACAACAACAAGAAAATGGTGTAAAGATCAGGGTATATAACTGTCACAAGATAAAACTAAGGTATTAAAAGATTTTGAAGCAAAACTAATAGTGATAATAAATCTATAAAATGATATATAAGATTGGTAATACAGACAACAAGAAAATGTTGTGAAAATCAGGGTATATAACTGTCACAAGATAAAGCTAAGGTATTAAAAGATTTTGAAGTAAAACGAATAGTGATAATAAATCTATAAAATGATATATATACATATATATATATATATATACACATATATATATATACAAATATATATACACACATATACACACATACATATATATATATATATATATATATATATATATATATATATATATAAGTGTTTGACAATCGTATATGAGAAAGAGTCAAGTCTTGCATTTAGTTTTCGATTTTCTCATGTATTTCTGCACGGGAAGTATGCTGAACGAATTGTTTAAGTTTGTTTTTAAATTTTCTAGGGTTTGGCTCGCATTTTAGTGTTTCAGGTAGACAGCTAAAAAGTTTAGGGCCCAAGTAACAATAGTTCCTTTGACCGACGGACTTGTGCATGACTGGTATTACGATACGTTTTTTGTGGCGGGTGCTATGACTGTAGGTGATCAATTCGTGTTTGTTTTTATATTGGACTGCGGTTATGTTTATGAAGAATAGTTGCCTTGGGTCAAATATTTCAGTTTCCGAGTAGAGGAGGTTGCTAGGATAGTTGTATCTTTTTTGCAGAATACATCTTAAGAAACGTCTTTGAATTTCAAGTGAATGTAGATGTGTTTTAGAGACTCTTCTCCACCCAATTATGCCATAGTGTATAGACATCACACCGTGTATAGACATCAAAGTCTACGAGAGCCTCTACCTACTTTGCAATCCATATTCAATATAATATAGAAATAGTTTTTAAAATTAGTTTAGGAATGTACCCATTATCCTCACAAACAGGTGTGAACCCCTGTGAGACCTTTTTGTCGTTGTTTCTTTTGAACATATATTCGATGTACTTACTTGATATTTTTTTTGCAAAATAAACTTCTATTCTATATATTGAATTATTCCTACCCCACCTTTTGTAGTGCAAAAACCCATTCATACTGGTCAAAAACTGATACTCAATAGATGTTGAACTATTCCTAGCTAGGCAAGACGTTCGCTTTGTACAGCATAATAGACTGTGATTTTAATTCGTTTGTCCTTGTTCGTGTATTTTGTTCTATTCCAATAATAGATGTTTTCTAAATGTGCATATACTTATCTCAAAAAAAATCTTATCAATGCTAAAATATCAACACTGATAAAATGTCTGACGAATATAAATGCAAGTGAATCCAAAATGGAAGCTCCTCAAGATATTCACCAAATCATCCACAAAGTTTCAACTGAAGAAGGTATCCCAGAAACTGGAAAAAAGTTGGAAGTTGTTGTGAAAAAAGCCTTCGATGACGAAAGCCTAAGAATAAATTTCCCTATGGAAAAAATGTTTCTGAACGAATGCCTTTTCTACAAGACAATATGGCCGACATTAGTAGAAGGGTCTTCCGAAGTGTTTGATAAAATACCGAAATGTTATTCCATGGACATAACAACAAATAAGGAAAAATTGGTTTTGGAAAACTTGAAGTTCAAAAATTTCGAAGTTTTGCAAAAGAAAAACTTTTTCGACAAAAACCATGTCGAACTAATTTTCAGTGAATATGGAAAATTCCATGGATTATCTTTCGCGTATAAAACGAAATTCCCGCAGAATTTCCAAGAAATTTCTTCGGGCTTGTGGAACTTTTGGCACCATGTTGAAGATATGAAAGTTATGACTGAATCAATGGAGATTACAGTGAAGCAATGTGCAAAGTTCTTGACTACGGAAGACGACACGGAAATGGTTGATAAGTTCAAGGTATATGAAGATCAAGTTCTAGATATTTTTTTGGAATCCGTCAAGTATGAAGGAGATCACTCCGTAATTCTCCATGGAGATTGCTGGAGTAACAACATAATGTTCAGATATGATGTAAGTTGGTTTTTGTTATTCTATATCTTCAATTCGTTCCTTTGAAAAAAAAATTTAATCAATGATATCGGTTGGAACCAATCTTTTCCCCAAGTGTTGGAAAGTTGCTCAAATTATACCGGGTGATTCTCTAAGGTGGCTCATCCCTATAACTTTTTAATTATTGAAGATAGAAAAACGAAATTCGGGGGTTGTGTATTATAGTTCAATTTTCATTTTTTGACATATTCACTTGCTTTGCCGTACTTCCGGTTTGACCGAAAATGACCCCATCTTCGATTTTTAAATGGGACATCCTATATTTTTTTACATATTTTGATCGAGAATGACATTCTAAATCCAACAACACCTCACTTGTCAATATTTGAAGGATGAAGTCATTTCTATTCCAATTTTTATTTTTCGATCTAGAATGCCATGGATCATGTAAATCGCGTCATTCTTGATCAAGTAACATAGGAAAAATACGACTTTGAGGCTTATGACTTCACAGTCGTTTTAAGAATTATTCAAATGTCGCAAATATGAATTTTTGCAGTTAACTTGATTTTTTCAAATGGAAAGGGGGTGGCTCGTCGGCTTTTTGTGACAGATCACTTTTTAAAATGTATTTGTTGCGTAGTTTATAATTTGATATGGAAAATTATACTAAAAACGAGAAAATTGACTTGTTGCTGATTTACGGAGAAGCAAAAAAGGATGCAACTGATGCAGCTCGAATTTATGCTCAGAGATTCCCTAATCGTCGCCATCCCACTAGGCATTATTTTCCAAAACTGGAAAGGAAAATGCGAAATGAACCAGAAGAAAATGACAATAACTTCATCGTCAGTGAAGAAAAAGAAGTAAACGTGTTGGCCTATGTTTAAGTGAATTGTACGGCGTCAATTCGCCAAATTGTTTCTGAGTGTGATATAAGTTATTCGTTCGTTTGGAGAATTCTTCACATATACAGTGCTAGTCAAAAGTCCCCTCCCCCCCTCGTATCTTTTGAACGGGTATACTTATAATAATGAAATTTGGAGGGTGGAAATAAACGGATGTAGGCTTCTCAACTGGTCATAACAGGTGACGCAATAGTCATAAATGACGTCACAAGGCCACTGTGACCAATAATTTTAAATGGGACCCTATGGCAAGTGACAGCTCGTTTGAAAGGTATTGAAAATACCTATTCAGTCATACCAATTTCGTTTGGGTTTCGGCTGATTTTGATTGATAAATTGAAGAAATACGAAAATTATAGTTTCGCATTTAATTAATAAAGATTTAAGAACCAGTTCTTATAATAAGTGTTCAAAATGTGCTCCATCCACTTCCTGGCAGTAATGCATCCTATTGCTAAACTCTTGTCGTACTCGTCCCAGTGTGTATGCGGAAATTGCCCTACATTCTTCAACAATTCGTTGTTTCAGAATGGCAATACTGTCAGGTGCTGTAGCGTAAACCTTAGATTTCAAGTACCCCCATAGAAAAAAATCTAATGGTGTAAGGTCCGGTGACCGAGCTGGCCATTCGATCGAACCTCGTCGTCCAATCCATCTACCACGATATTCTTCATCTAGGTAACGTCTTACTGCACCGTAATAGTGTGCAGGAGCACCATCTTGTTGAAACGTTATTTCCAAGTTGTCGAATTCATCTGGATTATCTTCTAGAATTTCAAGAATTAACGCCTCAATATCATTTTGTAACATCTCCAGATACAATTCACCGGTTAAGTTAGCATTGAGAAAAGAGGCCCAACTATGTGGTTTCCCAAAATACCTGCCCAAACATTTACTTTTCTGGAAATTGAGTATGTTTTCACGAAAGATGTGAGGATTTGTGTCACCAATACCTCACATTTTGAGTGTTAACATTTCCATTAGAAAGAAAGTACTTTCGTCACTAAAACAAATTGTCTGTATGTAGCCTGGTTGTTGGTTCATTTTATTGGACATAGTTTCACAGAATTCTAGTCTTCGGTCGGGGTCATCATCTGAAAGTTGGTGCACCATTTTTAATTTGTATGGATGAAATTTGTTTTAGCCAACACCCTATGTACTGTCCTTGACTGACTTCACAGATAGACGCAACTTGGGCTGTGGAAGAAGTAGGGTTTACTACCATTTCTCCAATTATGTAAATTTTTTTGTCATCACTAATTGTTGGTCGACCAGATCGTTTGGCATCTTGAACACTACCTGATGCTTCAAACTTCCGAAGAAGCTCCCTCAAATAAACCCTCGATATAGGGTGATCGGGGTACCTCTCATTAAACAGTCGTTCCGCTGCATGGAAATTGTTTCTACATTCACCAATTATTCAGATAGCTGCTACTTTGTCGGCTACAGTACGTACCATTTTGCCTATGTAAACACTTAAACGTCTCGTTAAACAATAGCTTAGGTAAATTTTCAAGGTATAAACACTTTTGACAAGTAGAGAATTCAAAAACGTCAACCTTTTTGACAATTAACCAGAGGCGTACTTTAAAATCTTTATTAATTAAATGCGAAACTATAATTTTCGTATTTCTTCAATTTATCAATCAAAATCAGCCGAAACCCAAACAAAATTGGTATGACTGAATAGGTATTTTCAATACCTTTCAAACGAGCTGTCACTTGCCATAGGGTCCCATTTAAAATTATTGGTCACAGTGGCCTTGTGACGTCATTTATGACTATTGCGTCACCTGTTATGACCAGTTGAGAAGCCTACATCCGTTTATTTCCACCCTCCAAATTTCATTATTATAAGTATACCCGTTCAAAAGATACGATGGGGGGAGCGGACTTTTGACTAGCACTGTATAATTATCGATCATTCAAGTTCCAACTACACCAACATCTTTACGATAACGACCACAACCGAAGATTAACTTATTGCAACTGGTTTTTGACTAAATACAGCGAAGATGTGCGTTATGCATTTTAAATTATTTATTCAGATGAAACTAGATTCACCAACTTGGGTCTGTTCAATCGAATTGATAAAAGGTACTGGTCTCAAACAAATTTACATCTGATGTGAGAAGGAAATTTTCAAGAGCGATGTGGTTTCAATTGCTGGATGTATATTAAGATATATACAGTTCCTTAGAAATCAAATTATTGATTTCATTGAAGATTTGCCACTGGCTAACCAAGTTGATATATATTTTCAACAAGATGGACCGCCACCTCACAATTCTCAAGTCGTAAGAGAACATCTGAATGACACCTTCCCAGAAAAGTGGATTGGCACTTATGGACCTATTCAGTGGCCTGCGAGGTACATTCTTAAGTTGTTGTTTTTTTTCATATTGTATAATTTCTTTTTCATATTCTAGATCACCAGATCTTACTCCGCTAGGTTTTTTTCTCTGGGGAACAATTAAAAATCAGGTGTATAACACAGCATCAGCTACTAGTGAAGAACTGGAGTATAACAGCTAATCAATGTGGTGCGCCCAACAATTGAAAAAGTTGAACTTTGCCGTGATCAAGGAGGAGGTCATTTAGAAAATTTAGAACCTTAATGGACTAATTTGCGACTTTTAAATGAATTTTGAAACGACTGTGACGTAATAAGCCTCGAAGTCTTATTTATCCCATGTTACTTGATCAAAAATGAAGCGATTTACACGATCCATGTCATTCTGGAAAGAAAAAATATAAATTGTAATAAAAATGACTGTATTTGTCAAATATTGACAAATGAGGTGTTGTTGGATTAATTAATGTCATTTTCGATCGAAATAAGTAGAAATATATAGGATGTCCCATTTAAAAACCGAAAGTTGGGGACATTTTCGGTCAAACCGGAAGTATGACATAGCAAGTAAATATGTCAAAAAATGTAAATTGAACCATAATACACAACCCCTGAATTTCGTTTTTCTATCTTCAATAATAAAAAAGTTCTGTAGGGTAAAGTTTATCAAGTCAATTGTAACCTCGGAACTTCTTTTTCAAGTAAAACACCGGAGAGAAATTTACTAACTTGTCTTTCATGGAGCTTCCACTTGTGCAGTGTACACCGATTTTTGTAAGGCCTTCGATAAGGTGCACCTTGATGACAAAACGGAGACATTTCAGTGAATGTGGCTGTCTATGCAAGCTTCTAAGTTTCCTTTTTTAGGTCGCGTTGAATGACTTCAAATAGAAAAGATAAATATTACATCTGGTGTACCACAGGGTTCACACTTAGGTCCGAGTCTTTCAAGCATTTTTTTAAACTATATAGAAAAATGTTTAAGTACCTACAACTTTTTTTCCATATGTACTATTTCCAATTCGTTAGCAAAACAACAGATAAGCAGCCGAATTCATTCATTTTGACAATATAGTTATAATGTTCCGATATTCGCTTTTTGAATGTTCTGCCTGTTTGGCCTATGTAATCATATAAACATTTCCTCAATGGATATATTTTCTTTCCAGGAATTTAAGAAACCAATAGACATCAGGTTGATAGATTTTCAAATCACTAACCTCAGCACTCCTGTTTTTGACTTATCTTACTGTCTCTACTCTGGAGGATCCCGGGAGATTTTTGATGAGTTGGACTACTACCTGGCAGTTTACCGTAAATCTTTGGCAGAAACTTTGGTGAAACTGAAATGCCACCCGGAACTCGAATATTCCCTGGATATGATAAAAGAAGAATGGAGAAAGCACTGCAGATTTGGGTTCATAATGGGCCTTCTTATACTCAAGGGAAAATTAGTCAATAAAGATGGAGATAAGGATATTTCGGAAATCCTCAGCAAATCCGGAGAAATGGAAGAAATGGAAGCTGGCATGTACAATGAAGGTGCATATAAAAAAAAATGTTTGGATTTGATACGCCATATGCATGTGAATGGATTTTTGTAACGATGCTCCATTTGAATCGGACTGACGTTCAATATAGCTGCATTTTTTAACAAATGATATTCTTCAACTTTATTTAGAAAAGATGTATATTTCAAAACAAAAATCCAAAATGAAAGATATTTAATTTTTGCTACAAATACCCAAAAAGTATTTTTATTAAAAAAAGATTTATACCATTTTCTTGGAAAAACCTAATTGTTTTTCATGAATAACATTGTATATCGAAGATTAGCTGAAGAATTCATTATACTTTTATATGCTATTATTCATGTTTCATTCCATTTTTATGTTGCCCAATCCAGAACCCATTTTTTTCATGTATTCCGCATTTGGAAAGTATTGCAACTATAAACATTTATCATAAATTAATGGGTAGTTAGGTATTTTCATATTTGCTTTATGACGTAAGAATTCACAACGATTTCCAATTTATAGACATTTTTTCGTATTGTATGGAGTAAGAGAAATAATTCCCAAATTATACATAGAAAAATAGTGGTTTACTAGTGGACTAAGAGGCGAATTATTTGACTTTGGTCGCGACAAGATTTATGATGCACTAACTGGCCCGATAGACGTTGTCCTGCCCGAATTTCCATATTCCCAAAAAAAATGTCCTGAAAACTCTCGTCCGCGTAGAATTTCTTTTTTCCAATGTTTTTTTTATGTTGCTCCATTTAGGTTATGCCTTTGATTCTGCCCGCTTCCCGTATCCCGTTTTCCCAGTTATCCCGTTATACCGTTTTCCCGTTATCGCGTTATCCCGTTTCCCCGTTATAAAATTATCCCGTTATCCCATTTTCCAGTTATCACGTTATACTGTTTTCACGTTTACGCTTTCTCCCGTTATCCCGTTTTCCCGTTATCAACCCTTCCCGTTTTCCTGTTTTCCGTTATCCCGTTTTTTCGTTCTCCCTAAAAAAAACATCCAAATCGTTCCATCTGTTCTCAAGTTATGAGCTTACCAACAGACATTCATTTTAATCATACCGTGACACAGAGTGGTACACCCCCCATTTCTCCTTTGTTTCCCTAAATATATTTCTGAAATTTGGAAAATTGAATATCCTCACTAGACTGTACTTTTCGGAATATTTGGAAAAAAAAATCCGGTGTTTCCGGAAATCACATCACTCTCGATTTTCAAATGGAACACCCTGTATATTATTACATTTTTGAAATCTTCGCAATTATCTGAATCCAAAGATACCTTATAATTGATATTTCATTTGTCAGAACACCCATTTTATTTTTTCATCTAGAAAACCATGGATTCCTTAAAATTACTCCAAAAAATCAGAATAATGCTACACTATCGTATTTTTGATTGAAATACTATTGCGGTTCAAAGTACGTACCGAAAAAGTAAAATAAAACGTTTATTTACTCGAAACTCCATTTTTCAAATGGTACCATAATGGTTCTCTGACGTCATTCGAAAGTACCATCGATGGGGTATCAATCCATATTAACTCTTTTTGTGTATAACCGTTACGAACCCAATAATGTTGTTGAAAAATGTTTAAGTAACTTCTCGCTTCAATAACAATAATTTCAAGCTTTATGGAACAAAATCCATTTGACGTTTGATAATCTGTAATGCAGTATTCACTGGATTACATTACTCAGAGAGTGAGTATAAGAGTAAAATGAAATAGAAATAATAAATAAAATGATCGAAATACATTTTCGGAGTTATAGGCTGATAAAATGTAGACGAGAAGCTTTCAATCCAAATTTTTTTATGTTGAGTTATACTCAATTTCAATGATTTATTTGAAAACATCCCTGTATTGTTATCGAATAAGAAAAAGCTCATATTGACAACAAATAATATTATAAAATCATCATCTAAAGACATTTAGAAATAAATTTTAAAAGGCACTAATCCCACAATTTTCAAGAAAACAAAACATATACTAGGACGAATGCTATTATGTCTGATTATATAATTCAACAAATTATTCAGTATGACATGTGCAAAACTAGTCAAAAGGAAAATAAAATAAGATAAATTAACCATTTTTCTAATTATTTGGTGACCCTTATCTACTAAAGCAGCTCTGCCTGTTTAACGAACTTTAAAATTTTTAAATACCATGATTATCATTCAAATCAGAAACGTGAAGTTAAATGAAAATTTGATTATTGTCAAGAATACTTGTACGTCAAAATATTACTCACAATTCGTTCACATATCTTTCATATGAACTCTTTTTTATATATATCACTGGATTTTCGCGGTATTAACCGCGATTCTGCCTCACTATTCAAAAAATCGATATTAGAATAATTCATTTTTGAGCTCTGGTGACAACAAATATTGATCTTTGGTAACAAATTGCAAATGAATGTTTTTCTCATTTCCATGACAACGAAAGGTATACTGATGTCACATCACGAATTCAACCTTCTTGCATTATTAGTTCTTATTTCTATTATTTGTAGTGATAATACCAGTATATATGATTTCAAAGTGCACCAATAAAAAAAAATAACGTAAAGTATTCGTGGATAACTGGTCTTAAAAACACTTGCTCTATTTCGAGCACCGGCTGCGCGCGTCTGAAAAATCGGCGTGTTTTAAAGCCCTTTTTATCCACTTATACTTTAATATACTATTATTTTACTTCTTATTTTATGCTACTTCTCATTTTATTTTATTTCTGTATAAACTTGTTATGGATGTTGTGTAGCTTCAACTTTTTAAATTACTTTATTTTATTTCTTATTTTATTTTATTTTACTTGTATAAACTCACTATTAATTGGATTGATAATAGAAATTAGTCAATAATTCATCAAACCGATAAAGCTCCTAAAGCTCGAAGGTTCAAAGCCTAGGTTCAAATGGCAATGTAATCAAAGGAATAACAATTAGGTATTCTCTCACAATTTAATTAATAACGAAAAGAAAAGAAATATTATAATAGCTGTTCGAAATGTCCACCACCAACATCCAAACATTTTCGAGCTCGTTTCACGGTATTTCTAAGAGCATTGTTCCAAGGCCGTACCCAGGAAGGGGGCGGGTCAGTACATGTACATTCCATACACTAATTCACATTTTTCAATTTTGTTTAAATACCCTTAGTTTTTCTAAATACAAACTATTTGTAATATTCCAACTAAGGATCCTGAGAAGTATTTCCGAAGATAAATTTTTTGGGGATTACATATTTATTTAGGGAAAATTTGAATTTGACATTTTGGAATTCTTATATTAGAGTAGTGAGGAAAGTTAGAAATTTGTATGGGTGTGGAGAAAATGGATTTGAGAGATGGGAAAAAAGTTGGTTTGGAAGAAACTGGGGAAGGTAGAGAAAGAGGTGATCAGGAAGAAGGAGAGAGTAGTAATGTAAGAGAGATAGAAGCACAAAGTGATAGAACAGATAGAGTCAGTTTCAAAAATTGATGGATTTCATGGGAAGTATGGAAGGAAGAATGAAAAATAAATGAAAGAAAACATGGGAAGAATGAAAGATGAAATGAAAGTAAACATGGAAAGTGTGCAAGATGGAATGAAAAAAACATGGGAAAAATGGAAGAAAGAATGAAAAAAAATATTGGAGTGAAAGAAAAGATGGAAAAATTAGAACCAAATTATAGACAAGAAATATCAATTATTAATTATTTATTAAAACGTAATGATAAACAATTGAAGATATAAGAATAGATCTTGATAATACTAATCAAAGAATCAAGAGTGACATGAATATGGTTAATAAAAAATTAGAAGCACAACAAAAAGATAATAATAATAAAAAAAATATAGTAGAAACTGAAATTTCACAAATTGAAGATAGAAATATTTTGAGCGTTGATCATAAAAATAAATGTCAAGAAAAATTCAAAAACATGGAAGGAAATATGAGACAATTAGAACAAAGAAAAACAATTAAATACATGTCAAAAGTGCAAATAAATAATAAATTTCATAGAGATATTAAGAAATCACATCCTATAACTTTTATAAAAAAAACAAAGAATGTTACTGTATTGAAGAATTGAAAGAAATTATTAGACAATATTTAAATAATTGAGCTTTCATTTGGTTCAATAGCCAAGAGAAAAACATAAATAGTTTTGAAAATTTTGAACATTTATTTACAAGACAATATTGGGGAGAAAATGCACAACAAAATAGAAGATTTAATTACAATAACTATGCAATACAACTTTTTGCTATGTCACAACATCTGAATCCAATAATGAGAGAAGAGAAACTAGTAGGGAATATAAGTAGGCATTTAGAAAAGAAGTTTTTGAAATAATAAGCATGCAGAAGTTAGAACTATGGATAGATTAAGTGAATATTTATTGAGATTAGAAAGAACATTATCTTATAGAAGATGGGAAAATAATTATCAAAATAGAAATAGACAAAGTAACTATCGATTCAAATATAATAATATAATCAAAATAATAATAGGTACATGCATAATCAAAATAATAATAGAAACAGGGGAAAAGGAAAAAATTAAAAAAAAAAAAAAAATGTCTAAAAATTACAAAGACAATAAAAAAATGAATGAAATTTTAGGAATCAGTTTTTAACTAATAACTATGGCAATAATAATAATTATAACAGAAATTATTATAAAAATAATGGGAATGAATATCAGAATCAACATCGAGGACAGAGGCAGTTATAATATAGTTTTAATAATCAAGAAACAAATAAACAAAGAAAACAAGTCCATTTTCATAGAAAAATTATTAGTATGGAAGGACTCAATGAAAGACAGGCACAAATAAACAACCCGACTGAAGATAATCAAGCAAATAAAATACCAACTATGAGTACGTCTGAACAACAAAATTTTCATTAGAACAGCTTATGAGGAGCTGGACACACCAAATTATGAACACCCAATAGAATTTATAATGTTAAATGAACATATAGAAAATGAACAATTAATAAGTTTGATTATATTAATAGGTAATATAGGGAACGAAAAAGTAAAAAATTTAATAGATACAGGATCAGAAACATCTTTAATAAAAGAAAATATCCTAGAAAGAAATTGTGAAGATGCCTAAAACAAATTTGATAGGAATCAATGGAAAAAAATTAGCAGAAACAAATCAATACCTGAATTTGAATGTGACGATAAATCACAAAAATATTGAATTACAATTACTGGTAGTCAAATAGATGGAATTTGATGTGATTATAGGTATAGATCAATTAGAAAAAATTAAAGCTGAAATAGATTATGAAAGAAAAGGTTAGAAATGGACAATAAATGGTTTGCATTTTTTTAGGAAAATCAAGAAGATAATATAGATGAAATATTTTGTGTATGAGAGAAATGAATGTGAGAAGTGAAAGTGATAATAATAATAGTGAAATATATGATAAAAAATATAGATGTGATGATTAAAATGAAAGTTATGTTGAAGAATTATTGAATAAATATAATAAGTTAATTATGTATGAATCAAGAATAGCACAAAATAGAGGTGAAAGAAATAGAGAAATTCAGATCTAAAAATTATCCAATTCCATATAAATATAGAGAGCAAGTAAGAGAATAAATAGGAAAAATGCTAAAAAAATAATGAAAAAGTACCAGTAATTATATAAATCCAATAGTTGTAGTTGTAAAGAAAAATGGTGAACTTAGATTATGTTCAGATGCCAGAAAACTAAATAAAATTGCCATACCACAGTATGAATCTCCACTTAATATAGAAAGTATTTATCAATTCAACTAACTATATGAGTGTTGTCATTTTAATAATTTTCCGATTTGAATCAAAGATTTCCAATGATAGGTTTTATCTGAAACAAAAATAAAAGTAATATTAATAATCTTGGTACAGTAATAAAATTGATATTTAGATTCTACTAATGCAATAGTATAATTTAAATAAATTTTAGGGAAATTTTATGCTATGGTATATATGTCAAATAAAAAAGTGAAAATAGGGCACAATGATATTTAAAAACTGCATAAATACCTGCTGTGATTGTTTTTTCTTTCTGTAGGGTTTGCATCTTGAAAACCTTTGGCCAGTTTCTAGTCGACGAAGATAATCCAAGAGAGTGGTAGTAGATTTTTTCTATTATCATCATTATGTTTGATTAGTTCATTCAATTGGTACAACCTATAAAAATATACAAATCCAATTTTACAAACAATTATTCAGAATTCAACTAAACATTATATTTATATACAAGAAACATCATGTGCAGAAAATTAGAACCAAAAGGGAACATGACAGGCAAATGTCAAATTATTTTCTTTTTAAATGATCAAAATAAAGGATTTTCTCAACAGAAAAATGGTACATGTGAATTTTGAAGGAAACTTAGTTAATAGAACTATGTATGGAAGTCAAATTTGAAAATTAAATATGTATAATAGGTAGGAAGTAGAATAATGTGTTCGAAAATAAAGTGCTAATGGTAAAAATATATATAAGATAAGAAAAAATGATCGTTACCAAGGGAAAAGAAAAATAAGTTGGGAGAGGAAAAATAAAATTTAAATTGGAAGCAGCTTGGAAAATTTGATCATCGATTTTATGGGATAAATGCCAATAACGACAGAATATGAGAAACGTCAATACATGCAATCAGGTCAGAATCAAATTGGAACCAAAGATTATCAAGAAACTATTTATCAGGGATTTCCTCACTTGACAGCAGTAAGGGGGCTAAACTTTTGCAATACATCCACAGGAACTATTCACAGAACATCCCAGGATTTGTGCGAATCATAACTCATAACAGGTACTATATCGTCATAAACTTAAAAGTGATAACATTTATTGTTTTTGGGTTTATTGACTATAATACATAATTTCGACTGGCAATTTTCTTCTTCTATTCACCGTAAATCACATGAGCATAACCTATAAATATTTATCTTAGAATATATTCATATTTGCGCATGATAAATTTTTTGAATGTTTACAATTTCGATTGGTTAGAAAATGATTAGAATAAGTTAGATATCTCAGTGATAGGTTGGTTTTGAGAAATATTTCCAATAAAAAGCAAGTATCTAACTTCTTCTGGACTCATTATTCATTATTTGACTATATTACTATCGATATCTCAAACATAAACAGTATATTGACATCAAGCAAAGGAGTAGATGGCGCTGCTGCAATCCTCCTGAGTTTGGGAGAAGCATGTATCCATAGGCGTATAGACTGAGCTACAAAAAGGTAAAACGATAAATGAATAGAAAAAGAGGTTAGGCGTACAGAGAAGGAGGGTAGAAACATCATAGCAGAGTTTTCTTTTTATACAGTATATGTCGCAAAAATTCAAATAACAATATATATATATATATATATATATATATATATATATATATTTATATATATATATTTATATATATATATTTATATATATATATATATATATATATAATTCATTTATATATTACAATCTGTTTTATTTTCACTTTTTTGTTACTGTATATGTATTTTATTATGTTATCACCAGTTTAATCTGTCAACATTTCATTTTTACATATTTTATTTTACCATTTAACATTGTGGTGTCCTGAAGATTACTTTATGACAGTCGAAACGTCGGTAAAAAATCAATAGTGGTTTTAGTTATCGGACCTAACCCTAACAAAATTTCATAAATTATATTCAATATTTGTGTTTTTTGTCCATTGTCAAACTAATTTTTTATACGAAATGAATTATTAGAAGGAAAAAATCTCACAATCCATATAATCTTCGCAAATAACAATTTCGTGAAAATTTATTGGAATCCATTTTTCAACAACAGTGGTTCACATGCCATAGAAAGTAAAAAATTATTCAGTGTTTCGCTTTTCCGAGGGAAGTTCATTCACATGCAAATTTTATCATAATTTTTCCATCACGAAACATACTTGATTATTTCACGTGGCTCAATCAATGGTAATCAAGCTTCTATAAGGTATTTAAATGGATATAGTGAATAATATGTAGAAAACCACTTTGACGTTAATCATGTGGAACCACTATCATGTTATCAGTTCAATTGAGGCGCCAATCCAGTTTTGCTTACAAATAACATGGTTTTTTAATGAAAAAAAGCTGCTCTTCAACGTTGTCCGTTCGCACATGCGCTTCGTCCGAAGCCCGTGACATTTCGAATATTTCTTGATATTCTCAAGAGTTGTTTTAGTGAGAAAGAACTTTCAAATGGATCATTTGTCGTGGGCAATTTTAGTGTTTGTGATATTTGTTAGTGGTGAGTAGACTTTCTTTTTCTGTAATGAAAAATTATATCCTTATATAGGAACGATCAATTATCTTCTCGTGAACAAAGTATTCCTCAATTTGCAAGTAGGATTTGGGGTCAATTTATACATCAATGTCACTATTATAAAGTCACGGATTCTGTCCCAATCATAAATCATAAAATCGAGTAGACACTCTACATTTCAATGGTAACGTTTATGCAAGTTTTTTAGTTTCAGTAATTGAACTTTTCTGAAAAATCTAAACCTCATTCAGGGTTTTTCTTGTGATGCCTTTCCACTCTTCCAAATGTCTTTTGAAAATCAATATGAATGACGTCGACTAGTTTGTTATTGATCAAATGATTGAGGCATGTCAAAAGATAACACCAGTAATATTCACTATCTGTCATGATATTCCTGCAGGCTATAGTATGCTTTTTCAAGAATAATTTCTTTAACCGTTTTTCTGATTTTTTATTTAAAGTATCTTTATGAACCTTTGGTAAATGGTTGTATATCCTTTTGCCTTCATATATATTAGAATGTTTTGTCAAGGTTGATTTTGTTTTTTTGTAACCGCTTTCTTAGTTTTTTTACCAACACTCAGAAGTTAATGAAAACTTGTATGAGTTGAGATCACGGGGACCTAACGTTTTATAGTGGGATCCGGAACCACTTTTTTGGTATAGGTAAACGGATATCTTTGTTCTATCTGGCAATATGAGGTTCTTGTTCTGGTGAATTGGTAACATGTCTTTCATGGATTAGGCATGCCACCATACTCAAGAATAAATATGCTGATCACAGTTAGGATTTTGTGTTGGATAAAACAGGCTATCTCTGTAGCTAGCCATGCAAATATACCTCAGGGATATTTTCTGTAGCACAAAGACTTGATTCATGAATTGTTGGCTACATAATCCCCAAAAAGCAATGCCATATCGTATATGGGACTCTACTACTGTAGAAAAAGTTAGCCTTGCTGAGAATGTCAAGTTCATTCCAAACAATAGGCATCGACACGATAAATTATTATCGCTTTAAATATGCTTCGAAATACATAACGCATATAAATGTACCCAGAAAATATTTTTCGAGTCAAATTCCAATTAGAGAAGTTCCCATTCATTTTTGAAAACCAGCAAATTTTGAAACTACTAATATTGGCGCTCTTTGTGACGTAAACGACTGATGTTGCCAAGTTTTTTAAACTATAAATGCCAGAACTAGAACAATATTCGCAATGTCAAGCGACGATGGCGGATTTGAAGGGTGTAAAAACATTCGATATATCATAAAATAATATATTGTCGATGTTACAGAGCACATAAACCTTGTTATTTTTGATATTATGAATTATTGTGGTCCGTCAAAACGATTTCTTATGAAGAGAAAGCCAATCATTTATTTTTGTTATGGAGGCGCGGCCTAAGATTTGAAAATATGGCAACGTTGCAAAATTGATTGAAGATGTCAACCGTGGCATTGGTTGATCGGGTGATTATGTCACAACATTTTGTAATGGCGCTAGAAAGAAGCCATTTAAATTTTGCCAAATTCATTTTTTTTTAGTTTTAGAAAATTAAAAAAAAAAGAAAATTACCAAGCTGTAGAATCCATTAAAAATATTTTGAAAATTTCTTGTCCTCGCCCATTCTCACAGCAAATGAATGTGAAGCCAACATCTTACATAAATATCTGATATGTTCATGGAATTTTAATTTATTATCAATGTACAAAGCAAGGAATCTAGTGCATTGTGTTTCTCCGAACGTATTTCCATCTTTTAACAAAATGTCATCAATAAATTTTAAATTAACAATTTTGGTTTTGTCTGAATTGAAGTTTGAATCACACCATTCCTCACCCTTTGCTAGGTCTGAGCAAACTATTTGCTTCAGGATTTTGTCTTTTCTATGCTATGATAATGTGGTATCATCTGCAAATTAGTCTCCTCCACTATTGATTGTAGGTAGGTCGTTCAGGTCTAGTAGGAATAGAATAGGTCCCAGAACAGATCCCTGAGATACTCCACAGTATATGTGTGAGGGGTTGGAGTATGTGTTACCAACTTTCGCCATCTGTGTTCTATTTTCTATTGTGTTGAATTTTTTGGCAAATCCCTGCCAATTCAATCAATAGAGATATTGACCTAACATAAATTTCAAAACATAAATTATTTATTCATTATATTCACAATTCGAAAGTATGAAGTATCCATTAGGCAATTCTATATTATTCCAGGGCGCTAAAAATAAAAATAAAATCCAATTCATATTTTTAGCAATAGCTCCAGAAATATTGGAGGTGAGGAAAAATGTAGCTCGTTATTTTTTCTACAAAAATGTTTTCTATAATTTTTGCAATGAATCAAGTTGTTAGGGAGATAAACATACTTGTAGTCTAATGCCCGCTTGAAATTGCGCGGGAACGAAAAATGGCCTCAATTTTTGTACAACCGGACTAGTCAGTCGATGTTTCTCGCTACTAAGAGCTACTTAAAAGAAAGCCAAAGTACATGAAATGTGGAAATAATTTGAAAATAAAAAACACAACTGCGTAGAAAGTGAACTTTGAAAAATATGTCCAGAAAATTATGTTTTAAGAGGTTTACTATTGTAGTCTACTAGACAAGTTGAAAATGGTCTAAAATAGAGATACTGCTCTTAAAATTGTGTGTGATAGCTAATTGGATTCGGAATAACGCCTAGAAAAATGTGTCAAAAGCGTGTATTAGCACATAAAAAATTGCAAAAGTTATATACAATTGAAGATGAAAAAAAATGGCATTTCGTTTTTTGCCAATATTTCATAAACTATCAATATTTAAGAAATTTAAAAAAAAGGTTCTGAAAGAAGAGGAAACTATCTCCATTATTTATAATTTTGATTCAACGCTGACAATGGGTCTCCGAGCGACATTTTTAGGTTGCGCGCGCGGCGTCATAAGCGAGTACGACACATTAATTTATTTATTTAAGGTATACATTTTTTTTTATTTGAAAAAATCATGGTGTATTCGGAAATCTATAAATAATTTATTCTTGTTGGAAATTTCACTTAAAGTTAAACGATTGTTAACTAACAAAGTTTTCTCGAAATTCTGTCTTCATTTTAAATGAAAAAAAATGTTTAAATAATTGTCGTAAAAAAATTTCGCTTTGTAGAGCCTTTCTTATATACATTTTCAACAAGATCACGCCATAAAAGTTAAAAAAATATTCATACTTTGTTTATAATAATTTTTGTACTTGAACAAAAACTAAAAAATCCAAGTAATGTAGTAAAAAAATTTTTTTTTTCCTAATTATCATATAATCTTTTTTTATTAATACATCATATAAATTGATTTGCAAAAAAAAAAATCCCGCCATTTGTTGATAAATTTTTTATAAACAAATCGATTATTTCAATATTTTTGAAATTTTTTTTTCCTTGACTTCATTATATTACAAATATTATGAATTTTGAAAAAAAACATTTCCTTAATAACAATTTTTAATTGTTTACAATCGTTTTTTCATATTTCTATTGTTTAAATAATTAGTTGAGAGAATATAATTTTTTTTAAATCATAATTGACAGTCCTCTAGATAGTAACAAAAAAATTTTTTTTTATCAACAATTCCATTGTTAATTAACTTACCAATTTGTTATAAACAAATTTTTAACTTCGTTAGATTTTTTTCCTAAAACTTCTGAAATTAACAAAAAAACAATATATAACAAAGTATAGAAAAAAAAATTCTCAATTTTTCCCAATTCCAATTCCCAAAGTACAATAAAAAATTGGATTTTTTTTTTCTATACTTTGTTATTTATGGTTGTTTTTTGAATTTTAGAAGTTTCAGAAAAAAAATCTAATAAAGTTTAAAATTTGTTTATAACAAATTGGTAAGTTAATAAACAATGGAACTGTTGATGAAAAAAAAATTATTTCCGCTACTTTATAGAGGACTGTCAATTATGAAAAAAAAAATTATTGAAACAATAGAAATATAAAAAAAACGATTATAAACAATTAAAAATTGTTATTAAGAAATTTTTTTTTTAAAAATTTAAAAATAATAGTAGAAAAAAATTTTCAAAAATATTGAAATAATCAATTTGTTTATACAAAAATTATCAACAAATGGCGGGAAAATTTTGTTTTGCAAATCAATTTATGTCTTGTATCAATAAAAAAACGTATATAATTGAGAAAAACTAATTTTTTTCTAACATTAAAAATTTTTACGACAATTATTTAAACATTTTTTTTCATTTACAATTAAGACAAAAGTTCGAGAACATTTTGTTAGTTAACAATCGTTCAACTTGTTGAAAAATCAACTTTATGTAAAATTTTCAACGGTAATAAATTATTTATAGTGTTCCGAATACACCATAATTTTTTCAAATGAAAAAAAATTAATACCTTAAATAAATTAATTAATGTGTCATACTCGCTTTTGACGCCGCCGCGCGCGCAAACTAAAAATGTCGCTCGGATCCCATTTTTAGCGTTAAATTAAAATTATAAATAATGTAGATAGAGTTTCGGGAGCTGAGAATTTTTTATTGGAAATTTCCTCCTCCTTCAGAATCTCATTTTTCAATTTCTTTAATATTAATAGTTTATGAAATATAGGCAAAAAACGAAATGCCATTTTTTTTCGTCTTCAATTGTTTATAACTTTTGCAATTTTTTATGTGCTAATACACGCTTTTGGCACATTTTTCAAGGCGTAATTTCGGATCCAATGAGCTATCACACATAATTTTAAGAGCAGTATCTCTATTTTAGACCATTTTCAACTTGTCGAGTAGACTATTGAACTTAATACTGTAAACGCAGCCATCTTCTTCAATTTAAAATGAAGATATATTATTGCCTCCAACTGCGTGAGATTGTTAACCTAAGTTTAATAGTTAACCGCTTAAAACGTCATTTTCTGACAATACTTTCTGGTGATCTTGTTTCCATCTTTTTATAAGTTCACTTCTTGCGCAGTCGGGTTTTTTAATTTTTGAATTAACTTTTTTTATTTTACACTCTTCAGTTAGGATTTTTCACAATATGGCGTCAGGTTATCGCCATATTGAATTTTGTCGTTATGAAGAGTCACCTTAAATTTTGTTATTCATTTGGTGATTTAATCCCTTATAGGAAAATAATCGGCTGATTTATGAGTTACATTGAAATATGGTCTTTTGAATGACATTCGAATTTTTGAATACGAATTGTACTTTTTGAATTATTTTGAATCCCTGTAGATATGTAGCTACAGAATACGACTTTTTTCCAGAAAGTATCCATAACTTTTACGTTTCTGAATATTTTACCTTGAGTTCTCAAGAATCCTCGGGTATAAACAAAAGCTCTCAGGCCTTTCCTTAAAAAGTTACACGCTTCCAAAAATGAGAAAAAATTGCTGAAGAGTTGAAGAAATGGCAATTTGTGCGCATGTTCTACCAATAAGAAGGATACCTATGAATATTTTTGTAATTTTGTCGTGATCTTTTAAAGGGGTGAAACATGCAACCCCTATTCCATTTTTTAACAGAACTTTTTAACGAAACAGAATTTCTCAAGGCTTCATCCCGTAAATTATAGGTGTCACGTCTATAGTTTTGTGCATTTCACTTTTTCATACTTGCCGGTACGTATTAGAACTCTGGGAGAATTGGTACGATTTTGAGAAAGACCACAAATCGTCCTGATGATTGGGAAACCATGAAACAGCTGTAGGCGGATGGTGGCTTTCTTGGAATCATAACAAATCTCTCTTCTTTCGTTATATATATATATATATATGTTATCCCCTCTACATATATATATATATATATATATATATATATATATATATATCGAAATTTTGATAGATACAATTTTTGTAGGAAGGATAACACGAGCTACAACTTCTGTTCCAAACATTTTTCTGTATCTATTTTGCAGTTACAGCTGAAATATATACAGTGCTTCTCAAAAGTCCCCTCCCCCCTCTTATTTTTGGAACGATTATACATAAACAAGTGAAATTTGGTAACTGGATATTGAACGTTGTAAACTTCCCTATTAGTGATGATAGATGACGAAATCGTCAAAGATGACGTCACAAGGCCATTGTGACCAATAATTATAAATGGAACCCTACGGCAAGCGACACCTCTTTTAAAAGGTATCGAAAAAACCTATTCAATGATACTAATTTTGTTTGTGTTCATGGCAGTTTTAATGGCTCATTAGTAAACATTAAAATTTAAATTCCATTCAGTATGATATTAATTACAGATTTAATAATCAGTATCTACTTAAAGAAATTGCTCGAAGTGACCTCCATTTACTTCCTGACAGTGGAATATCCCATTTTTAAACTCTTCTCGTACTTTTGCAAATGTGTCTGCGGAAACAGCCTCACATTCTGCAACAATACGTTGTTTTAAAACGTCAATATTGTCAGGTTCAGTGGCGTAAACCTTCGATTCAAGGTACCCCCACAGAAAAAAATCCAAAGGTGTGAGGTCCGGTGATCGAGCTGGCCATTCCGTTGAACCTCGTCGTCCAATCCATCTACCACGATACTCGTCATCCGAATACCGTCTTACTGCACCGTAATAGTGTGGAGGAGCACCATCCTGTTGGAATGTTATTTCCAATTTGCCGAATTCATCTGGATTATCTTCCAAAATTTCAAGGATTAACGGTTCTATTGCGTTTTGCAACAGCTCCAGATGAACCTCACCAGTTAAATTAGTATTTAAAAAAAGAGGCCCAACGATGTGGTTTCCCAAGATACCTGCCCAAACGTTCACCTTCTGGGGAAATTGGGTATGTGTTTCACGAAACAGGTGAGGATTTGCGTCACTCCAATACCTCACATTCTGTGTATTTACATTTCCATTTCGATAGAAAGTACTTTCGTCACTAAAACAAATGGTTTTGACGTCTGCCTGTTGGTTAATTTTAGTTTCCATATTTTCACAAAATTCTATTCTTCGGTCTGGGTCGTCGTCTGAGAGTTGATGAACCATTTTTAATTTGTATGGATGAAATTTGTTTTTTTTCAACACCTTGTGTACTGTACTTCGACTGACTTCACAGGTAGATGTAACGTGAGTTGTTGAAGAAGTAGGATTAACTATTACTTCTGCCAGTATCAAACTTACGAAGAAGCTCCCTTAAATAAGTCTTCGAAACGGGGCGATCGGGAAACCTCTCAATAAAAATGCGTTCTGCTGCATGAATATTTTGTCCAGTTTCACCAAGAATTAGGATCTCTGCTACTTTATCACCTGAAGCACGTACCATTTCGCTTCTTGAAGCACTTAAACGTTCGGCTCACAACAGTTTAACAAATTATTGAAATATACAAAAATATTAAAAGTACCAAAAGCTGCTAAAACATTATTGAAATGTACAAAAATATTAAAAGTACCAAAAGCTGCTAAAACAGTTAAACGTTCGATCAACAATACCCAAATTATTGAATGTACAAAAACTTGGACAATTACAAAAACGTCGAATTAGGGAGACTAACAGAAACGTCAGCTTATTTGACAACTATCCAGAGGCGGAGCTTGAATTTGGAATTTTAGTATCAACTGATTTAATTCATCACAGCTTTGCGTTTTTTAAAAGCGAGTTGCCAAAACTGCCATAAACACAAACAAAATTAGTATCATTGAATAGGTTTTTTCGATACCTTTTAAAAGAGGTGTCACTTGCCGTAGGGTTCCATTCACAATGATTGGTCACAATGGCCTTGTGACGTCATTTTTGACGATTTCGTCATCTATCATCACTAGTAGTTGATATTCAGTTGCCAAATTTCACTTGTATAATCGTTCCAAAAATAAGAGGGGGGAAGGGGACTTTTGAGAAGCACTGTATATATATATCGAAAGTTTGATGGATACAATTTTTGTAGAGAGAATAACACGAGCTACAACTTTTGTTCCAAACATTTTTCTGTATCTAGTTGGCAGTTACAGCTGAAAATGAGATAATTTTTGTTAGATTATGGTGAAATGTTGTTTCTATTGATTGGATTATGCTGCCCGTCACGTATGTTGTATCCATTCATTATATGGGAATTTTGTTTATTGCTTTGGTTGAATGTTTTGATCTGGAAACACTACATTTGATGGCACCAAGTTGAACGAAACAAAAGTGTTTTTTTTACTTCACAAAATAATAATAATAGGTCTTTATTTCCCATTAAAACTACTATACTACAAAATAGTAGAATGCAACGCGTACAAAGTACAGAATACCTCTGTTTTTAATTTTAAGCGAAATTGTTTAAATATTCCGAATACAAGAAGATTTCTACTGTACTAAACTCTTAAAACTCTTAACAAAATATTACCCGGACACCCTGTGACTGGTTGTCTGGCAATATCAAACTTCAGACTCTATTCAAGCATTTTCCTCCAAGGACTGTCAAACGTAGTATCAGAATGTCCAGAAGGAAACAAATGCATTCCTCTTTCTCAATGCAACCCCCAATACATGAGCAGTATTCTCTTCCCGTGCCACAGCGGACTCAACTTGTACTGCTGCCCCTCGAAAGGAGTGAAAAATGAAACTATAGCCAATGTGATCAACAGAAGAAAGCAGATATTTCCTGAGCACTGTGGAGTGGTAGCTATCGACAACAAAATTACAGGTAAACTCGTTAAAATGAACCCCTCATGAAAATCCCTTACAGTATCAAATATACAGCATGTCCATATGAAATTCCTTCTTTAGGTATATAAAATGTGGTGTTTGGGGAATGAATTTCACTATATTTATTCGTTGTTGAAATTTGAATTGAGTTTTACGAATTCTGCCATATATATATATATATATATATATATATATACATACACATATATATATATATATATATGTACCTATATATATATATATATATATATATATATATATATATAGTCTGAGAAATTCTTTGGGACAGCAGCCACTGTCCCAAAGAATTTCTCAGACTTTTCCTAACTAGTCAGCAAAGACTACTATAGTTATATATATATATATATATATATATTTATATATATACTAATATACTTATATATTTTTGAAATGTGCTAATAAAGCCCTTTCATTTGATATCCAACACGGCATCATTAAAAAAAATCAGTTCATGACTTCATGTCCTATTCAATTTAATGTGATGTCACATAACCTCTAAGCAGCGGACGATCAAGATGCTTCCAACGATACCTCATTTGTCGAATTATGATAAGTAGTTTAGAAGTTATGAGGGAACAGATGAACATACATACATACCGGTCACAAAACCATAACCCTCCTTTTTGCTTCGCCGTAGTCGGGTGTAATATCATCAATATCTCGATTTGATATTTTTCTTTTCCTAATCCTATATTTTTTTTACTTTTTTTCATCTTTTTTGAAATATATTACCCGTGCAAAATGGTCTGAGAAGCAATGGACAAGAATTTGGGAATTATAATCATTTTCATTTAAATTTGTGAGGATGTTCTAGATGACGGGCGGTTAATCTAGTCTAATCAGATATTGCAATGGCAATACCAAAAGAATGTAACAAGTTAACGATTCTGACAAAAATAGAGGGTAAGATGAAATGACGCACTTCACAATATGTACCAGTAGGAATTTATTGTGGTACTATATAGAAGTACATTTTATATCACAGTGGTTCTTCAGTGGGAAACTTAGCGAAAAATTTGTCCACATGTTCTCTGGAAACCTCAGCTAAAGTCGGCGGGTCCCATTTTGGAATCCTTCCCATTCCTTCGCGAAAAGCCACCAGTCCTGAAATTTAATAAGACAATATATCATTTGTAAATTCCTGATACCGTAGGAGATACTTTGAAATTTTCATATCTGATGAGTTATGGAAAAAAATATTTCATATATATATATATATACAATATATATATATATATATATATACATATATATATATATATACAGTGCTTCTCAAAAGTCCCCTCCCCCCCTCTTATTTTTGGAACGATTATACATAAACAAGTGAAATTTGGAAACTGAATATTAAAGGTAGTAAACTTTACTGCCTACTTCTCTCATTTTCTTCTCTTTCGATTTAAAATTATTCAAAATGTATCCCATTCACTTAAAGCTTTTGTATTCATTTTAAAGTAGTCTTACAATAGTAATCATGTAATATGGCTATCTCCAAGAATTTCGATGTAACAGTGAATATCTGCAATCTGTAATTGGATTTATTCTGTTGATTACAAAATAAATAAAATAAAATAAATTAGTGATGATAGATGACGAAATCGTCAAAGATAACGTCACAAGGCCATTGTGACCAATAATTTTAATTGGAACCCTACGGCAAGCGACACCTCTTTTAAAAGGTATCGAAAGAACCTATTCAATGATACTAATTTTGTTTGTGTTTATGGCAGTTTTAATGGCTCATTAGTAAACATTGAAGTTTAAATGCCATTCAGTATGATATTAATTACAGATTTAAGAATCAGTATCTACTTGACGAAATTGCTCGAACCTCCATTTACTTCCTGACAGTGAAATATCCTATTTTTAAACTCTCCTCGTACTTTTGCAAATGTGTCTGCGGAAACAGCCTCACATTCTGCAACAATAGGTTGTTTTAAAACGTCAATATTGTCAGGTTCAGTGGCGTAAACCTTCGATTTAAGGTACCCTCACAGACTAAAATCCAAAGGTGTGAGAACCGGTGATCGAGCTGGCCATTCCGTTGAACCTCGTCGTCCAATCCATCTACCACGATACTCCTCATCCAAATACCGTCTAACTGTACCGTAATAGTGTGGAGGAGCACCATCCTGTTGGAATAATATTTCCAAATTGCCGAATTCATCTGGATTATCTTCCAAAATTTCAAGGATTAACGGTTCAATTGCGTTTTGCAACAGCTCCAGATAAATCTCACCAGTTAAATTAGTATTCAAAAAAAAGCCCAACGACGTGGTTTCCCAGTATACCTGCCCAAACATTCACCTTCTGGGGAAATTGGGTATGTGTTTCACGAAACAGGTGAGGATTTGCGTCACTTCAATACCTCACATTCTGTGTATTTACATTCCCATTTAGATAGAAAGTACTTTCGTCACTAAAACAAATTGTTTTGACATAGTCTGGCTGTTGGTTAATTTTAGTTTCCATATTTTCACAAAATTCTAGTCTTCGGTCTGGGTCGTCGTCTGAGAGTTGATGAACCATTTTTAATTTGTATGGATGAAATTTGTTTTTTTTCAACACCCTGTGTACTGTACTTCGACTGACTTCACAGGTAGATGCAACGTGAGTTGTTGAAGAAGTAGGATTAACTATTACTTCTGCCAGTATATCAATTTTTTTCTCATCAGAAATTTGTGGTCTGCCAGATCGTTTCGCATCATCAAAAGTACCCGTTGTTTCAAACTCACGAAGAAGCTCCCTTGAATGAGTCCTTGAAACGGGGCGATCGGGAAACCTCTCATTAAAAATGCGTTCTGCTGCATGAATATTTTGTCCAGTTTCACCAATAATTAGGATCGCTGCTACTTTATCACCTAGAGCATGTACCATTTCGCTTCTTGAAGCACTTAAACGTTCGGCTCACAACAGTTTAACAAATTATTAAAATGTACAAAAATATTAAAAGTACCAAAAGCTGCTACAACATTCAAACGTTCGATCAACAATACACGAATTATTAAATGTACAAACACTTGGACAATTACAAAAACGTCGAATTAGGGAAACTAACAAAAACGTCAGCTTATTTGACAACTATCCAGAGGCGGAGCTTGAATTTGGAATTTTAGTATTAACTGATTCAATTCCTCACAGCTTTGCGTTTTTTAAAAGCGAGTTGCCAAAACTGCCATGAACACAAACAAAATTAGTATCATTGAATAGGTTCTTTCGATACCTTTTGAAAGAGGTGCCGCTTGCCGTAGAGTTCCATGGCTTTGTGACGTCATCTTTGACGATTTCGTCATCTATCATCACTAGTAGGGAAGTTTACAACCTTTAATATTCAGTTTCCAAATTTCACTTGTTTATGTATAATTGTTTCAAAAATAAGAGGGGGGGAGGGGACTTTTGAGAAGCACTGTATATAGGGTTTGTAGAATTTCTTGAGCCAGAAATATATATGAATTTTGGTGGTTCTTGGGAATTTGGTTAGTGTCTTGATAATTAGAATTATTCAATAAGGTACTTTCATTTCAAATTCCACCCGAACTACTATTTACCTACGAAACTGAAAAAGATTAAAAACTCAACTTTCTAGATCTCACCCTATACAATATAAAGAACGAAATCAAAACTAAATGGTATACCAAAAAAACCTGGCAGATACCTTAATTTTACCCTATTGCACAAAATAAATCTGTCATCATTGATATTTCAGACAGATCCATGAACTTAAGCGACCCTTTGTTCAGACCGAAATAATAATAATAATAATGTTTATTCGCCAATAATTCAAACATCAGAATATTTCAAATAGTGGGCAATTAAACAAGGTAATCACTGAAGCAGTTTGAGATTAACTGCTTATTTGTGATGTTGCGCCAACTCAATTAACATATATAATGTATAATTTCTTTAACTAAGATTATGGATAAATAATATTTTTTGAAGAAAGAATAAAAAAGTTCTACAACAAAGAAATTTACACTAATCTTGATGATAACGAATATCACGTTTCCATCCCTTATACAAAAGGCTTATCAGAAAAAATTGGTAACGTACTAAAACCACGTTACATAAAAGTTTACCAAAAAATTCGATAACATTTTCAAGTAATTTCTCAAAACTGAAACCCACAATCACTTAAAATGGAAAGATCCACATTATGTATGAAATCCCATGCACAACCCAAAATGCAAGTATGTATCGGACAAACATACCAATATATTAAAAACTGCATTAAGTCTCATAAATACGCCAAAACCGCGGCCATAGCTCTGAACCAACATAAAACAAATGCAAACCATGCAAACCATCAACTACACAGGAACCAAAATTTTAACCACCGAATATAACACCAACTAAAGATAATTTGTTTGAAGGTTTTAGACGATGTGGTAACTTGATTACTATCGTTTCGGACGTTCATCGTCTTAATGTATTTAAAAGGTTTTCACGATGTTTCGAATGCTTGTATCCGCAATCGTCTTCAGGTGAATACTGAAGACTGAAGAGGATTGCAGATACAAGCATTCGAAACGTCGTGAAAACCTTTTAAATACATTAAGACGATGGACGTCCGAAACGATAGTAATAAAGATAATTTCTTGAAATGATTCACCTAAAAACAATCCAAACAGCATGAATAATCGTGCTTACATCACGAACCTAAATAAAATATATGACAATCCCATTTAAACAAGCACCACCCGTATAACAAATAACACCACTCACAACTACCACCTACCACGCCATCTTCCCAAAAATTAACGTATTTCGAACCTCATAAAAGTTAACGATATCTAAATCCACTGAACATTAACAATTGTTTAAAAAAACTAAAAAACACGCTTTTATAGAAAACCAGACTAAAAATATAAAATAAGAAAAAAAATTATTTTATTCAATAAAAAGCGTGGGGTGCATGGTATCACCTCGGCCAACAATTACCTGTGATCTGAGACATTTCTTACTTTACTGCCCTAGGTGTGTAATGTACTATACAGGGTGTTTGGTAGCTGGGTGCAAACCTTCAAGGGGGTGATACACTAGCCCATGTAGAACATATTCATACAAACATTTTTATTTTCTAGCGCGTTTTTGATTTTTGAGGGAACTTTTACGATTTTTAGTACAAAAACCCAAAATTGGTCAATTAAATGCTAATAACTTCTAATCTTAACAGAAATGTCCGGTTTTTTTCATTTATTTTAGTAGTCTTATGTGTCCCCAATCGTACTAAAGTAGTTTGAAGCACCATTGTATCCAAAAAAGTTATGTACAGAGCATTTAAACTTTACAAAAAAAGAAAGAAAATAAAAAATCTGACCTTTGATGCCAATTAAAAAAATAAATAAAATACATACAGGTGTTCAGACACTTTTAAAAACATGCGTAGTTATTGCTCTTTCGTTTGAGGTATCATTTATCTAGCTAAGTCCTAAACTTTTTTAATTAGGGTACCTGAACCAGTTAAAGGTCGTAAATATGGATTTTTTTGGAATTAAAGAAAAAAATGTTTTGTACTGTAAAAATTTATTGTTGGTGTTCAAAATGTCCTCCACCATTGCGTATACACTTTCTACAACGATTTCGTACTTCAGTTGTGGTTACTTTCATTTGCATTTCCCGTTTCATAATTTCAAACGCTGCCTCTATTCGCTGAAGTAATTCTTCTCTCGTGGTGATTTCTGTTTTGTATACGAGTTCTTTCGCCCGACCCCACACAAAAAAATCCAACGGAGTCAGGTCGGGCGATCTGGCAGGCCAGGGGATGGGTCCGTCTCTCCCGATCCAGTTGCCAGGAAAACAGCGGTTCAGGTGTTCGCGGACGCTTACAGCCCAATGTGCTGGGCATCCATCTTGCTGAAATGTGATTGGCCTGTCCATGTCCAATATTGGCACTTCGGCATCATAGAGTAACATTGGCAAGTCGTTTATCATGAATTCGAGGTAATTTTGTCCATTCAAAATGTCAGGCAAAATGTGTGGGCCAACCAATGTGCGTCCGATGACCCCAGCCCACACATTTATTGAAAATTGTCTTTGGAAAGAAATCTGAAACAAAAATGCAATAAAATTAGTTAATTTAGGTAATTAAACACGTGTTGAACATGGGTAATAAAATAATAATAATAAAAATCATTTATTTACCTGTTTTTTCCAATGTGGATTGCTGTCCTTATCAGCCCATTCATGAAGGTTGTGGAAATTAGTAATTCCTTCCCTGAGAACTTCGATTCGTCAGTCCAGAGGATGGACTTTAAGAGCCACGCGTCGTCAATATCTGCGTTTAGCAAAACGGCAGAACCGATCCGTCTCGCCGGATCCGTTTCCTCCAAGCCTTGCACACCCGTGCCGTGAAACGGGTATTTCTTTTCGTTGTGCATCGTACTCCACACTTTCCATATCGAAAGGTTTAAATCTCTCGAATTTGCTCCTCAACATTGACATTATGTCTTCCTGGATTTACGGCAGGTTCAGCATGATGAATACCAGATTCAGACAGCCTACGATATGTGTTGGAAAACACACGGACGTTAGGCACCCTGCAATAAAATAACTCATTTTTAACGTCTTTTGAAGGTGAAAATGGCAAAATTTAACTACCGCTAGAATTAGAAATTAATTTACCTGCGGTTCGGGTAACGTTCTTTGGGACAAACGTCGTGCCAGAGATGCGTTACCATCAGCTCTGCCATACATAAAATGATATCGGCTTGTTCATGACTCGTAAACTCAGCCATGGCAGCACACACAACAAAAAGTTCGATAGTCCAAAATAAACAACACGTGCAGGAGCGAAAGGCTACAACTGAACACGGTGAATGGGGAACACAAAACCAACGTCTACTCGCAACTCGAAAGGGCAAAGCAGTGACTAGAGAACTTGTTTGGCCAACCAAATCGACCCGGCGAGGGGTCCAAGATGATTACTCAACTCAGGTACCTAAAAATTGATAAACTCAAAAGCAACTTTATGGCCCCAGCATAAGGTCTAAATCATAACAAAAGAATGCATTCCAATTAATGACTAACTTCAGGTCAAATTCTTTGTTGTAAAATGCCACCGCCACCGGCCTTTGTTCAGTTTTCTCTTCTTTTAAGTTGGGCTAAGTTTCTTATTATTCCATGTAAGTCTAAAAATAATATCGCATATTGCTTTAGGATTTCAGTTTGAAGGTTTTCGAGCTAAAATTCATTTAAATTACTTTTTTTTTAATTTTTCAAATATCCATATTTACAACCCTAAACTGATTCAGGCACCCTAATTAAAAAAGTTTAGGACTTAGCTAGATAAATGATACCTCAAACGAAAGAGCAATAACTACGCATGTTTTTAAAAGTGTCTGAACACCTGTATGTATTTTATTTATTTTTTTAATTGGCATCAAAGGTCAGATTTTTTATTTTCTTTCTTTTTTTGTAAAGTTTAAATGCTCTGTACATAACTTTTTTGGATACAATGGTGCTTCAAACTACTTTAGTACGATTGGGGACACATAAGACTACTAAAATAATAAATAAAAAACCGGACATTTCTGTTAAGATTAGAAGTTATTAGCATTTAATTGACCAATTTTGGGTTTTTGTACTAAAAATCGTAAAAGTTCCCTCAAAAATCAAAAACGCGCTAGAAAATAAAAATGTTTGTATGAATATGTTCTACATGGGCTAGTGTATCACCCCCTTGAAGGTTTGCACCCAGCTACCAAACACCCTGTATAATTATAGATACCATGCACCCCAGGCTTTTTTTAAATAAAATAAATATTGTTCTTATTTTCTATTTTTTTAGTCTGGTTTTCTATAAAAGCGTGTTTTTTAGTTTTTTTAAACTATTATTTATTTTCAACTTTTTAGTTTAGTTTTCTATTAACGCGTGTTTTTAGTTTTCCAAACTATTATTATTATTATTAAATTTTTTCAACTATTATTTCCCAATATTGAATAGAATCGGACCACAATCACAAAACTCTCGGCCATTTTGAAGCCGCCATCTTGAATCCTTCAATTTTGACAGAATAATCATAATCCGAAAAAACCCCCCAAAAACCCCCACATACCAATTTTGAATAGAATCAGACCATAATCACAAAACTGGGCCGCCATCTTGAAATTTTCAATTTTTACAAAAGAATCATAATATTCGACCCCAAAAACCCCCACATGCCAATTTTGAATAGAATCAGACCATAATCACAAAACTCGTCCACCATTTTGGAGCCGACATGTTGAATTTTTTAATGTTGACAAGAGAATCCCAATCTCCGAGCACGAAAACCGTCAGATACCAATTTTGAAGCAAATCGGACCATAATCACAAAACTCGTATGCCATATTGGAGCCGCCATTTTGTTTTTTTTTCCACACAAAAATTTCTTAATGCATTGTCACCGGAATAATGTACACCTGCCAAATTTCAAATCATTCGGACGTCTGCAAGTGGGTCAAAATCGCGCCCAAAAGAGTCGGTTACAAACAAACATACAAGTGAAGCTAATATAAAGCGTGTAAAAACACCACTCACAACTACCACCTACCACGCCATCTTCCTAAAAATTATTAGTATTTCGAACCGCATGAAAGTTAACATATCTAAATCGACTGAACAAAAAAAACAGAACCTTGAACCATGTTTACCTACGTACGTAATTCGTGTTCGAAGAAGAAATAAAATGTTGGTGTAGCTCATGTTTTTAATCAACTGTTTTACGGGAGTCCACATTATTGTTCATTTTAAAAGCAATGAAATATATTGCATAAGGTAAAAGCACAATATTCCGCCGTAGTTAAGGGTTTTTTGAGTTTGAGTTCAAATATTAGAAAAACAGATTTAGTTATATCATGCTTGGCATTTTTAGGAAGTGAAATGATATGTTCTGAAATATAGGCATATATTTTTTTTTCATAATATAATGTTTTTTTGGTTAATATATATATTTTTTTTAAATGTCAAAATCTCCTATTTCCGACGTAAATTTTTGACTTTGACCCTAATTCCGACCTAAGAGGTCCCTAATTCCGACACATTTTTTATTTTTATTTTTATTTAAAATATGGTTGTAATTAACACAAAAAAACATTAAATACGAGGAAAATATGCAGAACGATATATTTCTTAAAGTAATAAAGATATTACAACATTCAAAAATAATCCTTTTATGATAAAAAAAAACACAAATTTGTTACAACTTAAAAGTATTTAAGTAATAAGTACTGGAAATGTGTACCCAAGTATTTCATTGAGAAGAATATTGCACTTTTAGTCCATATCTTTTATCTCAGGAACAGAGTAAAATCCTCTCTTATTTATAAGACGAGGAGCACTTATACGAGAAACAATTTCATCTTCTTCGTACCAGATGACATCCTCAATAGTTGGCCATCTCCAATGTATCCCAATTCGTTCCATGGCCTTAATAAAAAATTTGGTTTTGTCTCTGTCAATAACTTGTCCAGGAAAATATTTATTTTCATATATAATAATCACGTAATCATATTTTTGATAACCGCATTCACTTTCTACTTGTTCGTCTTTTGCTTTGTCTGAATTCATTGTAATATCTTCTGATTTGTCTTCTAACTGTTCTTTTCCGGTCGCTACGTTCTCATGTTCTCTATCAATTTGTGTTTCTTCTGCTTGCGGTTGTTCTTGGTTTATTTGTTCTTGGTCTACTTCTTTTGTAGGTGCCATTTTGCTGAAAATTAAAAAAAAGAAGTACTTAAGTATCAAAATGTTTATTTATTCATTTATTCAGTTGTTCATTCGTTCATTCGTTCATTCGTTCATTCGTTCATTCGTTCCTTTGTTCGTTCGTTCGTTCATTCATTCATTCATTCATTCATTCATTCATTCATTCATTTATTTATTCATTTATTTATCTATTCATTCATTTAGGCATACAAAGGCCCAATATACAATCAAACAAAATATTTTAAAATTAAAATATTTCAAACATTACTTACTTACTCATCTAGGTATGTGAGCCCATTTAGGCGGAATTACCTCCTGGACCATAAAAAGCGGATGCTTATGCCGACGTATTTTTAAGGTTCTGTCAGTTTGTGTCAATAATTATTTTGAAAAAAAAACAAATAAAAATAAAATTTTAAACTTACTTTTTACCTAAATTAAGAATGTTTTCACTTTAGAAGAGTTTTTTTTTAGTTTTATTGAACATTTAAAGTTTGCTATTATTAAAAAAAAATCCTCTTGGGACACATTCTTTCAACATAAAAAACTTAGTTTTCTAGTGAGAAATCTATACGACGTATTTTGCTCCTAGCATATATTAAGGCCTAATTTACAGTTTAAAAATATTTTTTTTTCCAATTGCAGTTCAAATAGGTTTTAAAATTTGATTTGAATACAACAGGAGAGAATCCTTATTTTGACGTATTACGGCGACATTAGCTCTGGTAACAAAAACGGGCCCTTATTCCAACGTATTTTTTTGAACGTATTTGTTAAAGTTTGTGTCAAAATAATAAACCAAAACCAATAAAAATTTATTTTTAAAACCATTTCCTTGACATAAAAGAAAAATGCAACCCGCTTGGGTGAACAAAACTTTTAATTTTCGAAATATTTTTAATCCCTTCAATCTATCTACTTACCAAAATGGAGACGTTTTTTCACTCACTGTGACGACAGACAGACCCAGTCGGAATTAAATGCAAACTAGATCCAAACGAGGTGGCTTACCCCACCACTTTGGCGCTGTTGCGCAATCTAAAAAATTCTGTAACGGATACATTTGATCGCGTTCAGATATTCGTTGCCAGTTTAAAGAAATTGACTGACAAAGTTTGCCTTATGAAATAGGGCGGGATTAGGGCTCGATTCAGCATACGTCGGAATATGGTGCTTTTACCTTATTATGTAAGTTTCAACCCCAACAAACAATACGTTGTAGCCAAAAAAAAAATGTTTTACCTACCAGAACTTAATAACAATTACCATTATTTTTTTAGGCAAGAATCATTGAATCTCAAACAATACCTTTATGTATATCCTTATTGGAGAACAAAAAATTCAGGTTCAGCCTGTACTCCATGTTGAGACATTCTTTCAAATCCATATCTTTTCCCAGATCAAACTCCTTCATTGTGACCTTCAAACTAGTTGGGGAAGCCTTATTGAGTATAGACAATGTTTCCTTGGCCCAGTCAGAAGAATTATTTTCCAACCTGGAAATGATCTCCTCCATGGTTGATGGGTGAAAACAATGATCCATTTCGTCTTTCACTGAGTTGTAAGTTAACTCTGGTAGATCTTGCTCACTAAAACGGTCCAGAATCATTTCAATCTCTTTAGTGTTATTACTTTGCAATAATTCTTCCTCCAGGAGAGGTATGTTGGAGCTTCTGCAGTAATGGGTTGCCACACCAGCTCTAACTACATCTGAACCTCTCAAACTAGTGCCGGTTAACCCCAAATACCACCCCAGCTTTCCAGAAAGGCGCGACAAGAAATACGATGCTCCAACGTTCGGAAATAATCCTATTTTTGTTTCTGGCATGGCAAAAACAGTCCTTTCAGTTGCTACCCGGTACATGGTGAATACTGAGAGCCCAGCGCCTCCACCCATGACAATACCATCCATCACAGCCACCAAAGGTACCTTGTAGACGTGAGTGAGCAATATAGTTTTGTGATATGTGTGAAAATAATCATGGATTTCGTTCGCTTGGATATTTAACTTGAGATCACCACCAGCACAAAATGCTTTTTCCCCTGCCCCTTTTATCATCACCAAATTCTTTGTTTCTTGCCATTCCTTCAAACTGGAAAAAATATCTAGTATCATTTCGAAGTCGACAGCATTCAGGTGTTTTGGTCGATTGAGTGTGATGACTCCTTTGTCTTCGAAATTATCCACGATGAGTTTGTCATCTTCTTTTCTTCTGATAGAGAAATATTTGGTGTACGTTGGGGCGAATGATTTCAGTTTTCCCATGCTCATTCTTGAGGAAATCTGAAAAAAAATATTTTGTTAAAATAAAATTATTGAAAAAATCTTCATTTTATTGATTTTGAATTCGTTCAATATATGTTCACAAGTGCCAGATGATGCATTTGAAAAAGTCGTGTTATTGCCATTTGTAATTTGTCATTTTCAAAAAATCGTAGTAGGTGATGGACTCTGAGTTTGCCTGCATCCCAAAACATGCGCTGAAGTTTACAAAATCGACTGAAAAAAAGTTATCTTGAATGGTTCTGACGTTATGTATTTTTCTGTGGGTCAATTCACCGTGCTATTTTGACACATAAATTAACATGTAGGTGGTTATCTCGCCAATTCAGTGACGACTCAAAAAATGTAGCAATAAAGAGGGGTTGCCGTTTTAAAAAACGGAACTTATTTTGGGATATATATATATATATATTTAAATTATGTATATATTTATAATATATATATATATATTTATATTATATATATATAATATATATATATATATATATATATATATATTGAGGAGCTTTCTTAGGTTATTGGATTCTGGGTAGAATATATCTAATATTTCGGTTCATTAATGGCAACGTTTCGTCCCTGGCCGGGGACTTCTTCAGGCTTTATTTAATTTTTACATATTACATATTAGGTAGTTTTATCATCATAACCTTTGATGTAATTTTTTTTTCATTATCAAATTATTTAAGAAGTTAATATAACCAAATGGTACATACCTTGGCAACATTGAATGCATTCTTTATTACGAGAGATTTTTCTGTTCTTGTTTATGATCTGGGGACATTTTTTTTCTGAACTCTTTATTGTGGCGGTGTGTAGATGAGAATTGTCGAGTTGAAGTGATGTAGGTTGTTTTGCCAAAACACAAAACAAAACAAAAATTATACAAAATCTGCAAACTTCACCACTCACAAAACAAACTCCCATCACCCCTATCCCAGTGGTATGCAAAGAAGGAATCAACTACGAACACATGCTCCTGCCCAATAACCTACATCATACATTCAGAAAAAATAACTTCATTTTTATCGTGGATTTTTCAATTCACATAAACATCTTTCTATTCAATATTCAATTGAGAATGTTTCCCTTTTCGCATCAAACATTATGATATAAAACTTCCAATGCTATTATTACTAACTTTTCAGAATATGTAAAAATTAAATAAAGCCTGAAGTCCCCGGCAAGGTCGAAACGTTGCTATTAATGAACTGAAATATTAGATATATTCTACCCAGAATCCAATAACCTAAGAAAGCTGCTCCAAATATACATATACCAGGATTCAAGAACCACAATCTCCAGATATATATATATATATATATATATATATATATATATATATATATATATAAATATATATGTATATATATACAGTGCTTCTCAAAAGTCCTCTCCCCCCTTTTATTTTTGGAATGATTATACATAAACAAGTGAAATTTGGAAACTGAATATTAAAGGTTGTAAACTTCCCTACTAGTGATGATAGATGACGAAATCGTCAAAGATGACGTCACAAGGCCGTTGTGACCAATAATTTTAAATGGAACCCTACGGCAAGCGGCACCTCTTTTGAAAAGTATCGAAAAAACCTATTCAATGATACTAATTTTGTTTGTGTTTATGGCAGTTTTGGCAACTCGCTTTTGAAAAACGCAAAGCTGTGATGAATTAAATCAGTTAATACTAAAATTCCAAATTCAAGCTCCGTCTCTGGATGGTTGTCAAATAAGCTGACGTTTTTGTTAGTCTCCCTAATTCGACGTTTTTGTAATTGTTCAAGTTTTTGTACATTTAATAATTTGTGTATTGTTGATCGAACGTTTAACTGTTTTAGCAGCTTTTGGTACTTTTAATATTTTTGTACATTTTAATAATTTGTTAAACTGTTGTGAGCCGAACGTTTAAGTGCTTCAAGAAGCGAAACGGTACTTGCTTTAGGTGATAAAGTAGCAGCGATCCTAATTCTTGGTGAAACTGGACAAAATATTCATGCAGCAGAACGCATTTTCAATGAGGGGTTTCCCGATCGCCCCGTTTCGAGGACTTATTTAAGGGAGCTTCTTCGTAAGTTTGGAACAATGGGTAGTGTTAATGATGCGAAACGATCTGGCAGACCACAAATTTCTGATGAGAAAAAATTGATATACTGGCAGAAGTAATAGTTAATCCTACTTCTTCAACAACTTTTCAACAACAGTACACAGGGTGTTGAAAAAAAACAAATTTCATCCATACAAATTAAAAATGGTTCATCAACTCTCAGACGACGACCCAGACCGAAGACTAGAATTTTGTGAAAATATGGAAACTAAAATTAACCAACAGCCAGACTATGTCAAAACAATTTGTATTAGTGACGAAAGTACTTTCTATCTAAATGGAAATGTAAATACACAGAATGTGAGGGATTGGAGTGACGCAAATCCTCACCTGTTTCGTAAAACACATACCCAATTTCCCCAGAAGGTGAATGTTTGGGCAGGTATCCTTGGAAACCACATCGTTGGGCCTCTTTTTTTAAACACTAATTTGACTGGTGAGGTTCATCTGGAGCTGTTGCAAAACGCAATAAAACCTTTAATCCTTGAAATTTCGGAAGATAATCCAGATAAATTCGGCAATTTGGAAATAACATTCCAACAGGATGGTGCTCCTCCACACTATTACGGTGCAGTAAGACGGTATTTGGATGAGGAGTATCGTGGTAGATGGATTGGACGACGAGGTTCAACGGAATGGCCAGCTCGATCACCGGACCTCACACCTTTGGATTTTTTTCTGTGGGGGTACCTTGAATCGAAGGTTTACGCCACTGAACCTGACAATATTGACGTTTTAAAACAACGTATTGTTGCAGAATGTGGGGCTGTTTCCGCAGACACATTTGCAAAAGTACAAGAAGAGTTCAAAAATAGGATATTTCACTGTCAGGAAGTAAATGGAGCAATTTCTTCAGGTAGATACTGATTCTTAAATCTGTAATTGATATCATACTGAATGGAATTTAAATTTTAATGTTTACTAATGAGCCATTAAAACTGCCATAAACACAAACAAAATTTGTATCATTGAATAGGTTTTTTCGATACCTTTTAAAAGAGGTGTCGCTTGCCGTAGGGTTCCATTTAAAATTATTGGTCACAATGGCCTTGTGACGTCATCTTTGACGATTTCGTCATCTATCATCACTAATAGGGAAGTTTACAACCTTTAATATTGAGTTTCCAAATTTCATGTGTTTATGTATAATCGTTCCAAAAATAAGAGGGGCGGAGCGGACTTTTTAACTATCTTTAGAGTGTGCCTTGTTGTTGGACCTATTTAAAAAAAATCAAGTGGATAGCTTGGATAGTAAAAAAAGTTATGGAGCTTGCACGCACCCCTGGGTTACCCTGTATATACAGATTCAACTCAGATGACTTTGTTTATTAAAATAATTATTGTTATTTTTTATCAAATACATTTCATGAATTTTATAAATAAATTATTAACATATGTGCATGCATGTTACCATTATTTTAACATCAGGTATTCAAGAAATAATTACGTCATTTTCTCTAGAGGATTGAATATTGTGATTTCAAGAATTGAGACGCTGCATGGAACGTCATTGCCGGCAACTCAGACACTGCCTAATATTTGTGTCCAACCTTCCTAATAGTTCGGCAACCAACTGTACAGTTCCCACGACCATACAGTGTTGCCAGTAAGAAGAAAATTTATGGAATTTCGGAATTTCGGTAAAATTGAAGTTGTTCTGGAAACATTGAACATACATACACTTATCTTTATGATCGAAGTAACATATTTATAACAATATCAGGTATTTATTCATTCATGGTATGAAAAAGGATGTAGGTATTGACGATGAAAATTAATTTGGAAGGAAGAAAACAAAACACGATGATGAGAAAATAGTTTGAAACTAGCACAGATAACCTCTTTTTCAACTTGTGCAACTTTTACGTTCCCTATCTTTGGACTGGGATAAACTTTGATAGAGTAGGGTGATGTACCATTTATTCTGAATTGTATTTTATATTCATTTAATACCTACACATGTGAAACCTGACACACTGTTATTGAGAAAACAAATGAGTTATTTTTTGATGTTATGAATTTAATCTTATGTGTAACTTGAGGTAAATCAATACATACCATGACTTGAATTTTGTAATTGAAACTAATACTGAGTCACTTGAACTCCAAACACATTATATTATTCACCTCTCATTTCACTATTAATTTTCTGTCCATTTTTATACATATAATACCTACACTCGATCACAGGGCTCATCATGAAAACATACTGCATCTCATGAAGTGAGCATGATATATAAGAAAATAGGTAGTTGTATGGTATAAAGTTCAATTAAAAAAATTGTTCGTTCCGTTGCTGAGAAAACTGATTGTCACCCATTCTATATGATCCTAGTATCTGAAATAATGTGAGGTCGACAAGGTCATCGCTAGAAAGTATACGAGGGTAATCACCAGGGCCGGATTAAGAGGGGGCAACCGGGGCTGCAGCTGCAGTCAAATAGAAACTGAGCCGGTAAAAGTTAAAAATAAAATCAGTCAGGTCAGTGTCAGTCGAGTAAAATAAAAATGTGATGTTTTAGTTGCCAACATTTTTTTACCATTTTTTTTTTATTAAATGAAGGAATTTCTGTCGATGTATTCTTCGAACGACACAAGCTATCTTGGTACACAATTAAATTTAATAATCATAAGCAACAGAAAATAATATTTCAATGTATGAACACGATTGCAACAAATTATTTTTAAGAGCTCTGTGCGCATGCATGATAGAACAAAGGTTGTAAATTCTGTTGACTATTTTTCTGCCGATTCTACAAAACTTCTGTCCTCCTCTGCCCGTCTATACGTGTTTTCACAAGCTTTTATTTTACTTGGTTTGTTCGTATGTCATTCTGTCACTCTGTCATTCTTTCCGGTTCAAAATTCCATTTTTGGAGCACTTGCTCTAAAATTTGGCAGGTGTTCATAATTCCGGTGACAATGCATTATGAAATTTTCGTTAGAAAAAAAAACAAAATGGCGGCTCTCAGATGGCGGACGAGTTTTGTAATCATTACTCGATTCGATTCAAAATTGGTATGTCAGAGTTTTTGGGATCGGAGATTATGAATTTAGTCGAAAATTGTAATTTTTCCATTAAAATTCATAAATTGAAGATGGAAACTCCAAGATGGCGGATTAGTTATTCGTCAGATGTTCTCCTCATTGAGAAAGCTCAGAACTTACAGGAATAATAACGATGCTCTAACGCAAATTCATAGATTAAGGCTTACTTACAGGGCCGGATTAAAAGGTGTGGAGGCCCTGGGGCAACAAAGGAGTGGAGGCCCCTAATTATTTTTCAAACAAGTTTTTTTTTTTTATTTATTGCGGAACAAATCAAATTATTTCGACACGAGCATATGTAGGTATAATAAAATACAAGAAATAAATAAAATTACAGCGTAAACAAAGGGATTCTTGCGAGCTTTTTTCGACGAAAAATCATTGATGATTTCGGTCACATCCAGCATCCGAAGAGAATCATTCTCAATGCTAAGGAGCGATAACTTTGATAGGCGGCTTTGTCTCATCGTAGTTCGCCTATTTTTTTCATTTTGGAAAATGAGCGCTTTTCAGTGCAATTTGACATCATCACATTCTCAGTTGTAATATCACAAGAGAGTGAAAATAATTCGACAGATTTTCGAAAACTTGTTGCCAGGCAATAGGCTCGAGTGGCTATTGCCAACAAGTTTGAGAAAGAAATCTAGATAATTATTTTCTACTATATCGAACTCTCGTGTGGTATTCTTTAGAATATTTTTTGATGTTACGATCATAAATACATTTCCTTGCAAAATTATATAAAGTACTAAACCGGATTTGATACATTTCACACTTTTCATGCGAATTGATGACAGATGTCAAATTAAAAATATAGGTTGTCAGACAATAAAAACAAAATACCTCAAATTATTCCCGCGACAATTTTCTAGGTAGAATATTCCCACTATTGATTGACCAAAACGTATATGAATTATTTGAATTGAACGTTTCCATTGGTTTCTAGCAATGTCAAAAAATAATCACTGTAATTTCAATGTTTGAGAATGTAGCTCTGAAATTTTGGTTTTCAAGAATTTGATAGTAGAACATCTTAGATAGATAGATAAATAGTCCTTTTCAGAAGAATTTACATTTGTTGCGGAATGTCATCTTTCTCTTAGACTCACACTTTCAGATTTCGGGGATTTCTCTGTTACAAGCGCGCCACTCAGCGGACACTTGTCAACGCCAATAAATAGGAAAAACAGGTATAGACGGGCAAAGTGTTTGTAGAATCGGCAGAAAAATAGTCAACAGAATTTGAACTTTTGTTCTATTATGGAATGCGCACAGGGCTCTTATGAATAATTTGATGCAATCATATTCATAAATTGAAATATCATTTTTTTTTGCTTATGATTATTGAATTTCATTGTGTATCTAGATCGCTTGTGTCATTCGAAGAATACATCGACAGAAAATCCTTCATTTAATAAAAAAATGTACATTTTTTTTCAAATTCAATTGTTCTTGTTTTTACAGCTAATTTCGATACGATATAATATTTTGTATAACAGTATGATGTTTTACTTGGTGATTGTTTCTCGCATATACACATGATTCATCAGATCGAAGATTAATATCAACCATGGATTTTGACAAGAATACGAAACATGTTTTTGAATGTTTGAAACGAAAAATGAGAGAAAAAAGTGGGAGAACTGCTCTTTCGTTGTCAGATTTTTTATATATAATTTTGCATATCCTTCGGTATTTGTTAGGAAATTTTACCTAAAAATTTATATTGTGGAGGCCCTCTCTTGTGGATGCCTCGGGGCTGCAGCCCCGTTTGCCCCCCTCTCAATCCGGCTCTGAGTATACGAGGGTAATCACCAGGGCCGGATTAAGAGGGGGTAACCGGGGCTGTATCTGCAGTCAAATAGAAATTGAGCCGGTAAAAGTTAAAAAGGAAATCAGTCAGGTCAGTGTCAGTCGAGTTAAATCAAAATATAATGTTTTAGTTGCCAACATTTTTAAAAAATTAAATGAAGGAATTTCTGTCGATGTATTCTTCGAACGACACAAGCTATCTAGGTACACAGTTAAACTAAATAATCATAAGCAACAGAAAATAATATTTCAATTTATGAACACGATTGCAACAAATTATTTTTAAGAGATCTGTGCGCATTCCATAATAGAACAAAGGTTGTAAATTCTGTTGACTATTTTTCTGCCGATTCTACAGGACTTTTGTCCTCCTCTGCCCATCTATACGTGTTTCCACAAGCTTTTATTTTACTTGGTTTGTTCGTATGTCATTCTGTCACTCTGTCATTCTTTCCGGTTCAAAATTCCATTTTTGTAGCACTTGCCGACATCCGATTGCGCTAAAATTTGGCAGGTGTTCATAATTCCGGTAAAATGCATTATGAAATTTTCGTTGGAAAAAAAAACAAAATGGCGGCTCTCAGATGGCGGACGAGTTTTGTGATTATGGTACGATTCGATTCAGAATTGGTATGTGGGGGTTTTCGAAGTCGGAGGTTATGAATTTTTTGTCAAAATGTATAAATTCAAGATGGCGGCTCCAAGATGGCGGACAAGTTTTGTGATTATGGTACGATTCGATTCAAAATTGGTATGTGGGGGTTTTCGAAGTCGGAGATTATGAATTTTTTGTCAAAAATGTATAAATTCAAGAAAAAAAATGGCGCTCCAGATGGCGGACGAGATTGGTTTATGGACCGATTCGATTCAAATTTGTATGTGGGGGTTTTACAGGGTCGAAAATTATGAATTTTTCTTCAAAATTCATGAAATTAAAGTGGCGGCTCGAAGATGGCCGATGATCTCTGTGTTTATGGTACGATTCTAAACTATTCTATTTTCGTGGTCGGAGAATAAGAATTGTTTATAAAATTACAAATTTAAGATGGCGGACGGTTTTGTAATCATGGCTCGATTCGATTCAAAATTGGTATGTTAGAGTTTTTGGGATCGGAATTATGAATTTAGTCGAAAATTGTAATTTTTTTATTAAAATTCATAAACTGAAGATGGCAACTCCAAGATAGCGGATGAGTTATTCTTTAGATGTTCTCCTCATTGAGATAGCTCAGAACTTACAGGAATAATAGAGAAAAGTGACCAAATATGGAATACCGTTTTGATTTTCAGGCATAACTTTCACAAATTTTATAAATAAAATACTTTTTGTGGTAATTATTAACAATCATATATTTGCACTCAAGTTTGTAACAATTTTAGATTATTTTGTTCAGTTTGAGGTAAGAAAAATTTTCAAAAACTAAATAACGATAAAGGTACCTATATATATATGGAATAGGTACCCCAAATATGGAATACTATAATCACTATGAAAAATTAACCTTAACTTATAAGAGACTCTTTGAAAACTTTGGTATAATAAAGAAATGAACACAAATTATTTACAAAAATCGCAAATCCAGGTATCAAACTCTGGCCCAGCGCAATCATTATGTGCCCAGAGCCCACACATGAGGCACTTGATCCATGTTTCCCCATGAGTGTCATTCGAAAACAGCATACCACAGAAAATACACTCCGAATCTTCAGAGTCTGGAGCTGTACATCCTATCAAGGCATCGGGTTCGCTGTCTGTATCAAACAGAATCACCTCCTCATCATCTGAATCAGACATAGGCTTAGTCTTTTCTTTTGGTTTTTTCCTTTTGATTTCTTCTCATTCTGTTTTTATTCTTGTTTTTTGCTAATTTATTTTCTTTTTTCTTCTTTTTCCTGTTTTTGTCTATAAGGTCATTCTTATACGGTGACGACGTGATGACTGCTGCAACAGATGCTTTTCTTCCTCTATTAGAAGGTTTCCTTTTCTTGTTTGGTACGGGACTGATGTCATACGGAGACACTAATCCTAAATCACTGCGAGATAGTCCGGAAGTTGAGGGTACAGGTTCAATATTTGCATCTTGTCTGGGTGTGACAGCTTCAGTTAAAGGCATACAATTATCAGGTGTTCTTAAACTGGCCATCGATGGTACTTCAGGTTGGTGACCTGATGCCATTGATGTAACGTTATTGTGCCTAGCAAGCTCTATCACATCGATGTTACGAGTGTGAGAAAAATGGCCATCTAAGATCAATAATAACCCATTTTTTTTCTCGTACTAATTTTATAGCTTCTGCCATATGCTCTGAATTCCATTCTTTTCTCTTCGTTTTCCAATTGACGCCCGCCATTCTGATAAAACCCGAAAAAAAATATAATTAACAAAGTCATTAAGTCAGCTGATACGTCACAGTGTCCAATTATGGAATAGTTCATAATTGGACACTGTGATCCGTCCATATTTGGATTTTCCAACTATTTCAAACTGATATTCACATATTTATATTTCAGAAAGTAATACTATCTAATACCGCTAAAACATAATAAAGAACATCTAAAGGGTCTCTAAAAGTTATAAAAACAATACTGTGTGCACTTTCTGTACGAAAAATAATTATTTTTTACGTACCTTAGAAAGTTATGCGGCAGCGATAAAACAAAACACTGTCACTACGACGAAAGGGCTGGCTCGACTGACATGCTACAACTTGTACGCGTAAATGGGAGTAGAAAGAGACAGAAAATCACTGTTTATTGCGTGTGTGAGTTTGCATTTGAGAAAAATGGGGGTATTCCATATTATGGATACTATTCCATATTTGGTCACTTTCCTCTAACGATGCTTCAACGAAAAAGCATAGATTAAGGCGTACTTAAGAACTAAAAATCACAAAATGAAATAATTGATGAAAAAGCTTGTCGCTTCTGTATTCGAACTGAAAACTTTGCGCGACGAACTTTCGTATCTATAACTCTTGTCTTTAAAAAGGTTTTTATATTAATTATTTTTCTAGGCGTTGACAAGTGTCCGCTGAGTGGGCATATTGAATCTAACAGAAAAAAAATGGAAAAGAAAAGTTGAATTTGTTTTTAAATATTATTACTATTTTCATATACAAGAATACTATCAGATTTCATACATTTTATATTTTGAGTGTAATTTGTTAAAACAATTAGATTGATAACATTTAATTCACAAAAAATATCTTCATTTTCATTGTGAATTTTTCAAATAACAGAAAAAAAATTCTATTCATACTCAATTGAGAATTTTTTCTTTTCAACATGAATACCCCAAAGAGAGTATCTTGAACAATGGATGGTTTTATAAATGCCCTGTCCATATTTAAAAAAAATCAGAATTTCATTGGATTTTAACAATTCTCTTATTCAAAGTCGAACTATAAATAATTATTATCCGACTTGAAATATAAACGGGAACTCAAAAAAAAATTATAATGAACAATAGGCTCATTTCATGAAAAATCAGTAAACATTTTTTATTTTATCGCGATATTGTTCATTCAAGTACCCAGATAAATCGTGAATTTTTCAATTCTCAGAAAAAAAATCTATTCATATTCAATTGACAATTTTTCCCCACAGATGTTATCTTGAGCGATGGATAGTGAAAAAATCAGAACTGCATTGGATTTTAACAATTGTCTTATTCAATGTTGAACTACAATTAATTATTAGTTTTTAGTTTTTGAAGAAATGTTGGGATTGAAACCCAAACAGCATTTATATTTTCTTCTAATCTCATATCACTATCTACGAAAGTTCCGAGAAATTTGGTATTTTTAGAGAGATTAATTACATCATCTATCACTCTTACTTGAAAATGTGTTACAATTTTTTATTTGCGATATAACTGCATACACACCGTTTTGTCTGAGTTCACAATTAAAGATTTTTTTTCACACCAGGTCCTTTCCTTTGACAATATATTCAATTTACCTTGGAGTTCTTCGGGACTGTCAGCATCAGCAGTCAAAGTTGAATCATTAGTATAGAGAACTATACATTGTGTGCTTATATGAAGAGGTAGATCGTTTATAAATATAAAAAAATCAGTGGACCTAAGATGGAACCCTGAGGAACTCCTAGGCCCATAGAATAGGAATCAGACCTATGCTCTTCAATGTTGACAGATATTTTTCTAAGGCGCATGTATGAGACTAACCACGTCAGAAAGTTACCACGAAATCCTAAAGAGTAGAGTTTGCTTTCGATAATGTTTGGGTCGATGGTATCGAATGCTTTTGATAGATCGAAAAAGAGTGCTCCAACATATTTTCCTTTATCTATAGGATCGTAAATATATTCAAAAAAGTTGTAGGAAGCACTTTCAATCGACTTTTCTGGACAAAAACCATGTTGGTACTTTGATAGAATTTCAAATCTGGTTAAAAATGCAAATTTTGTTATAGACACATCTTTCAATAACTTTACTTATTACATTCGGTACTGTTATTGGTCGGAAATTACTCATGATAGATGTATCACCCTTTTTTGAAAATAGGTGTCACTTAACCTGTTTTCAGGTAATTTGGAAATTCTCCTGATTCTATTGATCGATTTATAATATAAGCTAAAGGTTCAGCAATGTACACAGCCATACTCTTAATGATTTTGGTGGATATACAGTCTATTCCAATTGAGTTGAATTTTTCAATGAACCTATTGCATCTAGGACATCACAGCTCAAAACAGGGAAAAAATAGAATGTGTTAGTTTCATACATTGAAGTATAATCGTTGATACTTTCGAGCCGAAGTGTTGCTCTATGGAGTTTTCGTCATTGTTTGAGAAAAAGGCACCGAAAGCGTTTGCAATGACTTTCTTGTTTTAAACTATTCTATTTTCTACTTTTATTTGAATATTTGATGTAGATCTTGAATTTCCTATTTTTCTCTGGGTATATTCCATTTTTGTTTTTGTTTCTGGTGATGACCTGTTTCTCAATTTTTTTTAATGTAAAATGCGCTTTTTGTATTTTGATTTGTTTGTAGATATACTTTTTTTGATTCCTTGTAGATTTCAGTACATGGCTATCATTTGAGTTCCTCATCACCCAGAATGATTCTTTCAATTCTTTGCTCATAGAAATAATATCTTTATTCACCCACTGGTGTGTATTTGAGTTACATTTTTTTACAATTGTAGGACATGATAAGTCAATGAAATACTGAAGAGTATCTAGGAAAGTCTCATATATTATATGAATATTTTCAGAGCATTCAAAACTGACCAAAAGGATTCTTTCTCCAGAAAGGATTGTAAAATGCCAAGATTCTCATCACTTGTATTTCGGAAAGATACGGTTCCATTGTTAAACCTGTGTTCATTTATGGGATTCATGTCCAGAATCAATTCGAATATGATACCAAAATGTTCAGCAAAATTCATGTTTTTAACTGTTTCAAGATATTTCGAATTGCATATATTCGTGAAAAAATAGTCAACTTTACTCTCACTCGATTTGCCATTTACATTTGTAAAGACCCTCGTAGGTTCAAAATTTTGTATGTTTAGTTTATAGCTACCCAGGAGATCGGTGAGGAAGATTTAATATTTGATTCACACTAAAAGTTTATGTTTATGTCACCACAAACAATTATATTTTTGAATTTTTCATAATATAAACTACGCATCGTCTTTCGTATGATGGCAGTCAGTTTCCTGGTACTATTTTTGTCACCAAAAAGTCTCTAATGGTTGGTCTATTTCACTAGTGTGATCTCGGACCATGATCGTCGAAGTTGTACTATTTTTTTTCCGAAATCGTGAATTTGGGACGTCCACCATTATATCGAACCGACTTGAAAAAGTTCCGATGAAATAGGTAGAGTTTCCCACCTGTGCAATGTATACAAGCTAATCGATCCGTTCATCGATTAGAACGAGACTACACGAAACGTATAATACAGAGCTGCCAAAGTCACGAAATTTTCGAAGAAAAGTAAAAGCAGAATATCTGGAAAATTACTAGAAATGCAATGTACGACACGCTGAATGTAACAAAAATGCATGAAATTTCCACCCCAAACATCTTCTTCTTCCCTATCCATGCATCACTTGTAATAGGCCAGTCGAGATAGACATGATTTTCCCAAAATTTGATAATAATTACAAAAGTTTTAAAACTTCAGTAGAGTACGTTCAAATGATAATTAGTCTGATTTTGCAACACTGTTTTCTGAACGGAAGATGTTGAAAATCAGGATTTATTCATTTTTCACATTATTAGCGCGGAAAAGTTTGCAAAAGTTCTGCAAACTTTCGATGTTTAGAAAAATAGCAATTTACAACCTCTGATTAATTTGAAACCATTCAAACAAAACGGAACGGTTTCGAAAAATAATTGTTATTAATCCCAATTTTTTGAGGAAAATTCCAAAAGTTCTGCAAACTCGAAAAAATAACCAAAATAATGTTCTTGAGAAGAGTTTTACTTTGCAACCTCTTGCGTCAAACGCAAAATATATTTTTTCATTAAATTGTATTTTATTATTAAAATAACTATCGGAATTATTACAAGAGTTTCAAATAAGGGTTGCAAGTGGAGATGTCCTGACGTACAATGTTTTCATTAATTTGGGTAAATAAGGGTAAAATGAAAAGAAAAATATTTTCGTATTCGTACTCTACCAAAAAAAAGCAAAAGTTCTGCAAATCGGGCAGACAACTCATTTTACCAATTGGTGGCAATATAACAATTTGAAAACTATGTTACAATGCGGATCAATCGAAATTAAAAAATATTTATTTTTACAACATTTATCCGAATAATATTAAAGATTTTTATGTACCTAATAAATGACATTCATTGTGTTACCAAGTTGAATATCGACCAAGAAGAAGCTCGTCAGCGCTAGGTGATATCATTCAATGTTGAAAGCTAACGTTTTCAATATTAATTCAAAACATCAAAAATCCTCGGAGTACGTTTGATGGAAGATCGAAAATCTTTCAACACGTTTTCATAATTTTTTTGATTCAATACAAAATGGAAGAAATATTGGGATCTAGAAAACACTCCTACAGTTGTATTAAAAGCGCAAACAATAGCGCGTCACAGTAAATTTCTTCCTCACCCTGCCCAGGTCGAGTTTGTAGGCATATATTTACCAAGAATGGGAGTGCAGATAGTAAGCTGTTTGAACATTGATAACACAGCTTCTGTCCGTTCTCGATTCATTTTGTATTTGGGTATTCATTCGAGTCGATTGCTGGATGGAAGCAGTGGCGCCGACAAAAGTTCACAAACCCTAAACAGACGATTTATCAAGTTTTTAATGGCCATATACATTATTTTCCAATTACTGAATGCTAGAGTCGAAATGTATTGTGAAAAACTAAGTAATTTCGTTCTCCTTTTGAAATTGATTCTCAAGGATAACTGGGCCGAAGATATTATTAATTCAATGTCAAAATTAAAATATGGCGGAAATAATTTGTGACTTATGTTCCGATTCTATCCAAAATTGTTATCTAGAGATTTTTGGGATCGCAATAAATTATGAATTACATGTCTAAATTCGAGAATTCATGATGGCGCATGAAGATTTGTGATCTATGTTTTCATTCGTATAGGAGTGTTCGATGTCGATAATTATGGATTTTTTGTAAAAATTCAAGTTGGCGGACGGGTTTTTTAACTAATGGTCCGATTGATTGTTTTGGCAAAATTAATATCCTACGGTTTTCGAAGTCTAGGATAATGGATTCCATGTTAAAATCACACAAATTGAGGGAGTTAAAATGGAATGAATATAACACTAACATTTATTCAAATGTACTAAAATGGAACAATGTTTTATCAGATGTTTAGGCAAGTTATTCTGTGTTCAAACTGAATTGGTCGCATGACAAACTTCTGAGTCTGTAATTACCAGTCATCAGATGAGAATATAACAACAGCATCTGAACAAAAGCTTGCATTGAAAAAGTTTCTCATTTTAAAATTTTTGTCAGCTTTCTGTCTTCAACCAGATACAAATTTCCCGATCGTAAAATAGTTTTTTGCAAAAACCAATGATTTCATGAAAGAGATATTTTTTGTATGGACTCCGTGGCCCCATAAGACTTCGGGAATTTCTTAATTTTTCCCATTCCTCATGTCATATCACTTTTTTTCTTAAAAATCATTATAACCAGAAATCACTGAATTTCCCGAATTTACACAAATGCTCAAAGAAAATCGTTGAAAAAAATTGAAGGCATAAAACTTTTAACCTACAACTGTGTTACTTCCCCTCTTTATGTTAAAATTTATATGAATAAAGAAAATTATTATTACGTGTCGATAACATTTCAGTCCACCATTCGAATTCAATGGAATTTTTCATGCGAAACCATTGAAGTAAGAAAATCGAGTGGAAAGGTAAATTATAATTCAAGGAATGAATACCTGTAGAAATTCAATTCGAGATGTAATATCGATTTCACAAATTTTTCAGCAACGTTTCTGTTTGATGATGAGAATTATGTACTTGCGAGATCTACAATCGGTAACGTTTTGATATCCTTACTTCCATAGAGCATCGATTATTCATTCTAAATTATCTTCGATCGCTATAAAGTCATGTTGTGACAAGTAAAAATTTTAAATGAAGAATCGTTTCTAATGCGATAAAAAAAATGTCTTTCAATACTTTTTTAGCAGAAATCAGAAAAATTTTGTACTCTTTTAATTGTTGCATTCGAAAATGTTGGATTCAATTTATTTCACTGATTAGTCGAAAACAGTGATTCTTTCAGAGATTAATGATTAGTTTCAAATTTTGTACTGGTTAACTACGTAACCGTATCATTTTTCGGATGCAATTTCAATCAACCAGTTCAAAATATAACAGATATAAGCGATGGATAATCAAGTATTTAACCATTGTAGACATATGTCGGTCGAATATATATCTTGAACCTATTTGAACAATGTTTACAATTCATGGCCGAATTATAAAAAAAAACAAATCAATTATATAAAAAAATGTTCCGTTGAACAATGACTGTTGCAAATCTCTTCCGTTACGTAAAATTTGTCGTAAACTGCAATTTGCAGAACTTTTGCAATTATTTCAGCAGTTGTAAAAATGCAAAAACTTTATATTAGTGAATAAATAGGTACCGTTTTTCGTATGAGGTTACAAAGTTACTAAGATCGATATGCTCTTAATTTGCAACTACAATAGAAAACTTTTGTAATTATTTCAATGCGTGTGAGTATTGAAAATGGCAGAGTCGACAAAAAAGTTTGATAAATAAATAATGCGTTTTCCAGAAATGGTTGCAAATTAATTTTTTCCATTCACTTATCCAATTAGCAGAACTTTTGTAATTTTTTAAAAAAATTACAATGAAAAATTTAAAAAAATGCCAAAAACAAGGTTCCGTAACGTTTACAAGAATGCAAACTTAATACATGTTGTAAAACATCATTACTATCGGTATGTCTAGTTTGCAGAACTTTTGCAATTTTCAGTGCAAAAATAAAGCATGAAAATGTTTTTTGCAATTAAAACAATGTTTGCAATTAAAACAATGTGAATTGATTGTCTATATCTACTGGCCTATAAGCGAAACATCCGGACTTGTGTGGACGACATGCCTACATCGACTTTCCCAATAGTCATCTGGCAACACCGTTTAATCATCACCGCCAGCACAGCAATAGCGTTCATTTGTTATTGCAGGAGAGATATCGACCCGAATTTCAACCGGTCTGTGTTTACCACGTCAAATAAAGCGCACAGTTTTAGTGAAGGATGTTCGAATATCTCGCCAGATACCCCATAAAACTGAGTGTGCACTGTTTCCTGATAAGTTTTCGCGTAGGTAGCAAAGATCCGTACTCATGATTCCCGTCAGCTAGTAACACAGTCAGTTTTGAGGTTAAGGGCAAGAAATGTTGTCTTTGAGTGAAATAGAAACCGTACTCAGGAGCTGCGACCAACTGCACCTCCTGCAATACTGGGACGATCTTTCTGCAAGAGAACGCGATGACTTCCTGGGGCAGCTGAGTAACATAGATTTCAAGGCGGTAAATCGTGTTTTCCAAAGGGCACAAAGATATCTCACAGAAGGAACCAAGAAGTTGGATGACCACATCGAACCCGTCCCACCCAACCAGTTTGAAGCCGAGAATGCAGTTGACAGAGACACCCTCGAGAAATATCGCACCAGGGGTTTGGAGGAGGTCTCCGAAAACCGGGTGGCAGTACTCCTGCTGGCAGGTGGCCAGGGCACAAGATTAGGGGTTAGTTATCCCAAAGGGATGTTCCCACTCGATATCCCTTCAGGCAAAACATTGTTCCAGATACAAGCGGAAAGAATCAGAAGGGTGGTAAAACTAGCGAAGGAGGAAACCGGTAAAGTGGGGAAGATTTTTTGGTACATAATGACCAGTGAAGCTACGCACGAGGCTACCGAAAACTACCTCGAAAAGCACGGCTTCTTCGGATTGAATAGGGAGGACGTGGTTCTCTTCCAGCAGGGTTTGCTACCCTGTTTCACTTTCGAAGGGAAGATTATTTTGGAAAAGAAAAATTTGGTCTCGTTGGCTCCAGACGGTAATGGAGGAATTTACTTGGCTTTGAAGGAAAATAATATCGTGGAGGATATGAAGATGAGGGGGATCAAGTATGTCCATGTCCACAGTGTGGACAATATTCTTGTCAAAGTGGCAGATCCAGTTTTCATAGGGTTTGTATTCATTTCTAGTGAGTAGTGCTATTTTTCAAATAATTGCCCTCATATTTCTGATTACTCAACTCACACGAAACTCATAAACAATTATCATCTTTCTTTATTAGAAATGAACAATTACCACGTCGACTAGACGTCACTGATATATTCTAAGGAAAACACCTTCATAAACATTTATTTGTGGTACATTAAATTTTTATTTGAAAAATTTACAGATAACATAAAATTGAAATTCAACCTTGTGAATAGCTCTCGAATGCAATCCTATTCAAATATTTGTATTGTGATAGCCTGGATAAGATGTTATTTCATAATAGTCTACTCGACAAGTTGAAAATGGTCTAAAATAGAGATACTGCTCTTAAAATTATGTGTGATAGCTCATTGGATCCAGAATAACGCCTAGAAAAATGTGCCGAAAGCGTGTATCAGCACATAAAAAATTGCAAAAGTTATAAACAATTGAAGATGAAAAAAAAATGGCATTTTGTTTTTTGCCAATATTTCATGAACTATTGATATTTAAGAAATTTCAAAAAAAGATTCTGAAAGAGGGGAAAATTTCCAATAACTTTCGACTCCCGGAACTCTATCTCCATTATTTATAATTTCAATTTAACGCTGAAAATGGGTCTCCGAGCGACATTTTTAGGTTGCGCGCGCGGCGTCAAAAGCGAGTACGACACATTAATTAATTTATTTAAGGTATTAAATATGTTTTTTTAATTTGAAAAAATCATGGTGTATTCGGAACACTATGAATAATTTATTCCCGTTGGAATTTCACTTAACGTTAATTTTTCAACAAGTTAAACGATTGTTAACTAACAAAATTTTCTCGAACTTCTGTCTTAATTGTAAATGAAAAAAAATGTTTAAATAATTGTCGTAAAAATGTTCGCTCGTAGAGCCTTTCTTATATACATACTCAACAAGATCAGGCCATAAAGTTAAAAAAATATTCATACTTTGTTTATAATAATTTTTGTACTTGAACAAAAACTAAAAAATCCAAGTAATGGTGTTAAAAAAAATTTTCTCAATCATTATATTATCGTTTTTTTATTAAAAAGATATAAATTGATTTGCAAAAAAAACCATTTTTATAAATTTTTTATAAAAAATTATTATTTTATTTTTAAAAAAATTTTTTACAATTTTATATTTAAATATTATTATTATTTTTAAAAAAAATTCCTTAATAACAATTTTTAATTGTTTATAATCGTTTTTTTATATTTCTATTGTTTAAATAATTAGTTGAGTTTTTTTTTTCTGAAAATCATAATTGACAGTCCTCTATGAAGTTACAAAAAAAATTTTTTTTATCAACAATTCCATTGTTTATTAACTTACCAATTTGTTTTAAATGAATTTTTAACTTTGATAGATTTTTTTCTGGAACTTCCAAAATTTACAAAAACAACCATACACTGTGTCCGTAAAGTATGGAACAAATTCATTTTTAGCTAAACAGGTCATTTAAAGAAATAATCCTGAAACACGTCGATTTTTTATGTTAATTTACCTTATTTTAAAATAATAATCTAATATACAGGGTGAATTACGTTCGAGTAATGACGTCACCGTCATTTTTTTTAAATGGAACACCCCCATTTTGTCTCAATTTTCGGATTACTCTAGCTGAGCTGATTCCAAAAATGTATCACATGTTGATTCCAATTGGTACAGGGTGGACAAAAATACAATAGTTTTGTGTGTGCTCATAAAGTAACGCGTAACATTCTTTATTAGGTAAATTAACAATATCATCAAAAATACTTATTGTCTAGCGGACAGAATATGCTGGAATACATGACTTTATAAATGTTCGAACTGCAGCCCTTGCTGTATTTGACCGTAACCCAAACGGTGTACAAATTCTTGTTGAACCTTGTGTATGATTTCTTGCGTAATATTGTTTATTTCTGTTCGAATTTTCTCTTGTACATCTGCAATATTTGCTGGTTTCGTTTTATAAATAATATTCCTCAGATGGCCCCACAGAAAATAATCCAAAGGATTTAAATCTGGTGACCTCGCTGGCCATTCAGTGGGTCCACGTCTACCAATCCACCTGTTCGGATATATATATATATATATATATATATATATTAGGTCTAAGCTTCGCCGCACAGATTATAGATGTCACTATCTATAATTTGATGCTTTTCATATATATATAATAATAATAAAATAATAATAATGTTTATTCAAGTTTACAAATGCATACAATAACGGAGTTCTATCGAATAAACGGAATATATCACTGAAGCTGCTCTGATTGCAGCTTGTGCGTGATAGTTAGTGTGTGGATTTATATCATATGAACAATTACAAACTATGCACCAATAAAAGTAAAAGTAACTGAAGTGTATATTGAAATATTGATACACTCCTGTTGATAAAAAATACTTTTAAATATATAAAATTCTGGGGATAATATATATATATATATATATATATATATATATATATCAGATGTAGTTCAATGTCCAGCGTGGCTTTAACCGGGGAAGTAGTTGTTTTCTGTTAGACATTCACAAAAAATAACTTCATTTTCATCGTGGATTTTTCAATTCAAGAAAAATAATTTTATTCAATATTCAATTGAGAATGTTACCCTTTTAAACATGAATACCTCACAAGAGGTTATCTTGAACGATGGAAGATAGCGACTAAAGTTTATCTTTCAGTCGCAGATGATTCCACATCTGATTTTATGAACATCCTGTTGATATTTTCCAACAAATCGACATATGACATTAGACAACCCTACAGCTTGAATATATTAACCAGTACCTTCAATAATAAGATACTGCTGCATACACCCTCTCATATCTATGCAACAAGGCAGAAAGGAAAAAAATTTTACTCGATATTGTGTGGAAAAACCATTGGCGAAAGTAGTTGTGAATACTTAAGTAGCAAACTCTATAATGAATTGCCATCGAACATTAGAAACAGCAGAACCTGCAATCAATTCAAAACTGAAACAAAAAAATTGATACTGGAAAAAAACTGCAAACTTGCATTTGATGTATTGGGTTTTGATTAAAAATTTCGTGATTTAATCAGATCTACCCAAATGTTATAGAATGGATCATAAGCAACTATTTGTCCTACCGTGCAACTATGCAGAATTGGTGAAACTTGTTTTATAACACGTGTTTGTCAAAAATTTCGCGATTCTATAAAAAAAATCTGATGTTTTTCTCTTTTACTGAAAAACTTGGGAGGCGATAATTATTTCGTTGATACCACCTGATCGTATAGATCAGAAGTTATCATTTGTGGTATATACCGTGCTTATCTGCATAATTGTTATGCTTTCGACTAGTCTGTTATATGTTATTGATATATCCCACATAAAATTGTGTCAAAATTCGTGGATGAGATTCCGTTGCAACTTCACACCGATACCTGTACGAGCCTCAAGAGAATGGGGTTATTTTGGACATTGATAAAAAAAATAGGGCTGTAAGAAGTCAATTTGATCGGTCAATTCAACACTCAATTGACCAAGTGAGCGGACCTGAACCAAACGCGCGTCGTCCTAGATGTTAACGCCCAGGAGAAAAATTAAACAGTCGTAGCGCCGGACTGGGAAACAATGAAGAGCTCCAAGTGCAGACTTAATTTGATTTTTACACGATTTATATTAGCTTCACTTGTATGTTTGTTTGTTTGTTTGTTTGTAACCGACTCCTTTGGGCGCGATTTTGACCCACTTCCAGACGTCCGAATGATTTGAAATTTGGCAGGTGTACATAATTGCGGTGACAATGCGTTAAGAAATTTTTGTGTGAAGAAAAAACAAAATGGCGGCTCCAATATGGCGTACGAGATTTGTGATTATGGTACGATTCGCTTCAAAATTGGTATCCGAAAGTTTTTGTGGTCGAAAATTATGATTTTTTCCTCAAAATTGAAAAATTCGAGATGGCGGCTCCAAAATGGTGGTAGAGTTTTGTGATTATGGTCTGATTCTATTCAAAATTGGAATGTAGGGGTTTTTGGGGTCGAATATCATGATTCTTTTGTAAAAATTGGAAAATTCAAGATGGCGGCTTTAAAATGGTGGTCGAGTTTTGTGATTATGGTCTGATTCTATTCAAAATTGGTATGTGGGGGTTTTTGGGGTCGAATATTATGATTCTTTTGTAAACATTGAAAAATTCAAGATGGCGGCTTCAAAATGGCGGCCGAGTTTTGTGATTATGGTCTGATTCTATTCGAAATTGGTATGTGGGGGTTTTTGGGGTCGAATATTATGATGTTTTTGTAAAAATTGAAAAATTCAAGATGGCGGCTTTAAAATGGCGGCCGAGTTTCGTAATTATGGTCTGATTCTATTCAAAATTGGTATGTAGGAGTTTTTGGGGTCGGAGATTATGATTATCTAATTTGATGAGATTATTCCATTCTTCAATTTGCAAAAAATTTATTAAAATAATAGTTTGAAAAAAAAATAAAAAAACACACTTTTATAAATAAACCACACTAAAAAGTAGGAAATAAATAATAGTTTAAAAAAACTAAAAAACACGCTTTAATGGAAAACCAGACTAAAAAAATAGAAAATGAGAAAAAAATTATTTTATTTAAAAAAAAGCGTGGGGTGCATGGTATCAATAATTATATAGTACATTACACATCGAGGCGATACCATGCACCCTACGCTTTTTTTTAAATAAAATAATTTTTTTTCTTATTTTCAATTTTTTGGTCTGGTTTTCTATTAAAGCGTGTTTTTTAGTTTTTTTAAACTATTATTCATTATTGTTGTGTTCTAATCCATCGCATAGATTTTGAATAATTTAATGGCAAAGTTTTGAACTTTGTCATTTTTAATTTTTGACAGATGTTCATAATTCCGGTAAAAATGGATTATGAAATTTTTGTTAGAGGAAAAAACAAAATGGCGGCCCTAAGATGGTGGACGAGTTTTGTGATTATGGTACGATTTGATTCAAAATTGGTTTGTGGGGGCTTTCGAGGACGAAGATTGTGAATTTTTTGTCAAAATTCGAAAATTCAAAATGGCCGCTCCAAGATGGCGGACAAGTTTTGTGATTAGGTCCGATTCGATTCAAAATTGGTATGAAGGGGTTTTCGGGGCGGAGATTATGAATTTTCCGCGAAAAATTCATAAATTCAAGATGGCGGCTCCAAAACGGCGGAGGAGTTTTGAGATTATGGTCCGATTCTATTCAAAATTTGTATGGGGGGTTTTCGGAGTCGGAGATTATGAATTTTCTGCCAAAATTTTGTGGAATTGAAATGGCATCTCATGGAATTTTTGTTAGAGAAAAAACAAAATGGTGCTCCAAGATGGCAGACGAGATTTAGGTTTGTGGTCAGATTCGATTCAAAATTGGTATGTGGGGGTTTTCAGGGTCGAAAATTATGAATTTTTTCTTCAAAATTCAAAAATTATGAATTGAAGATGGCAATTCATAAATTGAAGATGGCAACTCCAAGATGGCGGATGAATTGATCTTTAGTACTCTTCTCATTGATTGACTAGATAGCACAGAACTTACGGGAAAAAATGCCTCATAATAACGATGCTTTAACAAAAATGCATAGATTAAGGTGTACATGGATGCAGTTTTTCAAAAAATGACATTTTGCTAGTCAAGTCCCGTACGATATAGTTTCTGTCATTCCTTAATAGTGACACTTCCGTTTGACAAATGACAGCCAAAGGGTCGCATTCAGGGCAGAAACTGTATCTTCATTCCAAATTTCAGCTCGATTGGTCAAACGGTTTGGCAGTTATCGTGGAAGATTACAGACAGACACACATTAATTGAAAATTATCAATAATAGAGATGAAGTTCCGGGAGTCGACATTATTTTTCGAAAATGTTCTCCTCTTCAAGAACCCGTTTTTTGATATCTCCAGCGATAAAAGTTTTCGAGTTATTTGCAAAAAAGCTAGACCCCTTTTGTTGGGGCGAGGGGATCTTTAATTGTTTATAATATTTGCAATTGTTTATGTGTGTATATACACGCATTTCAATTCGCAGTAGCAAGAATTACCACATTTTTGAACTTGTGAACCAGTCTAAGGGTAGAACGCTAAGTCACACTTTCCCCACATTCACATTTAGCCCCCTTACCATATAGATTTTTTTCAATTAGCACAGAGTGATTAATTGAGTGATGTAAGTGAGAATCAGGAATTAACATACTTTCAAATTCTTTGAAACGACATGTATTCTTATAGTCTACTCGACAAGTTGAAAATGGTGTAAAATAGAGATACTGCTCTTTTAATTATGTGTGATAGCTCATTGGATCCGGAATAACGCCTAGGAAAATGTGCCAAAAGCGTGTATTAGCACGTAAAATTGCAAAGTTATAAACAATTGAATATGAAAATGGCATTTCGTTTTTTGCCAATATTTCATAAACTATTAATATTTGAGAGATTTCAAAAAAAAATTCTGAAAGAAGAGGAAATTTCCAATGAAAAACTTCCGGAACTCTATATGCATTATTTATAATTTTAATTTAACGCTGAAAATGGGTCTCCGAGCGACATTTTTAGGTTGCGCGCGCGGCGTCAAAAGCGAGTACGACACATTAATTAATTTATTTAATGGTATTAAATGTATTTGTTTAAATTTGAAAAAATTATGGTGTATTCGGAACACTATAAATAATTTATTCCCGTTAGAAATTTCACTTAAAGTTAATTTTTCAACAAGTTAAACAATTGTTAATTAACAAAACTTCTGTCTTGATTGTAAATGAAAAAAAATGTTTAAATAATTGTCGTAAACATTTTTCGCTTCGTAGAGCCTTTGTTATATACATACTCAATAAGATCACGCCATAAAAGTTAAAAAAATATTATACTTTGTTTATAATAATTTTTGTACTTGAACAAAAACTAAGAAATCCAAGAAATGTTGTTGAAAAAAAATTTTTTTTTCTCTCATATTATGTTTTTTTATTAATACAAGATATAAATTGATTTGCAAAAAAACTTTTTCCCGCCATTTGTTGATAAATTTTTTATAAACCAATTGATTATTTCAATATTTTTGAAAAACTTTGCCTCACAACTTCATTAAATTACAAATATTAAAATTTTTGAAAAATGTTTTTTTCCTTCATAACAATTTTTAATTGTTTATAATCGGTTTTATTTTATTTATATTGTTTAAATAAAAAGTTAAGAAATATTTTTTTCCCTAAAAATCATAATTGACAGTCCTCTAAAAGTAACAGATTTTTTTTTTATCAACAATTCCATTGTTTATTAACTTACCAATTTGTTATAAACAAATTTTTAACTTTGTTAGATTTTTTTTCTGGAACTTCCAAAATTTACAAAAACAACCATATATAACAAAGTATGAAAAATTGGGAATTTTTTTTTTTTATATTTTTATATAGTTTTGTATATTTCAGAAGTTTTAGGAAAAAATTCTAACAAAGTTAAAAATTTGTTTATAACAAATTGGTAAGTTAATAAACAATGGAATTGTTGATAAAAATTTTTTTTTTCATAGAGGACTGTCAATTATGATTTTTGGAAAAAAAAAGTTTCTTAACTAATTGTTTAAACAATAGAAATATAAAAAAAACGATTATAAACAATTAAAAATTGTTATCAAGGGATTTTTTTTCAAAAATTATAATATTTGTAATATAATGAAGTTGTGGAAAAACATTTTTCAAAAATATTGAAATAATCAATTTGTTTATAAAAAATTTATCAACAAATGGCGGGAACATTTTTTTTTGCAAATCAATTTATATCTTGTATTAATAAAAAAACGATATGAAGATTAAAAAAAAAAAAATTTTTCAACAACATTACTTGGATTTTTTTGTTTTTGTTCAAGTACAAAAATTACTATAAACAAAGTGTGAATATTTTTTTAACTTTTATTGCGTGATCTTGTTGAGTATGTATATTAGAAAGGCTCTATGAAGCGGAAAATGTTAACGACAATTATTTAAACATTTTTTTTTATTTACAATTAAGACAGAAGTTCGAGAAAATTTTGTTAGTTAACAATCGTTTAACTTGTTGAAAAATCAACTTTAAGTAAAATTTCCAACGGAAATAAATTATTTATAGTGTTCCGAATACACCATAATTTTTTCAAATTAAAAAAAAATATTTAATACCTCAAATAAATCGTACTCGCTTTTGACGCCGCGCGCGCAACCTAAAAATGTCGCTCGGAGACCCATTTTCAGCGTTGAATTAAAATTATAAATAATGCAGATAGGGAGCCAGGAGTTTTTTATTGGAAATTTCCTCCTCTTTCAGAATCTTCTTTTGAAATTTCTTTTATATTAATAGTTTATGAAATATTGGCAAAACACGAAATGCCATTTTTTTTCATCTTCAATTGTTTATAACTTTTGCAATTTTTTATGTGCTAATACACGCTTTTGGCACATTTTTCTAGGCGTTATTCCGGATCCAATGAGCTATCACACATAATTTTAAGAGCAGTATCTCTATTTTAGACCATTTTCAACTTGTCGAGTAGACTATTAAATTTGTTTCTTATTTTATTAATGTCTATTAATATTTTTTATTCAGATATTTCGCTAAGAGAGCTGCAGACTGCGGAGCTAAGGTGGTTCCAAAAGAAAACCCCAACGAACCTCTGGGAGTGGTGTGTCAAGTGGATGGAAAATTTCAAGTGGTAGAATACAGCGAAATAACCGAGAAAACCGCCAATCTGCGCAATGCCGATGGAAACCTAGTTTTTCAGGCTGGCAATATTTGCAACCACATGTTCACCACTGATTTCCTCGATAAAGTATCGGCGTACCACGAAGATGAGCTGATCTTGCATGTCGCTAGGAAAAAAATACCCCACGTCGGTAAAAACGGAGAGAAAGTCCACCCAAGCGCTCCTAATGGCATCAAAATAGAGAAGTTTATCTTTGACGTTTTCCAGTTTTCGGAAAATTTCGTAACGTGGGAGGTGCCTAGGCACTCCGAATTCAGTCCCTTGAAAAACTGCGATGACAGTTTGAAAGACTGTCCTGCTACATGCAAAAGAGACTTGTTGAGTCTTCATAAGTTTTATATTGAAAAGGCCGGAGGCCAAGTATTATGTGACGAGGTGGAAATTTCCCCGCTTTTATCTTACGCTGGCGAAAATTTAGAGGAGAAAGTTAAAGGAGAAGTTTTCGATTCCAGGACCGTGTTAGTTTCTGATAAAGAACAAATAATGAACGGTTCGTGAAAAACTTTTTGGCATTCCAAGTTAAGCCCTTGTTTTTTTTTTATTGTTGGATTATGTGTACATATGTTCATTAAATTTATTTTCCGAAGAGTGCATTTATTTTGTAATTGCATTAGAGAATGTTAATGTAATGACTAGAATTTTTAAAACATTTGGACATTTATTTGGCAATGGTCATAGTTTAGGAGATGAGTAATCAATTAATTTTATTTTTGGTGTAAATCATGATTTTTATCATACCTGCATCATAATCCTTGTTTTATGAATTGAAGTGTGCAAAATCTCAAGATTAAAACACGCCGTGTTTTAAAGGAAAAAGCGTGCGAAAACTTTTTATTTATGTGTCAAATTACATCAAAAATATAAAACAACTATTTCAAGTAAATGTTTAATGTACAATCAAGATTATTAGATATTTGAATACTACTTGCATTATCAAAATCTGCATTTTCACTGGCCGGTAAACCTGCAGCAAAGTGAAATGTCACCGATTTTCACGAAATTTTCACAGATGCTTCAGAACACGATAATAAAAGTAGATCCATCGAAAAATTTTCGCGGAAACGGTTATTTTCGGAATTGTGGCCCTTGAAAGATTTGAAAAGGTCTATTTTCAATCATAATTTCCACTTACTTGGGACAGCTTAATTTCTTTATTTTTTCAGCAACACACTGTATGGAACCCTCGATTTCTATTCCATACCTTCTTCAATGCAATTAATTAAATATTCTTTTGGGTTTAGGATAATAGTTTGTTTTCAGAAAATAAAACATCGTTTGACATTTCACGTTATACATTTCATCTGTCAAAGAGAGAACTATTATCTATGCATCTGTTTTCTACATTGTTGCCAATTATTCTATTCTTGATAAATGGTATTTTTACCCCCTGAACACCAATCCGGAAGAAAACAGGGCACTCTCGTACCCTTTCTGAATTAGAGAACTTTTTTTGATCCAGAACACGTGTTTTTCAAGCACCGTTTCCTCGCGCAAAAATCACTGACAATGCCCTTCATTTTACAATCTACAAACATCCTCGATTTTGGTGATTCGCGAAATGTCCCTAAACTTCCTTTTTAGCAGTACTTTGCTGAAATATTTGCTCCCATTGAAATCTAATTCAGTGTACTTCCATCTCGCCACTGACTGTCACTATTGTGCCAAAATAATTATTCGTAAAAACCAGAAAAATCGACGCTACCAAAGTGCCCGCGAGCGAACCTAAGCGTGTTTTGAAAAAGTTGATTGGCTGGCCATCAACTTGGATAAGGTTAGGTGAGGTTTGTTCCTTTCTCTTAGGTAAGACCGGACCGAGAGCGGACCGAGACACGCTGAACTTATAACGCATTTGTTGAAATATCTGCTCCTATTGAAACCTAATTCAGTGTACTTTCATTTCGCGACTCACTATTGTTGCCAAAATAATTATTCGTAAAAACCAGAAAAATCGACGCTACCGAAGTGCTCGCGTGCGAAGCGAAGCGTGTTTTGAAAAAGTTGATTGGCTGGCCATCAACTTGGATAGCAAGGTTAGCCAATTAGGTTAGGTTGTGTTTCCTTCTTTTACGTAAGACATTGACTGGATTTTGAGAGCGTACCGAGACACGCCTGTAAGATTAGATTTATTGAACGGAACGAGACACTCTGAACTTATAACGCCTTTGTTGAAATATATGCTCACATTGAAACCCAATTCAGTGTATAGTGTTTCTAATTCCAATTGGACCGACATAAAAAGTTTCGAGAAGGAATTCTCTTCCACACGACTGGACTTTTTTATGATTGCACCAGGAACGCTTTGAAAGTAAAAACACTGGTAGTATATAAATTTCCCATTTGACGGGCAGTGCATATGAACACTCCTCGTAGTGCTCTTATTTTTATTGCCGTTCCAATTGGGATAAGAATACCTGCATCTCGTGACTGACTTCGCTATTGTGCCCAAATAATAATTTGTACAAAACGAAGTGCCCGCGATGAGAATTAATGAGTTATTTATTTTCTATCATAATCTGCATATTTTCTACAGTTCTTTGACGATTGTAAATCCTCATAATTTATGTTTTTCCAATATTGAAAAATAAGTAACGCCCATTGAAGAATCTTGCTACTTTATTTATGGTACCATTACATTTTTCTTCTAATATTTTAGTATCTGCATCAGAGATTATTAGAGAAAAGTCATCTGCGTATCTGTTTGTCAATGAATTGATCTAAATTATCATACAAAATAAGGAGGATAGGCCCTAATATTGAGCCCTGTGGGACGTCTCTTATCAAATTCCCGGTATCAGATTGGACACGATTATTTTTCCACCATGTTGAAATTGTAAGCATACTATTTGTTTCCGATCCTCTGGAAATGATGAAATCCATTCAAGTGGTGAACCTCGAAAACCATATGTTTCCAATATTGATAAGAGTTTTTAATGATTAACGCAGTCGAATGCCTTACTTAAATCGCAAAAAATATTGCAGCAGGTCATTATATATATATATATATATATAGTTGTGAAGGTTAGACGATATATATGCTGCAAGTGAAAGGGATTTTTAACCTCACTTTTGTAAGTACACATATGCCTTTTTGGTTTTCAAATCTTATAATGTTCAATTTAATTCATTGTAGAGTTCCTGATGAAGAGACAATAAATGACTCGAAAGCTTGAATAGAAAAAAGAGTACACTTTTTTTCCATACCCCTGTTGACTGCATACCCGAATTTAAAAAGGATTCTTCTTTAACTTAGACAGTCGTCTAACCGTCACAACTTCTTATAGATATGGGTTTTTATCAAGACATCCGATTACGATATGGTTACACCACAATGAATAAACTTAAAACGATGGCGAATATCTATGCCAAACTTGCCTGTTCTTATAGATATGGGTTTTTATATATATATATATATATATATATATATAAATATTTTTTTTTCTTCAGTTTCTTGACCACATATATATTTTCCTCAATTTCTCGGAATAAAGGTCTGATTCAGTCTATTCATATAATTTCTCTTAACTACGTTTCGACATGGTATTTGTCATCTTCAGGTTAAAACACTAAAATTAAAGATATGGAGTTTGAGACATATTTAACTTAACACAATATTGAAATGTATGCACTAAAATAATTCTTTAAAACATATGGTTCGAAATATAACACGTTATTCAACTCAATATAAAAATACCTGTAACATTTATAGTATTCACTTACAAATTTTATTATTCCAATAAGTTAAAATATCGGGAATGGTTTGTTTATCTTTCATGCATTTTTACCCTCTTTATAAGTATACCAGATTGTTTATATTGAGTATATGGGCCGGACTGTATTTTTTTACTAATAATAATGAAAACTGATCTTTACATGCTGCCAAAAAAATTCAGTCCGGCCCATATACTAGAACTCAATATAAACAATCTGGTATACCTACTTATGAAGAGGGTAAAAATGCATGAAAGATAAACAAACCATTCCCGATAACTTCGTCGCAGTCACACACCTACAATAACGTTCGTACGATGCGAACGCAGAATTCAAATAATATAATTTGTAAGTGAATACTCATAAATGTTACAGATATTTTCATATTGAGTTAAATAACGTGTTATATTTCGAACCATATGTTGTTAAAGAATTATTTTAGTGCATTCATTTCAATATTGTATTAAGTTAAATATGTCTCAAACTCCATATCTTCAATTTCAGTGTTTTAACCTGAAGATGACAAATACCATGTCGAAACGCAGTTAAGAAAAATTATATCAATAGACTGAATCGGACCTTTATTCCGAGAAATTGAAGAATATTTATATATATATATATATATACATATTTTTTCTTTAGTTTCTTGACCACATATATATTTTCTTCAATTTCTCGGAATAAAGGTCTGATTCAGTCAATTCATATAATTTCTCTCAACGTATCGACATGGTATTTGTCATCATCAGGTTAAAACACTAAAATAAAAAATATAGAGTTTGAGACATATTTAACTTAACACAATATTGAAATGTATGCACTGAAATAATTCTTTAAAAACATATGGTTCGAAATATAACACGTTATTTAACTCAATATAAAAATATCTGTAACATTTATGAGTATTCACTTACAAATTACTTTATTTGAATTCTGCGTTCGCATCGTACGAACGTTATTGTAGGTGTAACTGCGTCAGAGTTATCGGGAATGGTTTGTTTATCTTGCATTTTTACCCTCATCATAAGTACACCGGATTGTTTATATCGAGTTGTAGTATAGGAGCCGGACTGTATTTTTTTGGCAGCATGTAAAGATCAGTTTTCATTATTATACAAAGTTAAAAAAGGTTGTTATAAATCTGGCTTAAGTTTTTGATATCATTTCTATTGTTAATGGGGTCTTTTACCATTATGTTTCTAAAGAGTTATTTTAGTGCATACATTTCGATATTGTGTTAAGTTAAATATGTCTCAAACTCCATATTTTTTATTTGAGTGTTTTAACCTGTTGATGACAAATACCATGCCGAAACGTAGTTAAAAAAAATTATATGAATTGACTGAATCAGACTTTTATTCCGAGAAATTGAAGAAAATATATATACATGTTATATATATATATATATATATATATATATATATATATATATATATATATATATATATATATATATATATATATATATATATATATATATATATATATATATACCTCTTTTAAAAGTAAGAAACCTATTCAATGATACTAATTTTGTTTGTGTTTATGGCAGTTTTAATGGTTCATTAGTAAACATTAACATTTAAATTCCATTTAGTATGATATTAATTACAGATTTAAGAATCAGTATCTACTTAAAGAAATTGCTCGAAGTGACCTCCATTTACTTCCTGACAGTGAAATATCCTATTTTTAAACTCTTCTCGTACTTTTGCAAATGTGTCTGCGGAAACAGCCTCACATTCTGCAATAATACGTTATTTCAAAACGTCAATATTGTCAGGTTCAGTGGCGTAAACCTTCGATTCGAGGTACCCCCACAGAAAAAAATCCAAAGGTGTGAGGTCCGGTGATCGAGCTGGCCATTCCGTTGAACCTCGTCGTCCAATCCATCTACCACGATACTCCTCATCCAAATACCGTCTTACTGCACCGTAATAGTGTGGAGGAGCACCATCCTGTTGGAATGTTATTTCCAAATTGCCGAATTCATCTGGATTATCTTCCAAAATTTCAAGGATTAACGGTTGTATTGCGTTTTGCAACAGCTCAAGATAAACCTCACCAGTTAAATAAGTATTTTAAAAAAGAGGCCCAACGATGTGGTTTCACAGGATACCTGCCCAATTCACCTTCTGGGGAAATTGGGTATGTGTTTCACGAAACAGGTGAGGATTTGCGTCACTCCAATACCTTACATTCTGTATATTTACATTTCCATTTAGATAGAAAGTACTTTCGTCACTAACACAAATTGTTTTGACATAGTCTGGCTTTTGGTTAATTTAAATTTCCATATTTTCACAAAATTCTAGTCTTCGGTCTGGGTCGTCGTCTGAGAGTTGATGAACCATTTTTAATTTGTAAGGATGAAATTTGTTTTTTTTTTCAACACCCTGTGTACTGTACTTCGTCTGACTTCACAGATAGATGCAACGTGAGTTGTTGAAGGAGTAGGATTAACTATTACTTCTGCCAGTATATCAATGTTTTTCTCATCAGAAATTTGTGGTCTGCCAGATCGTTTCGCATCATTAATACTACCCGTTGTTTCAAACTCACGAAGAAGCTCCCTTAAATAAGTCCTCGAAACGGGGCGATCTGGAAACCTCTCATTAAAAATGCGTTCTACTGCATGAATATTTTGTCCAGTTTCACCAAGAAACAGGATCGCTGCTACTTTATCACCTAAAGCACGTACCATTTCGCTTTTCGAAGCACTTAAACGTTCGGCTCACAACAGTTTAACAAATTATTAGAATGTACAAAAATATTAAAAGTACCAAAAGCTGCTAAAACAGTTAAACGTTCGATCAACAATACACAAATTATCAAATGTACAAAAACTTGGGCAATTACAAAAACGTCGAATTAGGGAGACTAACAAAAACGTCAGCTTATTTGACAACTATCCAGAGGCGGAGCTTGAATTTGGGATTTTAGTATTAACTGATTTAATTCATCACAGCTTTGCGTTTTTTAAAAGCGAGTTGCCAAAACTGCCATAAACACAAACAAAATTAGTATCATTGAATAGGTTTTTTCGATACCTTTTAAAAGAGGTGTCGCTTGCCGTAGGGTTCCATTTAAAATTATTGGTCACAATGGCCTTGTGACGTCATCTTTGACGATTTCGTCATCTATCATCACTAGAGGGAAGTTTACAACCTTTAATATTCAGTTTCCAAATTTCACTTGTTTATGTATAATCGTTCCAAAAATAAGAGGGGGGGAGGGGACTTTTGAGAAGCACTGTATATCTATTTATATATCTATCCATGAGGAAGGAAGCGGAACACACTGGGTATATTTTTCGCAAACCCGTGGACATGCTGTATAACAAATCATATTTTCCTTATCATATTGAAAACATTGTTCCAGGTGGAGAAACAGCTGATTTAGGACAGTTTCCATGGATGGCACTATTAGGATATAGACGTAAAGGCTTTAGATATTATCACATATGACGACATTATTGAAATATGTACACAGGGTGGGTCAGAATTAGACCGAAAATCTTCAAGTGCTGATGCTTTGTGTTTCCTAAAATGGTTCTGGGCGTTGAAACTGCGCCAAAATTTATGTTAATAATTATTTACTTGAAAAGCTCTGGATGGAAAAATATGAAATTTTACACACGAAAAAGGTTGAAAGAAGGTATTTTTCACTAATTCCTATACCCAGTGACATAGTTATGTGAGTCTCGTTGGTGAGTCTCTTCAGCAAATGTAATTTGATTTCCTTCTTCATGAAGGCCTGAAACAGAAGTTCGGTTTTATCCCAAGGATGACATGATTCTCCTATTCAATAGTATGGGAATATCAAAAGTCTTGCGAATTATATGATACTATACTCTTATTATTTTAAATGGCACATAATGATTTACAGACTTAGTCTTTAGCGTTGTTTGTATTATTATTACTGTAATTATTATAAACTCATATAATATATCAAACTTTTTGTGAAAATGATGTTTTTCTTGGACGAAATAAATTTATCTATATACCTATCTAGTTACAGCTATCCACAAAATATTTTTCTAAAAGCATGTGCAATCAACGTTTTCCCGCCCTCATTTTCGTTTTGAAAACAGAGGATAATCAGCATACGCAGCTTTTCGGTTCTGTTCTGATTCACCCTGTATATAGCGGAGTAGGTCTGCCAAAAACCCTAATGAAAAAAATATTTCAATTACAGAGCCACATTATGATTTCAATAGATCAGTTACCCTGAAGACCAGATATAAAGATTTTTCACATTGGTGTTGGTTCAGAGGTTACTTTTTATCTGTAGAATTCTTGGAGTTCAACGAATTTTTCCAACGCCACTTCCTTCCAAAATTGACTCATTTAAATATATTAGTAACTGGTATGGAATTCTCAGACTTGGGCGCTTCCTTTCAAATCAACGGCTTGAAACCAACGCAGTTTTTTTTTAACAACCTGTAAACTCTCTTCTTTCAAAAATTAAATTAAAATTCCCATTTAGTCTCAAATCAAAGTTTTCAGAGATGAAAATATTGTAGTTCAATCGCTCCGTGTTCCAAAATGTAGTTATGTATTCTTTCTACCAACAATACTTCCAATTTTTAGAAAAACAATTGGATATCACAGAATACTTATGCGGTGGTACAATAATAACAGAAACTCATCTTCTGACTGCCGCTCATTGTATCGATGTTGGGAAATACCATAAATTGTGAGTATTAGTCCAAGAGCTACGTAAATTAAGGTACCTACAAGGAACATTTTTCATAGAAACCTTCCTTGCTAGCTGACAAGGGTGTAGCTCTGCAGGTAGAAGTCAGTACCGGTGAAGAAAGCGGGGGAGGGCTGTCAAAGATTCTTCCAGAGCGCCGCCTGGCACTCAGATAACTTCAAACACTTTATTGTGTCAAGTGAACCTAGAAGCCCATGTGGATGAACGCTCGCTTGTTAAACTACAAGGACCCGGGTTCAAACCCGAGCTGGGTCACGTAAAAAACCTGACACCTAAAAAACCTGAAGATGGAAAAAAAAGTTCGAAATGTCGGTTTTTCTTATCCCGAGTATGGAAAACCACTCGAAACGTCAATCCGACCTTCCGTTCCGGAGTGGTTAAAAAAAAAAAGGATACGGAACCCTCCAAACAGTTCTTGCCGTAACTTCGTTACCTGTGGATATTTTGATATATTAGGTATGTATACGTCAGGAGAGATATGGCAACGGCGCAAATTTCTGCAAAAAAACCTGAAGATGGAAAAAAAAGTTCGAAACGTTGGATTTTTTATTTTTATTCTGAGTAACTAACACCACTCGAAACGACGATTCGACCACCCGTTCCGGAGTTATGGCAAAAACTTGTAAAAACGTCGGTTAAAAACACCAAAATAACAAAAACAGGGGAAGGGCCACAAACTTCTATGAATCACCAAAACATATTACCTCAGAACATTCACCCTCAAAACACAAAACAGAAGTATATTCGAGAACAGATAAGGAATCACAACGAAAAACAAAATTCAATCTGTCAATGTACTCAATTCGAGATGTTTTTGAGAAATTATAAAACAAAAAATGTAAATGAACCGTTTGAAAATATATTCAAAAATTTCGACGCATCAAGTTTGCCACCTCGTCAATAAGAACTACGGCAGCAATTTGAAAGGGCGAGATACATCGCGAAAATCTAGACAAATGCACATTTAGCAGTTCCAATGGATCTCGAACCTACTGATTGTGGCTGGATAGATCAACAAGCCATGTACGAATTTAAATGGTTTGATGGCCCACAATTACTGTCAGCAGTTGAAGATTTTATACTTATATAAATAACGAAGAATCTGAAGATAAAGTATTCAACTATCACAGGATACATTACTTTCGTAATATGTTTCAGATGATGTAACAGATATTGATTATAACAGCGAGGAGGAAGAAGATGATCAGGCAGATTATGATTGTTGATGAAAATCCTATTTTTACCCTGTATTCCTTCAGTAAAAATGAAAACGAGTTAACACATGATTCTAATTAATGTATTTATTTATACTTCTCTCATCCTCCCTTTTGTCCACTCTTAAGTAATTAATAATTCATTGAAAGTTTGAATTACCGAAAAACAAGGTTTACCGCTTTAACAACTTCTTGCGATATTATCATTTTGTATATACTTAGTAGGGTGTCCGTTATTTCCCAAGTTCATTTTTTTGCAAACGCCCATCAAATTTCCAGGTTGTCACCTAAAAAAAATATCAGACCCAAATAAGCCCTTAATATTGATGTTAACCCGTGCCTAAATCATAATTCATTTCCCATTTAAATAACATGGGATTTTTACACTTTCCGCATTCTATTTTTTTCCTCTGAGATAGAGAGAGCTAAAAAAACAATCTATACATATTCTTGTCGGAAATTCAATGCTCTACAAAAAAGATCAGATTGCTATTTTCGATAAATTCTACCCTTTAAAAGTTATTCAAAGATAAAGTTGTGTTGATAGTTAAATCCATCGTTTTCCATTTTTTTTATCTAGTATTGCTTAAAATTATGGAGTAACTGCAATTAGCCTTATATCAGAGTAATTCAATATAATTTTCAGTGTTTAAAGTTGTTTTTTTATCAAATTTGTATATTTAATGCAAATGAACAGAAAAAGCTGAACGAAATAGCGTTTCAAATTTATTTTATCATTTAAGGTAGTTCCGCCACGAGACAGTTGAATTAGGAAATTATTTTCGACGAAATCGAAAAATTTCAAAGAACTTTTCGATTTGAAACGCGAAAAAATGTTTTTTTTGAATAGGGGCATATGCCCCCCCAATCGACTCTAGAAAATTTCTTCGTTATAGAAAGTCGGCGACTCAAAAAATTGATGTCCCCGAAAAGCGCAGAAAAAAAATTATTTCAGACCCCCCCCCGCCCCTCCCCCCCCCTCCTATAAATCATAAATCAATAATCAAAAATTTCGTTTTTCGATAAAACTTCAATGGACTTTTTTGTAGTACTCTTTTTGAACTTTTTTTTTGGGGGGAACGTGGGGGGTATCGTTGAAATCGATGGGATCAACTAGGAGAAGGAGTTCTTTTTTCGCGTTCAGACTCTCAAATGGTCCCCCGTCGAAAAGGGAAACATTCTCAATTGAATATTGAATGGAAAGATTTGAAAAGTCCCCTAGCACAATCCGCATTTCTCTACGACTCCCCCTTTAGGCTGTGCGCTTCCCGGTGGACTATTTCGAATAACGAGAGTAGTTTTGATTATATCTGTCAAACAAGATGGTCAATCACTTTGATTTTTTTCCACAATATCTGTGATATCCTGCTCTAGCTCCTCCTCGTTTTTCATAAACTTCTGGATTTTAGTACTAACGGTAGAATTAATAATGTGATGTTTGCCTATGCATGGTCCATATATTACGTGTTAACTGAGTCAACTTCAATTATATATATCTCGGGTTCGGGATGGTGAAACTTGTTAAAATTTCATAGGGGTGTTCTTCACATGTTAAACAATACGTAAGCAAAATTTTAATAATTTCCTAATTCAACTGTCTCGTGGCGGTACTACATTAACGCCATCTATGAGCGATCTGTCAAAACTTCAAGTCATGTGACTCTAACCTCTCAGTAAAGTGTTTATTATAGTGGAATCATTTGAGCAGAAATCCTTGTTTATCTAATTTTCCAAAAAAATGAATACATATGTGTGCTTGAGAAATCCAATGTTCCTTTTGGGAGAACCTACCAAAACAATCAGTGGCACTGAATTACCAACGAACAAACAAGTGCTAAAATTGTTATTTGGTCATACAAGAGAAGCGAAAAAACACTTCCAGCAAGTTATCAATTCGTTACGGAAGAAGTTACTAAATTCTTGAATAGATGAAGTACAAAATACTTCAAGATGTGTAAAAAAATTGAAAAACTTCACATCAATTATAGAAGTTTGCAAAAAAATCCGAATCCAACAAAAGTAAGCGTGTTTTCTGAGTGTCCTGAAAAATTATTTGACATCGCACATGGAAAAGTTCAAGATATAGTTGATAAGGAAGCGTTAGAGTTTTTATCTGACCAAAGAGCAGATAGAAAATACCATTTACGTATTTGCAAAGAAAATGAGAATATTTGTCAGCCATTAGGTAAGTGAGAGTCAAACGAGCATACTTATTCAGACGCGGTATAAACATTAGATACTAAGATACTTTATCAATTTCAGAAAAACCGATGTTCTAACAAGATGATGACGATAATATTGATGTAGTAACCAACGATGAATATCGTTCAAATTCAGATAGTTGATTAAAGTATTTGTGTGGAGTAGAAAATATCATATTTGTTGATAAATTTAAAGTAATAATTTTCTTATTTACTTTTTAGATGTGAGTTTACCATGAAGCTCTAAAAGCACAAGTGAGCAGCCCTTGAGTGGTGAGCCGCCTTTAAGTGGTGAGACAACTGCAACTACTTCTTACCACAGCACACTATCAATATTTGAAGTTCAAGGACGAAATTATGAACCTCAGAATGAGAGAGGAACAATAAATATTTTGGCCGAAGACGTTGTTGCTACCTTAGATAGTTGCAATATTTCCATATAGAAATTATGTTCGATTAATATCTGCAATAACAACAGCCCTGGGAGTTGACACTAGTGCTTTAATTTTGAACAAAACATCTTTCAATGAATACAAGTCGAAATATCGAAGAGAAGCTGCTGAACGAATGAAAAGAAAATTTGGTGACATTGAAGTTGGTTCGGCGGTAGTACAGTGGGATGGAAAGCTGATAACTGATGGTTTTTCTTGCAAAAAGGTCGCCCGAGTACCGATCATAGTTAGAAGAAATGCTATCGAAAAAATACTAAGCGTACCGGAATTACCAGATGGAAAAGAAGCAACACAGGCACAAGCAATTTTGAAAGTGGTTCAAGAATGGGGATAATATTGGAGCAGTTTGTTGCGACACTACTAATTCAAATCTTGGTTGTCGAAGTGGAGCGGCGATCAATCTGGAGCAAATATTACAAACGGAGCTTTTATACTTACCTTGCAGACATCACATTTACGAACTAGTTTTGAATTGTGTCTTCACTACAAAAATACCAGGCACTGATGGACCAAATATTCCATTGTTCAAGAATTTCCAGGAAAATTGGAACACTCTCGATCAAACTAAATATAAGAATGGTTTAGCAGGAAATAGAATTCCTCAGAAATTACTCAAGAAGATTGGAGAAACAAATGACAAAGTTGAAGAGATCTTGTGCACAATCTTGCCTCGTGATGATTACAAAGAGGTCTTAGTATCATGCCAAATATTCCTTGGTACAATGGATGTCGACAAAGTCAAATTTTAAAAGCCAGGAGCATTTCATCATGCTTGCTGGATGTCTAAGGCGATTAATACTCTAAAAATTTACATATTTCGAGATATTCATGAATTAGATACAGAATTGAAAAAAAATCCATTAGATATTTGTTTATTTATAGTGTTTATTTATGTGCCATCCTGGTTTGCGGTTCTTCGTGCAGCACTATCTCCGAATTTAGATTTACAATTTTTAAAAGAACTATTGATAAAAAAATATCGGAGGCTGTTTTGCATAAATTTAAAGATCATTTATGGTATTTAAATTCTGAAACAGCTGCTCTTGCAGTTTTTGATCCAAACGTATCAGCTGACATAAAAATAAAATGATTGAAGCCTTAAAAAATACTGAAGATTCATAATTTGATTCATTCAAACGATATAGTATTAATACTGATGGTGAGGTTAAAAGTTTAGAAAAGAAAAATATGGATTTTTTTATTAATTCGAATTTATTAATTTTTTTGATAGATTTGACATTAGTAGAGATTTTTTAGAAACAAATGCTGATACGTGGATTAACAATGAATTACTTGAATGGGCTGGTAATCGTTAATAATCTGCAGGTAATAAACGATGTCGCCGAAAAAGCAGTTCAATTAACGCAAGATTATATCAATAACTTAACTACTCAAGAAGACCAGAAACAATATTTGATTCAAGTTGAAAGTGAATACAGAGCCAAATATTCGACTGCAGCTAAAGAATGTTCAACAAAAAAATTGTAAAAAAAAACATTAAATATCTTGATACTATTATTTATAAACGATAATAAACGTTATTTTGGATCTCACTATTTCATTTTTCTATTTCATTACCTACCTAAACGCGTTCAATTATGATATGAATGAGAATTATGGCGGAAATTGAAAAAAACGAATTTAACTATGAACACAACTTTATTTTCGAATAACTTTTAAAGGGTAGAATTTATCGAAAAAAGCAATCAGATCTTTTTTGTAGAGCGTTGAATTTCCGACGAGAATATGCTGTGATAGTTCTTTTCGCTGTCTTCATCTCAGTGAAAGAAAAAAAAAATCAAAAAGTGTAAAAATCCAATGTTATTTAAATGGGAAATGTATTTATTTATTTTATTTGGTATATACATCCAGCAGGCCGAAGCCCAATTACAGGAGTACTTAATAATATTACATGTGATTGTACAATGAAAAGTGTGATAATTTATAAGTTTGGTTGACTTACAGGTTATAGGTTAGTCAGAAACCAAACTGGAAACGGTTTGTCTGAATTGTGTCCGAGTAAGACACATTAGGATTTAGGCACGGGTTAACATGAATATTAAGGGTTTATTTGGGTCTGATATTTTTTTTTAGGTCATAACGTAGAAATTTGATGGGCGTTTGCAAAAAAAAACAACTAGGGAAATAACGGACACCCTAATACTTAGCCATCATTTTGCCTTCTGGCAAATTATGTACAGCTTTCTTGAGCCCTGAATAATGTTTCAAAGAAACCGCCAGAACTGCACCTTGTCATTAAAATTTGAACAATTTTCTAACAACTTGAAAACTATAACTACACAAAATTTCAGAGCTGCACTCAAAGATGTTATTTTGATTAAAAATTAACGCGTTTGACCAAATTGATCAAAATATATTCATTATCTATTAAGTATGGTATATCTCGTAATTCATTATTCACAATGCATGTCATTCTGTATTTCCAGGATCAAATGGGGAAAACTCCCGTGGAGAGGCAGTAGGAGGTCGCCTCGCGATGTTTTGCGAGACCCTGTGTAAAAATAAATTATTTCAAGTCAAATAAAGCTATATATTCCTTCCTGCGATTCACTTATAAAAAATATCTGTGATTTGATCATAATAGAACAATCATGATCAAATTACATATCTTTAGATACATTCGTTCGACAAATTTGAGTTATTTCCTGGGAAAAGTACGTCGAAAAACCAGGTTCGGAGAAATTTTCAGCAGTCAGGCTCTATGAAAATGCTGTTTTGTGTTTTGAGGGGTTGTGAGGGTGAATGTTGTGAGGGTGAATGTTCTGAGGTGATATGGTTTGGTGACTCAAAGAAGTTTTGTGGTTGGTGTAATTGAAAATTGAAAAAAAAAAAATTTTTGCGAGACCCAGCTCGGGATTGAACCAGTGTCCTTGTAGATTAAAAGCGCCCGTTCATCCACATGAGCTACTAGGCTTACTAGAGTTAATAAAGTGTTCGAAGTTATCTGAAAGAATCTCCCACCCCGGAACTGACTTCTGCCTGCAGAGCTACACACTTGACAGCTAGTAAAAATGTAAAATGTAAAAATTTTCTTATACCTTATTATTTCTAATTTACGTAGCCAGCTCTCCATCTATATCTATAGTTGGGGCAAACACAAAAACTATATTGAATATATGTTTTCGAAGAAAATATTTGTATTACAAATAAATTGATTTTCAGAGTCAATGTCAGATTGGGTGAACACGACTTACGATCAAAGAAGGACTGTCGCAAGGTTCATGGTGGGCAAATTTGCGCAGATAACCCCATAGATGTCCCAGTGCTCAACACTTTTCGACACCAAAATTATAATTCCAGAACTCTGAAGGATGACATTGCTCTGATAAGATTGAAGAGAGCTGTAACATTCACTGGTGTGTCTATTTTTTTATTATCCTTCCGAAAATCAAACTGAAAGTACTATTCCACTTGAGCTATTACCTACTATTACATGGAGATTCAACTAAGTTACACAATTTGGAAAGTTTCTTTCGTTTCAAATTTTGAATTCTTCTTATTATTATATCTTTCAAAACGATATATTTCCGTTCTCTTTCAGATTTCATACAACCAATATGCTTACCCTTCGAAAGGAGTTTAGAAAGTAAAGTTCTCACTGGTCAGAAATTCACAATCAGCGGATGGGGGAAAACTGATTCAAGTGAGTTCGAACTATCTGAAAGGTTGCTTCTGGATAATTGAAAACGATTAATGATCGTGAGGATTCGGTTTCACTCTTGAATTTCAATATGGATTAATGAAGCTTCATTTTTTGTAAGGCCACTTTGCTAGCTAAATATTTATTGGTGAATTATTTCTATAAACATCTCTAAAGTTAATACTGTAGAAGTGTAGAAGGGACAGCATCGTTTCTGTTGGTTGGAACATTCCTAGTATCTTATTTATTGATTACACCGAAATTTTAAACCAAGTTATCGAATTATGGAGGCCTATATATTATTATAGTAATATGAGGGAGCTACTTGTACTCTTTATGAGGATAGAACTATGGAACATAAAGAAAAAAAATGTTGTTAGTTAGCTGCGATTTCAAATCTGAATATAGTTTTCAATTCTAAACAACTTTTCTACATAAACTTTTTTGATAATGTCCATAATAACGGTAGTTTACTCCACATCAAAACATCTTTTTTCTGTTCTCCTCTGTACACCGTTTTAAAATTTAGAATTTTGACAACTCAATTACGAGTTTTTCACAATGCACACAGAAAAAAACAAATTCTTGAATCGAATAAAATTTATTTGAATCAAACAAATAATAAAAGTGTCGTAAAAGCACGACAAAATATAATCTCAAAATGAGTAAAATAATTTTTTTGTTTTGGATCAAATTGAAAGTTTTAGTCAACTGAAACTAATTTGCATGAACCAAATATTTTATTTGATCAACTCTATTCATAACTCGTTCTGGCAGAAATGTTGTTTCAACCATGTAATCATTTTGTTGTATCGAATAATCAGATCTACAAAATTTGCTGATTGCTTTAACAAAAATATTCATTCAAACAAGTATTTATGTCGAATTGATGAATCTCTTCCCTAAAAATATTTATTCGAATGAGTGAACATTTTGTTAATCAACTGAATTGACAACAATGGCAACCGAGCATGAGAGCCTACCCCAGACATTTAAGTCCAGACGTCGCAATGTCTCAATGTTGAAGTTGGCTTTGCTATTCGGTGACGTTATCTAAATCAGGGTCAGTTGTGCGAACATGATGGAGCATGGTGTTATCGGCACCCAGCACAGGGGCATACACGCTCATATTCGTAACATTATTTTTGGGAACCATTTTATTGTTTACAATTTTAAATTTCAAACTAGTATTGAATTTGAGAAAGATGTTGAAACCGAATAAAATATATTGTATTTTCAGTTTCAGTTAATTCACTTGGTTTAAAACTGGTTTATATGCATTTTTTTATTTTCGTTTGAGATCCATATTATATTACAGACTATTTCCCTCATTATTTTTTAGCCAATCAAATGGCCGAAATTTCGAACAGAGAACCAATCAGATCAGTTTTATAGTGATCAAACGTCTTCGCCATCTAACGCATATAATTCAACCAATATAATATTCTTCTACTTGAATTACCCGATCTATTTCCGTTGTTTGATTCAAAAAAATGTTGTATTTGTGTTGAAACAAATATTCATTCAATATGAGTTGGAGATTGTTTCAACAGATGAACATATATTCAAATCAGAAAAATGTTAGCATTGCATTGAGGAATCCATTTTGTCACCGCAATATGATGATTCCTCGATCGAATACACCTGTGTTTTGGGATAAATTTTATTTAGTCGGGTCAAAACAATGAGATTGACCAAATAAATTTGGTTAAATTAACAAATCTTTTTTTTTTCGTGTACCAATTTTTATTAAAAATAAAATTTTCTGACAAATGGACAACAAAAAAAAGTTTCCCTATGGTGCAAACTTTCTGAAACTCATTGTATATGATCATTCACATAATTTACATTTCTAGGAAAATTGGGTGGATACCCAGTACTTCAGTTTGCCACTGTCACTGTTTGGAGTCACAATACCTGCAACAAAGTTATTCCACCCGAGGTAAGTTATTTATACAATTCGAGAATACAGGGTGTTGCTTAATAACATGCTAATAGTTGAGGAGGTTATTCTTGGGTCCATTTTGAGAAAAAACTTCATATGAACATATGTCCTGAAGGTCCAACGTCCAACCTCATACAGTGGAGGTGATATTACTAGGTAGGTGAGAAATCATAGTCTAAACTCCACCAAAAAAAAAAAAATTATACCAATGTGGTACGAAGATTAACATCAGGAACTGGACATTTTTCGAAGGATTAATCCTTCATCATCAGCAAAATGGAAGGGGTTACAAGCAGATCTAAAGGGGAAGTAAAATATTACAATTACAAGGGGCAAACATTAAGAGAAAAATAACCTACCTTTGTATGGTGGACAAAATTATGAAGAAATAACACTGAAAACAGCTACAATAACATTATTGTGTCCGCATCTAGTACGGGTTCACTAATGTTAGGGGCCGTGGTTAGTCCTAACAAACAACATTTCAATATATTGCAAAGGATTTATAAAATCATCAAATAGACATGGATGGAAATAAAATAGGTTAATGGTTGACATATGACAAAGACTTTTACCTATGGAACATCAAGTTTAAAAGTGACAGATAAATGTTTGTGACTGTGACATGGAGTCGAGAAAAAAAAGTAGCTGAATGTGGTGTATGTGTTATGAAATTCATCTAGAGACGGGAAATCAAAATAGTAAGGAGTTAAAAAGTTTTAGGCTATCAAAATGAATTTGTTCATTGATACAATGTAAATCAGAACTTTTGATTGCTTTGTTAATTTCAAGAGTTTTAAGGAGATTGAGTTTTTGACCTTTATCGCAAATATGTAAAATTTCTAGGTCAGAGTTGGGATCAAAATTGTGTTTTTCGTTTATATTATGGTTAGAAAAAACAGAATTAGAGTTAATTAGTTATTTTTCAGAGTTATAATCTATTAATCGAACGTGTTCAGCTAGTCGTGTTCTGATCTTGCGGCCTGTTTGACCAATATAACATGTTTTACATTTAGGGATAGAACAATTTAATTTATAAACACCAGATTTATTCAACATTGGAATTTTATCTTTAGAGTTTACCAAAAAATCTTCTGGGTAAAAATCTTAACTTCAACTACAGGGTGCTGGAGAAAAAAAAAATTACGATAACTTTGGTATGACCCTAGATATTTTGGTGAAACGTAGTACGCATCTTTTGTGCACCAGAAAGCATTTATTGCTGTACAACATTACAGTGGCATACGTGCTGGATTTGCACTGAATCGTTTTAAAGAAAAAAGTGATACGCCACTGTTTTTCCTCAAATTAAAAATCATTTTTGAAATCATCATTCCTTTCTGAACAAATCTGGTCTCTCGATTTTTTTTTCGATTGAAGGTTTTTGCTTAAAAAAATTTAATTAATGCATTTGCACATTGTTATGAAATTGAGTATTATCAAGGATTAAAAACGTATCTAGTAGGTAAGAAGCAGATTTTATTTAGTAAACATAAACAGTTTTGACAGTTGTCTACCTAGTCTAGTTGTCACGTATTCGAGTCATCAAAATTACCAAAATTATTGAAAAAACATAGTTCATTTTACGAATTCTGAGTTTGCAGATATGCATTACATGCATGGGCTTGCTGATGGTAATGCACTGCAAGCCAGGCGGTTGTTTGAAGACCGCTTTTCAAATAGAAACAAACTGGATGCCCACACATTTTCAAACATTCACAGAAGGTTGTGCGAAAAGGAAAGTTTTGAACCGGACAATCATCTAAAAGGGTTACAACGACCCGCAAGGACACCAGAAATTGAGGTAGCGGTTTTGAATTCAATTGAGGAAGATCCTGGTTCGAGTACACGAAAAATTGGGAACAATTTGAATATCTCACATATTCTTGTTTGGAAAATTCTCCATGACTTTTTTTATATCCCTACCATATCCAACGGGTTCAGGCGCTACTCCCTCACGACTTTCCACTACGGATGAACTTTTGCCAATGGTTTCTTCAAAAAGTGTATGAAAATTCATTATTTGATACTGAAATTTTATTCACCGATGAAGCCAATTTCACCAGTAACGCCATCCAAAACTTTCACAATAATAATTTTTGGGCTGAAGAAAAACCACATGCAATCTTGGAATCCCGTCACCAAGATCAGTTTTCCGATAAGGTTAATTGGTCCCTATTTTCTTCATGCGAAATTGAATGGACATAATTACCGGCAGTTTCTCGGAGAAGAATTGCCAGCTTTGATGCAAGATGTTTCCATTGTGGTTTATGCACGACGGGGTGCCAGCGCACTTCAGTGCGCGAGTATTCAAACCAAAATTACAATAATCGCTGGATAGGTCGCGGGGGACCACAGGCATGACCACCTAGGTCCCATGACCTCAATTGTTCAGATTCTTTCCTATGGGGTCATCTTAAAATATTGGTTTACAGCACGTCAAAGAGCAGGTGAGAAATCGCATCATAGTTTCATGCGAAACTATTAGTAACACTACCGGTATTTTCCAAAGAGTAGGTACGTGAGTCCATGAGAAAAAGGGCAGAGGCATATTTACTTATTTATTTATTTATTGTGGGATACAAACAGGACTAGCTCAAAAAATGTATCCTCTGAGTAGTTATAGGAATTACAATGAAAGAAAAAAAATATTAGTATGATATGAGAACTATAAGAAAAATAGTTATGAGAAAAAGATTATCGGAAATACAAATATATATGATAAAGATTTATAGGAAAAACTATTGTTTGAAATACAACTTGGCAGATATTCAGTGGTACTCTAATTGTGAAAAGTGCGTTTTCAGAATGTTTTGGAGTTTGTGGAAGCTAGTTGCTGATATGTCGATGCTGGTGGAACTTGACAATACAGTGCTTCTCAAAAGTCCCCTCCCTCCTCTTATTTTTGGAACGATTATACATAAACAAGTGAAATTTGGAAACTGAATATTAAAGGTTGTAAACTTCCCTACTAGTGATGATAGATGACGAAATCGTCAAAGATGACGTCACAAGGCCATTGTGACCAATAATTTCAAATGGAACCCTACGGCAAGCGACACCTCTTTTAAAAGGTATCAAAAAAACCTATTCGATGATACTAATTTTGTTTGTGTTCATGGCAGTTTTAATGGCTCATTAGTAAACATTAAAATTTAAATTCCATTCAGTATGATAATAATTACAAATTTAAGAATCAGTATCTACTTGAAGAAATTGCTCGAAGTGACCTCCATTCACTTCCTGACAGTGAAATATCCTATTTTTAAACCCTTGTCGTACTTTTGCAAATGTGTCTGCGGAAACAGCCTCACATTATGCAACAATACGTTGTTTTAAAACATCAATATTGTCAGGTTCAGTGGCGTAAACCTTCGATTCAAGGTACCCCCACAAAAAAAATCCAAAGGTGTGAGGTCCGGTAATCGAGCTGGCCATTCCGTTGAACCTCGTCGTCCAATCCATCTACCACGATACTCCTCATCCAAATACCGTCTTACTGCACCGTAATAGTGTGGAGGAGCACCATCCTGTTGGAATGTTATTTCCAAATTGCCGAATTCATCTGGATTATCTTCCAAAATTTCAAGGATTAACGGTTCTATTGCTCCAGATAAACCTCACCAGTCAAATTAGTATTTAAAAAAAGAAGCCCAACGATGTGGTTTTCCAGGATACCTGCCCAAACATTCACCTTCTGGGGAAATTGGGTATGTGTTTCACGAAACAGGTGAGGTTTTGCGTCACTCCAATACCTCACATTCTGTGTATTTACATTTCCATTTAGAGAGAAAGTACTTTCGTCACTAAAACAAATTGTTTTGACATAGTCTGGCTGTTGGTTAATTTTAGTTTCCATATTTTCACAAAATTCTAGTCTTCGGTCTGGGTCGTCGTCTGAGAGTTGATGAACTATTTTTAATTTGTATGGATGAAATTTGTTTTTTTCAACACCCTGTGTACTATACTTCGACTGACTTCACGGGTAGATAAAACGTGAGTTGTTGAAGAAGTTGGATTAACTATTACTTCTGCCATTATATCAATTTTTTTCTCATCAGAAATTTGTGGTCTGCCAGATCGTTTCGCATCATTAATACTACCCGTTGTTTCAAACTTACGAAGATGCTCCCTCAAATAAGTCCTCGAAACGGGGTGATCGAGAAACCTCTCATCAAAATGCGTTCTGCTGCATGAATATTTTGTCCAGTTTCACCAAGAATTAGGATCGCTGCTACTTTATCACCTAAAGCACGTACCATTTCGCTTCTTGAAGCACAAACGTTCGGCTCACAACAGTTTAACAAATTATTAAAATGTACAAAAATATTAAAAGTACCAAAAGCTGCTGACACAGTTAAACGTTCGATCAACAATACACAAATTATTAAATGTACAAAAACTTGGACAATTACAAAAACGTCGAATTAGGGAGACTAACAAAAACGTCAGCTCATTTGACAACTATCCAGAAACGGAGCTTGTATTTGGAATTTTAGTATTAACTGATTTAATTCATCAAAGCTTTGCGTTTTTTAAAAGCGAGTTGCCAAAACTGCCATAAATACAAACAAAATTAGTATCATTGAATAGGTTTTTTCGATACCTTTTAAAAGAGATGTCGCTTGCCGTAGGGTTCCATTTAAAATTATTGGTCACAATGGCCTTATGGCGTCATCTATCATCACTAGTAGAGAAGTTCACAACCTTTAATATTCAGTTTCCAAATTTCATTTGTTTATGTATAATCGTTCCAAAAATAAGAGGGGGGGAGCGGACTTTTGAGAAGCACTGTATATTGTAGGTCTGTGTTATCCTGTGTAGAGGGGAGTTTAGAAAATAGTTTGTTTTTGCATGCTCGGTAAAGAATAAAAGAGTATTATAGGCTGGTGTAGCATATCGAATCTGAGAAACTATTTCGATTGCATCAATTTTGCTATTTACGACTTTATAAAGGAATTTCACATCTGTAATTTTCCTCCGGTGCGCGAGTGAGATGAGATTTAGTTCTTTTCGAACGTTGCACCTTTCATTGATATGTGGGAGGCATTTCCTGTTTACATAACCGATGAATGTATTTTGAATAATCTCAAGTTTTTGGGCATAAATATTATAAAGAGGGTTCCAGATTACTGAGCCATAAGTCAGAACGCTATTAACGTAGGTTATATACAGTGTTCTGAGGGTTCTGGGATTTCTCAGTTCATAGCAGGATCTGATTATAAGGCCTAGCATCTTGTTAGCTTTCTTGGAGACGCTATATAAGTGCTGGTCAGATAACAATTTGGAGTCGAGGACTATACCGAGGTCTTTTACTTGCTTAACGGTTTCTAGCTTTTTATTTGAGATTTCATACGAGGTTGGTATTAATATTGAGTTTCTACTGAAAGTAATGTGGTAGCATTTGGTTAGGTTGAGGTAGAGGCTATTGTCTTTACAGTACTCAGATAGCCTATCTAGATCTTTTCGAATAAGTATCGCATCGTTAGGGCAAGTGACAGGAGAAAATACTTTCAGGTCATCAGCGTACATGAGAAATCTGTAGGAGTGAACACACTCGCTTATATCATTAATATAGATGTTGAACAGCAGGGGTCCCAAATGGGATCCCTGAGGAACGCCAGACGTAACCAGAACATTATCTGATTTTTGATTGTTTATAGTAACTGTTTGGTTCCTGCCTCTGACATACAAACTTAGCCAATCAAGAAGTGCTCCGTGCACACCAAATCTCGCAAGCTTCGAGAGTAAAATTGAATGGTCGATTTTGTCGAAAGCCTTGCTAAAATCGGTGTACACAGAGTCAACCTGAGCTCTGCGATTCATATTCTTCAATATATATTATGTGTATATAAATAGATTCTAGTCAACAGAACGGTATCTGATAAATCCGTGTTGCTGGATATTCAATATGTTCTTTGTATCAAAAAACAAGAAGTCAAAAATAATACTTTCGAATATTTTAGCAATGATACATAGTTTTGAAATGGACCTGTAATTTTCGATAATGTGTCTATCCCCAGATTAACATATAGGTGTGATATGTGCAGTTTTCCAGATTTGCGGAAAGCGTCCTTCACTCAATGACTTGTTGTACAATATGCACAGGGGCTCCGTTAGATGGAGAGAGCATTTTTTTTCAAAACACGTTGGAACATCGTCTGGACCAGGTCCTTTATTAGGTAGACTATTGAGTTTTTTCATGATGTCGTTCTGGTTGATGCTATAATTTGTGATATTTGAGAGTGCATTTATTGGCATTTCTACTTGAACATTGAGCTGAGGGATGAACACCAAGGAAAAATACTTTGAAAATGCATTGCTCACCAACAATTGATTCGTTATTGTATTTTATCAGGAGTTTCTTTCGATTTTCTTTTGTTTTTGATGAATTGCCAAATGTGTTTCGGATTACTCACGATATTTTCTTCAACTGTGCGTATATAGTTTTTGTAATCTTCGTCGATGAGGTGTTTCGATCGTCCTCTTAATAGTTTGAAAGTTAAATAGTCAAGATCATTCTGAAATTTTTTCCAACGTTTGTGATATTAAATTTTTTCCCTAATTACTTTTATAGTGGATATAGAAAACCAGGTGGGATATGATTCACAATAGTTTGGATTTTTTGGGACGAGTTTGCAGGAGGTTCACATTTTGAACATCTGATTTGATTTATTTCTTTTTGCGTTCAGGGTAATTTTGTGTAAGCATCCCAAAGTGTATTTAGTTTACTCTAATCTTATAATTTTACCCTTTAAAAATAATTCTCTTAAATAAATTTTAGTTTAAACTTACATAAATTGTTTTTTCTCGTGGTCTAGCGAGATGCAAATGAATGTTTTTTTTTTGAGAAAACCGAATGTCAAACGAAATAAAATAGGGAGACCAGATTTGGTAGAAAAAGAATGAGGATTTCAGAAATAAATTTTACTTCGAGAGAAAGCAGTGGCGTATCACTTTTTGCTTTAAAATCATGCAAATCCTGCACGAACGTCACTGGCAAGAATAAAAAGTTATGTTGTACAGCAGAAAATGCCTTTTGATGCATAGAAGATGCGTTTCACAAAAATATCTAGGGTCATACCAAACTTATCATAAAAAAAATATTTTTTTCTTAAAACTTCAGCACCCTGTAGTTCAAAAGTTAACCCCTTCAGCTCATATGTTCATATGAAGTTTTTTTTTCTCAAAATAGACCCAAGAATAACCTTCTTAATATTAGCATGTTATTGAGAAACACCCTGAATACTCTTCATTTAGATTGTTCTTACCTGGTATCAGTTGAGCTTTGTTCTGTATTATAAATATGTTTTGAAGTTAACTTTAATTTTATCGGTCAAGTTAACTTGAACTTCAAAATGTCAGTTTTATAAAGGTACCATTTTTTAAATAAAAAGAAGAAGAAGAAGGCAAAGAGGTAACCTACAATTTTGCTCTTGGCAAAACGATCCCGTTGAACTGGAATAAGTTTTCATCATTTTCCATGAGAAAATGAGCGTAACGTTCTGGTGCAGACTAATCTAGGATTGAGCGAGTTTTTACTCGTTTTAAGACAGACGATGGGCTCTATAAGAAGAATCCAGTCCCTCCTGTATCGTCTGTAGGCAAGATAAAAGTGAAAAAGAGAACCTTCATAGAGAGTTGTGAGGAAAGAAAATAGAGTAAGAAGAGAAAAAAGAGAGATTATTCAACATACCAAAAATTATTCATACAGTATGGAAAAAGGGTGGCTATAAATGTATATCTAGGTGATTTTTTTTTTTTTTATGGCTTTGACATTTCGTCATTACGGCCAGTCACAAGTTGAGTATTTTATGTATTATTTCATAGTGTTCTGGGTAGGCCTTGTTACTAACTCCATACGCCACCTAGGAGCAGCACTGTTAATTTGAACGCAACAGCGAATCGTCGAGGACCATCTTCGGCCCGGCTACGAAATTTAACATTTAATTCTCTCAAATTAAATAGAAAAATTTCTGCCCTGGCCGAGGATCGAACTCACGACCTTTCGATCATGAGTCGGACGCTAACCCACCGCGCCAATCCCCCCACATATCTAGGTGATGACACATCGTTTACTTTTCGAAACATTGATGTTTATATGATTTTAGCCATTGTACACTTAAAACTTGTCGAATCTCTTGTGATTATTGACATTCAATGAAATTCTGGTTTACCTGGTGAATATTCTGTTGACTATTGTGTGTGTGGCCAAGAAAAAAAGTTAAAAAGAGAACCTTCGAAGAGAGTTGAGAACAAAAAAAAGAGACTCAAGAAGAGAAAAAAGAGATATTATTCGACATACCGAAGATTATTCATACAGTATGGAAAAAGACTATATGTTTATCTAGGTGATAAGGACACATTTTCACACCATCTTGTTTTAAATGAAATAAAAAAACTGTTTATGTTAGTTTTATGTTTAATTCGAACATTCGACGATAACAATGCAATTTCCCCTGTGACCTTTCTAATAACACTGCTAGCAGTTGACTTGTGAATACCCCCAAAATCTCCAGCAACTACCAAGAACGAACCAGTTGCATAAAATCTGAGTGTAATCAACACTTGTGTTACTGGCGATAGAGGATAATTTCTAAAAATAAAAATATTTATAATACTACAATAATCAAAATAGGTACTAGAAATGCTGACCTATCAGTTGGTCTTTGTAAATTTTCTTCAATGTGCCCCATTAACAAACCTACAGACTCTCTTGATGGTCGAAATCGGTTTTTAAATTATGTTTCATTCCACAAGGTGAAATGGTCTAACCGATTCCTAAATATCCTTTGTCGCCGAGGGGCTTCAACAATATTCACAGCATCTCCTTCATCATCGGTTAAAAGTTCCCCAAAAATATTGTGGATATCGTTTGCTAACATTTTGCGAAAACGAAAAATCAAAACAATTAAATTGAGGTTATATGACTCATATCATATGCAATATTGACAGGAGCAGGAGAATTGTCGACGATCGAAAACCACCATTTTCTACAAAGTTAACTTTAACCGACACCCGTTCCACCCGATAAAGTTAACTGCTACACAGTTAACTATAACATGTGACGTCATCCACAAGTTAACTTCTAGTTATCTGTCGAAATAGTTTTATAATACCCACCCTAAATAGGGTAAAACCCTGATTGGCTCCGGTATTGATCGGCTCTAGTAGTTATTGTAATGATATTTCAGGTTCAACCGATGACCGACTATCAACTGTGCGCAAACGGGAAGAAAGAAGATGCTTGTAAAGGCGATAGTGGTGGACCCTTGGTGAACTCCACCATCGACTTTGATGGAGAACTCAGGAATTACCAAATTGGAATCGTGTCGTTTGCATCTACATTGACCTGTGGCGTCGAAGAACTACCGCCGATTTACACTAGAGTGGATAGATATCTTAATTGGATTGCCGACCATGTGGAGTAGTCTTACAGCGCTGAGCATACAACCACTGGCATCCAGTGGGTTATTACCTTAGTTGAGGGTTTATTGATACGATATCAAAATATAATCACACATTCACAGGTGCGAGGATGGGATCCTATGTATCTCACAGAAGAAGACAAATAAAGACATGCAATGAAAAAGACTTTCTTTTTGAATGGTCCACTGTCTTGATCTCGATAATAAAAAAATTATACCTCATCCAACACACATATCTTGAGCTTCCGTCCTATTGTATTCCATGTTGTTTATCATTTATTCTGAATTGCTCTCAACTTTTTGTTACAATTCGCTTCAAGAGAGATAAGGCTGCTCTCATTTTGAGTATAAAAAAATATACCGTCTCCAACATATATATATATATATATATATATATATTATATGTTTCAATTTAGAAAAAACAAATCTAGTCACCTTTAAGTTTGACTTTGATAATTTGTACTTAGATAACTAGATTATAACAAATAAGCCACAAACTAAGTTTCTAGGTCTAATTATAGACAACAAGCTAAAATTTGATGAGCATGTAACGACCTTGAGCAAGAAGTTAGCCTCTAGCTGCTTTGCAATGAAAATTGTTTCAAGAGAATTAAACGTAGCCTCGGCTAGGATGGTTTACTTTTCCCTAGTTGAGTCTCATTTGAGGTATGGCATTGCCTTCTGGGGTTTATGCAATAACCAGCTGTTTCAATGTGTTTTTATTCTACAAAAAAGAGCAATCCGATACCTGTGTAAAGCTCAATATCACGATCACTGCAAACCACTTTTTATTAGCCAACAAATATTATCACTCGTTTGTTTATTCATTCTGGAAACTGTATGCCTCATCCACACAAAATATGGTTCAACACCTACTGAAACACGAAAATATAAAACAAGAAATGAAGGTTGTGTTCCCTTACCCTTACCTAAATCTAGTCTGACAAAAAACTCCATCATGTATGAAAGCAAAAAAATATATAATCATCTGCCAGCCAGTTATAGAAACATAACTTCTCTGAAGAACTTTCGAAAGACTGTAAAAAAGGCTCTATTGCAGAAAGCTTATTATAACCTGCAGGAATATTATGATGATATACTATAGTTCCTTATGGGAATTGATTTGATACTGGATATTTATATTATTGAATATTTTATTTTTTATCTCATGTTTTGATTTATTACACAAGACTGCTATTAAATCTTAAGGGTGGTAATTGTTAGTTACCCTTTTGTTAATGACATCTTATTTTATAATGTGTTGTTTCAATAGTCCTTCTTTTTTAAAGGAGATTGACAATATGTTTTTATTCATATATGTAATATTTATCTTTTATGTTTGTACATTTCATCCATTTGACATTCACGTATCTAATTATCTGTACATTTCTTATATATTTTTTTTTCTATTTTCAAGCTTTGTCAATAAGAATCAACTCTTCAGACAATAAAGTATATATTGATTGATTGATATAAAAAAATATACCGTCTCCAACATATATATATATATATATATATATATATATTGTTATATAATGATAATTTGCAAATATAAATTGTTGTTATAAAATGAGAATTGTGAAATATAATTTAAGGAAAAGGTAAAGAATATGAGATCACCCAGTATCTTCACGAAATTTTTACAGATGCTTCAAAACATGGTAGAAACAGTACAGCAAACGAAAATTTTGCGCGGAAAAGATAATATTAGGAGATATGGGCCCCCGAAGGTCCATAAAGAGAGGTTATATGATATCACTTTTGGAAATTATAAACTGATATAAACAATTTCTATTTACACTGAAATAGTAACTGCATACACGTTTTACCTTTTAGTAATATTAAAATCACTCAATTCACGATAAAGACATGAAAAAACTCCGATTACTTTTCATATAATTTTACAGAAGAAATGTCAAAAATCAAATGTTATGATTATCCGAATCTTGAAGTTTATTGACATGCGACGTTGCCTATGTCTCCAAAAGGGGAAAATAAAATACTGAAATTCAGTGCGTATATAAATGATAAATATTACAGCATGAAATAACGATCTGATATCTGTGTTAAAAATGCAAAGTATATTTCACCACGCTTCTTGATAGTGATTATAATTTTGAAAATTAAGCATAAAGTTGATGTGCCGTATTTAGAAAGTTATCAAACATATAAAATAATGTGACTTCAGATTATTTTGTTTTAAGTAATTTTAAACTGGACCAAGAAACGCATTTGGATTGGATGTTTTCTTGTAGGCCTGGCATACAAGGAAACATCCAATTAATTTCTTACGTAAAAAGAAGGACCATAATCTAACCTAACTTGGCGACGCTTCGCTCCGCTCGCGAACATTTCGATCAAATCAATTTACAACGTAAAAATAAGGAACACAACATAACCTAACTTGGCTAACCTTGCTATCCAAGTAGAATGCAAGCTAATCAACCTTATGAAGCGACGCTTCGCTCCGCTCGCGAAAATTTTGATCCAATTAATTGCAAAAATTCGGATTGGCCAAATTCACTTGAATAGTTGGCAACGTGGCATGTCCATGAAACGCCAAGATCAATGCACTATGCCACCACCAATATTTGATTTTTGACAGTTCATGTGAAAAATTTAATGAAACATAATCGGAGTTTTTTTCATGTCTTTATTGATCATTAACTGATTTTAATATTACTTGAACGTTGAATTAGTGTACAGTTAATAGTTTAGTGCAAAAAGCTATTCTTTATATCAGTTTGCAGTTTCCAAAAGTAATATTCCATAACCTCTATTTATGGACCTTCTGGGGCCCATATCTCCTAAAATTATCTTTTCCGCGCTAAATTTTCGATTGCTATACTATTTTTATCGTCTTCTCAAGCTCCTGTGAGAATTTCATGAAGATACTGGGTGATCTCATATTCTTTTCCTTTACCTAATTTAATTTGTCATTATTATCATATAAATATTTTCGCCCTGTATAATATATTTTGCAATGTAATAATAATTGCCAGCTAACGTCACTGTTCTCTCGTCACGTTGCTGCCAATTGTTATCACTTTTCTGCCAATTGTTATCACTTTTCTTACCACAGCTAAACTCAGTTGGTACGCCTCTTGTCTCAGATAGCCGGTTTAGGCAATTGAGCCACTAACCACTGCTTGATGTCAAATCTCAATCTTTTCAATGTTTATAAGTATGATTGCTGATAATTGTGAAAAACAAACGACAAAGTATCAAAAAGCAATTATTTCCTTTATTCAGGAAAACCTAAATCAACCTGGCCTACGATAGATAACTTATTCTCTGGTCAATCAACAAATTTTCATGGATAATCATGAGAAACAGGTCATGGATAAATAGACACAACCTCACTTTTACCTTGACAGTGAAAATTTTTTTTAATAGCTCAAAATCAAATGAAATAAAGTTCTTCTGATGTGATATGAGTTATTAGTGAGGTTATTCAGTTCGTGATGTGCACTAGGAAAGTTTATACCTGACGCTGGAACTGTCGCTGTTCAATACACACCCAGAATTTGGATACCCTTTCAATCCAATGCTCTCAGGAACTCCAATACCAAAAAGAAGGAACCATACAAATCCAGAAATCTGATTTGGAATACTTGTATATGGAGTACATACAAGGTAATGTAGTTTGCTGCTTATAATTATTGAAATTATTGAATTTTTCTTATCCTCCTAACAAAACGTGGCATTCTTTTCCAAATTATTTTCAATCTCCCTCTGGCTTTGTTTTTCGTCTCCTGGATACCATTTTTCCTAATTTCCTCTGATTTGAATTTTTGATTTCGCGCACTATATTGTCACATTTTCACTGTTTTGGGGTTATTTGTCAAAACTTATAAATAAAACTATTTTTCCTTTCCTATAAACTATGTACAATATTCAGTGATAATTGTCTCTGACACTTTTTCGTTCTTATTTTCTCACAATTTAAATTCATTTGACCAACTTTCCCTGATTGGCTATTGTCATCAAGAAGTTTGTTGTTCTCCCATTGGCTACTTTTAGTTAGATACAATTTCATATACTGTATGTTTCAAGCTTATAATTTTGTTGATCACATTTTATTCAGGATGGTTTTGTAAATCTATACTTTTTTGTTGTCTTTTGAACAATTATGGGTTATAATCATTATGACAGTGTATGAAATTGATTGTGTTATAGTATTTGTATATTTTTATCTATTCATATTATACAGAGGCTTCATAAAGGAAATGGAATTTCAAAAATATGTAAAAACAATCTATTGAAACTAATAGCTATTTAGTAATTATTCTTTCTATGGGTTTTTCATGAAATTAATTATATATTTCCTTTTAAAATATATAACTGGTTTTTCATAACATAACAATATATATATATATATATATATATATATATATATATATATATATATATATTCATATATAAATATATATATATATATATATATATATTGTTATGTTAGAAAATGTTATGAAATAATTAAACTTATAATAATTGTTATTATTATTAGGTATTTTAGTTATCGTGGTTAATGCTATGTTGTTTTGCAATTTTTCTTTACCTTTTTACCATTCTAGAATCATCATATGTATCAAGAGGTCAGCCTTATAGTAGCTCTGTTGTCAAAAGTATGTGACCAAAAATACATGTAATGAAAATTCACAATTAAATTATATGAAAATTGAAATTTATAGAAAACATGGTATTTAAAGTAGATCAACAGATATATAAATTTGGAACATCCTGTATGATAAATCTTATCAACAGGAAACCCACCAATGAGATATCGACAGAGTTTTGTGGGAATAAGTGATGAAATATGAAAGATATGAAAGCAGAAATTGTCAGAAATAAATTTTATATGAATTTGTACAGAGTATATAATATTTGGGATTAGATTTCGTTAATAAAATCATGAATAGTAATTAGAATGACAAATAATTAGGTAGAAAGTGGCACTAAACTCTAAAATCTGTGAAAAAATGAAAAATATCTGTGTTGCCATGGATGAAAATAACGAGTTTGGAGGAGATCAAAAAATTTAAGTAAAGAAAGCCACGTACAAAAATTTTAGAAGATAAAATAATAGTCAATTCAAGAAAAACCTAGCTAAACGAGAGCAATTCCAATAAGGTACAACTGGGAGCAGTAATTTATCACAAAATTCCACTTACCTGGTGACAGAAGAGAAATCCTGAAAAAGCCAATAACTGGAACAAAAATTCGTTTTGGACAATTTCAAAAGTACTTCCACACGGCTGGGACACATCACAGGAAGAAGAATAACAGGTATTCTATTCACAAGAACTCACTAAAGTGCAACGCTTCAGTTTATCAAATAACATTGAGTATCTGATTCACTGTGTTCCTTTTTGATTGAACATTCCATAACAATTTGATGAAAAACGACTGATTATAACTTTCAGACATTCTTTCAACTGGTATAATCACTAATTTGCTCCATATCACATTATTGTTTTAATTTTAGTCCATAAGGTAGTTTTCGCAGAATAGGTCAGTTTTTAAGGTTTTATCTGAATGAAAACTCCATTTGATTATTCTGTGCAATCTGTGTTTTATCTTTGAACATCTAACCACACTTTTCCCCAACTAAACAGCTTTTGATATCGAGCCGTTCGACAAGATGGCACTGCTGAACTTGCTAATCTAGAGAGAGCAGACTCATTGTTCATAGGCGTAACGACTGAGCTGGGATGAGGTAAAAAGAGGTTTGAAAAAGGGTAAGATAACATAGCCGGAGTTTTCATTTTGTTATGATAGGGATTCATTGATAAAATGTTTGAAACAAATCTACAAAATATATAAACACTAAAATCATCCCATCATCACAATATATATATATATATATATATATATATATATATATATATATATATATATATTGTATATATACATAAATATATATATATATTTGAAATCGTTTTCTTGAATCCTTCCTGTATATTTTTTTTCCGTAGTTTCTTGGGTTATTGGATTCCACAATTATTGATACATTATATCGTTAAAGACGTTTCGTCCCGGGCCTGGGACTTCTTCAGTTTTATTTATTTCATGTTAGGTATAAAATTCTGAGTGACATGTAGCGGTCAATTTATATTGAAATGAATTTTCCTTTTTTTGGAATTTTTCCACATAATGGAGGCCTATCAACATGTTTCTTGTTCTATAAGGAAGTCGGTTGTTTTTTTATTTTATAAAAACAACGGCTGGACCGATTTGGCTAATTGTTTTTTTTTTAATGTTCGTAATACTCCGAATAAGTGAAAAAAGGATTTTTAGAAAAGTTATTGGAAATTTCTTTGTTCTGGAAAAATTTTCAGGAATATATAATATGAAATAAAAATGAATGTCTGTTTGTGTTGTTAAGCTCATAACTTGAGAACGGCTGGACCGATTTGTCTAATTTTTTTCGGGAAAACGAGATATCGAACGGAAACACGGGATAACGGAAAAACGGTATAACAGGAAAACGGAATAATGGGATAACAATAAAACGGGAGAAAGCGATAACGAGATAACGGGATAATGGGAAAACGGAATAACGGGAGAACGGGATAACTGGAAAATGGAATAATGGGAAAACGGGATAACTAGATAATGGGAAAACGGGATAACGGAATGAAGGGAAAACGGGATACTGGGATAACGGGAAGGGGGCAGAGTCAGAGGCATAACAGATGGAACAACACAAAAAAAACATAGGAAAAAAGAAATTCTACGCGGACGAGAGTTTTCAGGAGAAAAAAATTAGGGAATATAGAAATGTAGATAGGACAACGTTTGTCGGGTCAGCCAGTTTCCAATAAAGTGTGGTTGCAATGACATATATGTCGTTAAAGATTTATTTGAAGACACTCATATATACTTACTTGTCGGAAATAACGTGAAGAATCAACCCAAAATGTTTAAAGACGTATATTTATTTTATTTTTTTATTGATCCCAAATTTCAACTATTGTCTGGACTTTCCTGTACGTGTCCTGTTCTAAAACTTTGAAACAGTTTCTCATATGCAATTAGTTGGACTATTTGTATATTTGGGTTATAGCTGGATAATAACGAATGAAAAAATGCAGATCAAAGTGAATATAATTTTCACAAAACAGTGTCCTTTTGATGCGGCGGCGGCGGTCGCGATTTGCGCGTTTGTTTGAGGATTGCTGGCTGCTTTTTTTTGCCATAGCCTAAATCCGGCACTAGCGTGAAGAATGGGAGGATGGGGAGATCTTTCATGTTTGAAGTGGATCATTCATGTTGCAACTCAACGAGGACACAATTTAGAATCAATATCCATAGATAGTTGTTTTTATAATAACCGTTATAGTTGACACTCGACATGGGAGACTAGATAGACAAAGTGATTCGACTACCAGTTCGAACTCTTATTCATTTCCTGAATAATTGAATTGTTTTATCGTCGAAGTTTTTTGTTCTGCAAATGAATTGATTGCAATGATCTAAATATCTCATTCCAATAATTCGAGTGTTGTTTGTCGAATCATCTACCATGAATGACGAGCAAAAAAATGTCACACTAAGTTTCGATATATTATATTTCGAATATCTATTTACAAATATCTAGAACCTCAATGCTTTTTGAAGAAAACTACTTAATATATTGTTATACAAAGTATTGAACGAAATTCCCAGATTGATAAAAACTAACAATTGTGTTTGAACTTATCTATTTATACAAGTTTTTTTTAACTTTCAGTACCTGTACAAATCAAAATAACATCAGAATCTGAATTCCTGATGATAGATAGATATAATTTAAATAATGGGTTCCCAAACCACAGACGAAAAGATTGGAAAACATTAAATGTAGATTATAATAATTATAATCTCGTAAAAATTTTGAAGAAAATGCATTATATAATATATGGAAATAACTTTCCCCAAACCGATTTGTTTCATCCCTGTGTAGAGATTTTTTATTGGTATTGAAACATCGTACCTTTCAATTCATCGAAAGTCTCTCAACATCCCCAAGATAATTGAAAGAATCGTGTTTCAGTCCAGATAAAAACCTTTCCCAAACCCAAATCAAAACTCTTTGCTAATTAGTCCATATCCATTACTAAGTATCCAGCTGATCTAAAATCCACTTCATATAACTGAAAACTTTCGTGTATATCCCGGGTTTCCCATCCGTACCGCACTGTTTCGGTCCATAAGAAACGATCCCGTACTGAACGAATCGGGGGGAACCTTCTACCATCCCTACGTATTTTAACGGCCCGCCACTGTCGCCAGCGCAGGAGTCTCTTCCCCCCTGACCCCCTGCGCAAATCTGTTTTTCCGATACTGGGGCGAATTTTCTGTAAGTTCTTTGGCAGGAGGATAGCTTGACCACCGGAATGGATGCTTTTCGAAGAACGGGGCTCCTGAATCCTGAAAATAAAAACTTTTAGTGTTATTACTTTTTTACATTACATCAAAACAAAAGAGCGCGTGCAACTCAGTACACGTGACATGAGTGAAACTTCTTCTAAACCTAGATATATCTATCTATACTATTATAAAATTGTAATTGTTTGTTTGTTTGTTTGTTCGAGCATCACGCAAAAACTACTGGAATGATTTTGTTGAAACTTTTGTGTTTGAGGGCTTATGATTAGATTTGAAAACTTGTATGTATTTTATCTCGCTACAATGACGGGAACCGGTGATATAACAATAAAACCACATTCTTTCACAACCAAGTGCAAGGTGAGCCCTCATTTCAGGATTATCTTCCTGTTGTGTGGTAGTCTCTTGACTGGTCTAGTTGAAAAAATCTGAACTTTTTTATAAGTATAGTTTTATATGAATTGTAGATATCTTCAAGTCAATTTGGAGCCTTAATAATGCGATATAATTAAAAAATTTGCTATTCTATAAAAAACATAATTTATATTATGTTAGTACACCCGAAGCGTTTCCTCATTTTGGATATACACAGTCGTTGACCCTTGATGTTTTCCTGACTCCTGATTGGCGACTCCAGAATCCCACCAGATTTGAATTTAACTACTTATTCATTCCTTAATACGACGAGTGATTTCTCTTGTCTTCTACTCTTCAAAATATGCACGGAACTGTTCGCTTGTAAAAACCAGCCCAAGACAATCAGCCAATCAAAAAAATGTTGTCGAAATGTACTTTTGTAATGCACAACAACAGGCGCATGCGAGAATCTTGGAAACAGTAACTGGCAACAGTGCTAACGTGATATTAATGACGAATGACTAGTTCACAATGATAGCCGGAATTATTTTGAAAACAATAAACAATACTGTGTCTTTTGTGTTTATTCAACTGTACGTAGTTCCTTATCGCGCGTTGCGAACGGGGGCTAGACGGAATAAATTAAGACCAAAAGTTGTAACGAGACTTTCGCTATGGTTATAAGCCGTGCAGCGTGCGCGTGTTTCTCTGTCTGTCTCTCTCTCTCTCTCTCTCATAGAAAGCAAGGTTATTTTCGTTTCGTCTTTCTATTTCACATTGAACAGTGTGGTGTCGCGACGATTATTTTTGTTGAGTGAATACAGGTTTTTTGTACATAATAAAAAATAATATCAATAATGAATCCTGACAGTGTTTCTGCACAAGTTCCGGATATTGCTGATGGAGTTAGGTAAGTAGAGATTTTATACAGACAATAATAAATGCTTATGTATTTTTAGCAAGTACGCATTATAACCTCTCTTTACTATTGTGCTAACCAAGTCATCATAATTTAATAAATATAAAAAAATTTATTCAATACAATGGTATGTATTTAGCAAGCCGTGCGTGTTCTAACCTATACGCTGTTGTGTTTACGAACTCGATAGAGTATATATATATATATATATATATATATATATATATATATATATATATATATATATATATATATATATATATATATATAAACAGGATCAAATTATAGATAGCGACACCTATAATCTGTGTGGTGAAGCTTAGACCTGTTATCGTGGAATTTTGAAGACACGAAAATTTTCGTGCAACATCTCTGGATCTCTGGATTCCTAACAGATTTCTCATATTCTCGTTATTTGTATTGCGTTCATAACGCACGAGAAGTACGACTATTGGTATCGTGGGTTGGCCTATGCTGACATCTGTCGGTGACCTATTGATGTTGCACGAAAATTTTCGTGTCTTCAAAATTCCACGATAACAGGTCTAAGCTTCACCACACAGATTATAGGTGTCGCTATCTATAATTTGATCCTGTTCATATTTTTGTACGTACCGAAAGGTAATAACTCCACGAGATATCTGATACGAATTTGAAAGAGACCACAGGCCGTCCTGATGATTGGGAAACCATGAAACAGGCTGTAGACGGATGGTGATCTCTCTTGGATTCCTAACAGATTTCTCATATTCTCGTTATTTGTATTGCGTTCATAACGCACGAGAAGTACGACTATTGGTATCGTGGGTTGGCCTATGCTGACATCTGTCGGTGACCTATTGATGTTGCACGAAAATTTTCGTGTCTTCAAAATTCCACGATAACAGGTCTAAGCTTCACCACAAAGATTATAGGTGTCGCTATCTATAATTTGATCCTGTTCATATTTTTGTACGTACCGAAAGGTAATAACTCCACGACATAGACAAATTAAAAATGAAGAGACTGTTTGAAACATTGGCGATCTTGACCACCAAGTTTTTGGTACGGCCAGTCGCGCATGGAGGCGCTGCCCGCAATCAACAGACGACTGACATGATAATTTTCCAATTTCGACATTTGTCAGAAAATGACAAACCACGTAATAATTTCAGAATAATTCTACTGTTAATTGTCATCGAAAAATTAATTATAGAAATTATACTAATGGACTTGAATTATGAACTCAACGTCGAAAATGGAATGTTTTGTTATTCGAGTTGACGCTGAAATTCCTCGAAATATTCTTTCACAAGGTAAAATATAAGCTGCTTTTCACAAACTGATACTTATTTCCATCCATCAGTTGCAGAAATTTTTTCACAAACTGATACTTATTTCCGTCCATCAGTTTCCATTTTCTATCACCATTTGAGGAAGTACGAAGAGTATCATCAAACTGGAGTATTTGTTAAGTATACCTACTCGTTCTCCTTTTTTGTTTATTTCGATTTTATGTTTGGTTGATTTCATGATAAGACTGAAGAATATTTTCAATTTTGTTGTTTTTCGGAGTTTTATTGGTTTGTTTGTAGTTGTACCTTGTCCTAGATACAATAAAATGTGTTTTTATAGTGTTCAACTTATTATTCTTGTTTTATAAGATCTTTGATTTTGTTCTTGATATCATGAAATAAAGATTTACTTTGAAATTTTATTTTAACCACGAACGAACTAACAGATTCTACGAATCGATTACTGTATATATTTTATTAGTGATCGATTTGCCATTCCTGTATTTCATATGATACAACCATTCATATGGAATACAAGAATGGCAAATCGATCACTTATAAAATATATACCTTATCAATCATATAAAAGTAACACATTTGAAAAACCCGCCTTATCTCATTCGGTTCTACCAACTGTATTTAGTTCGGCCAGTTGCGAGATATGTCGCCACTGTCTAAACGTGGTGCCAACTTTTACTGCAGGTTTGACAACTCTCTTTATTTTTAGTTTCTCTATGCTCCACGAGATATCTGATACGAATTTGAAAGAGACCACAGGCCGTCCTGATGATTGGGAAACCATGAAACAACAGGCTTTAGACGGATGGTGATCTCTCTTGGATTCCTAACAGATTTCTCATATTCTCGTTATATATATATATATATATATATATATATATATATATATATATATATATATATAGTTGTGGAGTGGGGAATTGTTGTCCGTGAGAAATTATGAAAAAGGAAATTGTGGCATAATGGACATATTTAAATTAAAGAAAAAAAGCATCCTCCAGCGAGACTCGAACTCGCAACCCTAAGCTTGCCGGACTTATGCTCTACCAATTGAGCTATGAAGGCTCTGCGAAATCGACACACACTCGTGAACACTTTACTTCCTTCAATTTAATGCGATGTTGGGAAATGAAATAGAAAAATCAAACGTACTTATCAGTGGCCGTCGAGACCCGGTACCTATTCACCCAAACATTATCGTCGAAGTGACGATTTCAGTAGAAGATCCAGGAAGATGATCTCCAACCACTGATAAGATTTTAGCCAAATATAAGTTGTGAAGTGGGGAATTGTTGTCCGTGAGAAATTATGAAAAAGGAAATTGTGGCATAATATTCCATATATACACACTTTGTTGTGTTCACAAAGTCCCGCGCATCTATGACGTGTACGAAAGAATAGACAGACAGAGTGCATATATATATATATATATACATATATATAATATATATATATATATATATATATATATATATATAAATATTATTATAACGTAAAAAAAAAAAATTATTACAATTCCTTCACTAATTAATCGAAAGGAACTTCGTTCCATCCGGGTGTCCCTTGACACCTCTCAAGTTTTTTTTGGAACGTAGTTCCTTATCGCGCGTTGCGAAAGAGGGCTAGACAGAATAAATTAAGACCAAAAGTTGTAACGAGACTTTCGCTATGGTTATAAGCCGTGCGGCGTGCGCGTGTTTCTCTGTCTGTCTCTCTCTCTCTCTCTCTCATAGAAAGCAAGCCAGTTATTTTCGTTTCGTCTTTCTATTTTGTTGAGTGTATACAGGTTTTTTGTACATAATAAATAATAAAAAATAATAACAATAATGAATCTCGACAGTGTTTCTGCACAAGTTCCGGATATTGCTGATAGAGTTAGGTAAGTAGAGATTTTATACAGACAATAATAAATTCTTATGTATTTTTAGCAAGTACGCATTATAACCTCTCTTTACTATTGTGCTAACCAAGTCATACGCGTTATAATCTCTCCATTATTGTGTGTTAGCAAGTGTACGCGTCATAACTTTAATAAATTTAAAAGCAAATTATATTTTAATATTACAATATCAATGCGTATGTACTAAAATTGAGCCTACTGATTAAGTTTATATTACATTATATTTGTTAATAATAAAAAAAATATTATTATAACTTGAAAAAAATAAAATTTTATTACAATTCCTTCACTAATTAATCGAAAGGAACTTCGTTCCATCCGGGTGTCCCTTGACACCTCTCAAGTTTTATAATTGTGATTCGATAAGTGCCAAAGCTACGTCTACTAGTTCTGATTTCATCTACCAGTTTGGATATAACGAGGTTCGTTTGTTTTCATCACTTTGAAATTGAATACCTATCGCAAACATCCTGAAATGATTTTTTTTCAATTCTTCTACCACACAATCAATTCAACATTCCACATTATTCAAATGTTTATTGCATCCGGCAATTGCGTTCGCTTACAGCTCTGACTAGGACAGCTGAGGTTAGGCGAGCGGCACTCCCCAAAATTTTGTCGAAATTGACAAAGAACAAAACATGTTTTCATTTTTTTTTCGGATTTTTAACCACTGTTATGTTCTTTAAAATTGTATTATACACTAGCCATTCACGGGTGTGCAGGAGGTAAGATTACACCCTGTATTATGTACATGTATTGGTTACAAGTAATAAATATATTGCTCTTTACTGTTAATATATATTGACAATATATTTATCTATGAATTAAATATTGGTGTCATCCAAAAAGATATCAACTACTTTTGACACCAATGGCGCCCCATACTTGACAGCTTTCTTTGAATTTCCCGTGCATTTTATCCATCAGTCAGTAAGTAATAATGGTTATTTCAAAACTTTGTTATTACTTACAAGCTTTTTTATCAGTTTCACTTGTCCCGATGTCTGTCTGTACGTTTGTAATCAAATCTTACAAGTTTAATTTGGCCCACTTCTAGTTGTCCGATTATCGTAAAATTTGGCAGGTGTTCATAATTCCGGTGACAATGCCTTATGGAATGGGAAAAAACAAAATGGCCGACGAGTTTTGTGATTATGATTTGATTCTATTCAATATTGGTATGTGGTTTTCGGGGTCAGAGATCACGATTTTTTTTGGCAAAATTCATAAATTCAAGATTTCATTCAAAATTGGTGTGTGAGGGTTTTTGGGGTCGAACATCATGGGGTTTCTGTCAAAATTAATGAATTCAAGATGGCAGCGTGTATTGTTATTATGGCCCGATTCCATTCAAAATTGGTACCTATGATTGAGTGATGACGGATTTCATGACTAAAAAAATAAAAAATTATAAAAAAATTAAGACAAGCTTTCATACAAATGCAAAAAAAGAAAAAGATAATTTCTTCAATTGTCTGACCTAGGTTATTCTGTGAGTAGCAGATTCAAAAGCTTGCCGTGAATATAGAATAGGGTATGCTTGCGCGGCAAGATTTTGAATCTGCTACTCACAAAATAATCAAAAGTCAAACAATTAAAAAAATTATTTTTTCGTCACATCCAAATTTGAATTCTAGAATACGACAATGACAAGATTTATTGCTCATTGATACAGCATTAATTTATAAGTTAACAACAAATACATACTATTATTTTTCAAGTAGTAAAACGGAAAGCTTCGAGTTAATAATACATTTTGGCTCTGGAGGAGTGCAAGTTACTGAAATATCACTATCAGTATAGGAAATATTTGCGTTTTGACAAGAACTGTCAAAATATTTTGTATATATTCAAACATATCATTTCCATAGCAACGTTGTCACTTTGTTAATTGAATTGAATTGCTGATGATTTTGAAGCAATAATATATTTATTTGTAATTATCTAGTTCAATAATTTTGACGATTGCACGAAAAATAGTGTGTATGTCATGTCCTCGAAACTTTTTAGCGTCCTCAAGATTATCCTGCCTCGGCCCCAAGCGGCCTTGGCGATAACTCTTCTTTCGGTACGCCAAAAAGGTATTTCGCGGCCTTGGCATACAAATAATTATTTCGTGCAATCGCACGTGAAATGAGTATTTCGCGTTCTCAACACCGTCCGCGAAATTCAATTTCGCGGCCGTTGCCCATAGCAACGCCGCCAAACCAAACGTCACTTCCAAATTTGACATTTCTAAAATACGACAATGACGAGGATTATTTTACATAATTTTTGTCACACCAATCTTTAAACTCGCTGTAACATTTTACGTACTGCTGTTTAGAATTTTCAGGTATTAAAGAAAGCGTCAAGTTCACAATACTTTTTAGCTCTGGAGGAGTGCTAGATACTAAAATATCACAATCAGTATGAGACATATTTGCGTTTTGTCAAGAACTGCCAAAATGGTTTGTATATATTCAACCATATCATTTCCATAGCGACGCTGGGACTTTGTTAACTAAATTGAACTGCTGTCGATTTTAAAGCAATAATATATTTATTTGCAATTATCTAGTTTAATAATTCTGACGATTGCACGGAAAATAGTGTGTATGTCATGACCGCGAAACTTTTTAGCGACCTCAAGATTCTTTCGGTACGCTAAAAAGGTATTTTGCGGCCTTGGCATACAAATAACTATTTCGTGCAATCGCATGCAAAGTGAGTATTTTGCGTTCTCGAAACAGTCCGCGAAATTTAATTTCGCGGCCGCCTAACCAAACACTTCCAAATTTGACATTTCTAAAATACGACAACGAAAAGGATGATTTTTATTGAATACTCGCTGTAACATGTTTCGTACTGTCGTTCAGATTTTTCAGGTGATAAAACCGGAAAGCGCAGAGTTTACAATACTGTTTAGCTCTGGAGGAGTGCAAGATACTAAAATATCACTATCGGTATCAGACATATTTGCCTTTTGTCAAGAACTGTCAAAATGTTATGTATAGATTCAAATATATCATTTCCATAGCAATGCTGTGACTTTGTTGATTAAATTGATTTTGAAGCAATAATATATTCATTTGCAATTATCTACTTCAATAAATTTGACGATTACACGAAAAATAGTGTGTATACCATAGCCGCGAGTTTTTTTAGCGACCTCAAGATTATCCTGCCTCGGCCGCTTGCGGCCTCGGCGATAACTTTTCTTTCGGAACGCTAAAAAGGTATTTCGCGGCCTTGGCATACAATAACTAGTTTCTTTTGGGTCCATTTGTATAAAAGCTTTCCTTAAAATATTTTTTTAACATTTTCTTTTTTTATACTAACCTTTTTCCGTGACTCCCCAGCCAGAAACAACAGCAATTTTTCCACTCAAATCAAAGTCTTGCGAAGGTAAACATATAGGCTGTACATTGTCTGAAAAAAAAAACAGAATGAATTTCACTTATTGCACAAATAGCAAAATTGTACGTTGTATTAATGTTCTCCTAAAAAGAAAATATTCCACTTCGTCTTCTATTCAATTCGTCTTTTACAGTAAAAATGAAATAGAATCGTCGTACTTTTTATCCAATGGATATCAGGAGTCTAATATTGAGAATGCGAGTTCAAAGATTCAGATATTCTCAGAGATAAAGTAGTTTTGAATCAAAGAGATCGTGGCTCACAAGAAACACTGATAAAGAAGGGTAGAGAGGCATTGAAACTAGCTGAGATAGTAAAGAAACAAGTGGCCTTCCAGTTGAAGTGCGTAGTTTTTATGTGATATCAGATTAGTATTGAGCTCGGATCATATTTATGACGATATGAAAGTATATTAGAGATTATGATTGCTCCTAAAAGGTGTGTGAGACGAAAGAAGAGACTATGGCATATACCATGAGCAAATTATTACTTCGAAACTATCATTGGGCACCAACGATCTGTTTACGACGATATACAGTATCGGAAACAATTTATCTGGGGTATAGACAGAAATCTACAAGAGCAACAAGGAACGCAATGATAATACCACATAAACAAGAGAGACGCACTGCTGTGCGCCCCTCCTGTTACCCTACCCGACGCATTAACTGACCACGTGGCAATGCGACACAGCGCACAGCTCGACTCATTCTTGCCGAGCCGTGGTTGCGAAAACAAAAGACCGTGACAACTATTACCTTTTGAAACATGCCGCCTATTTACACAACCGCAGAGAAAGTACAATAGACTCGGCTATTGTTTGGCCCAAAATGGTGGTTTGTTCGAACATTTAATAAAATAATTCCGTACACAAAATATTTCATTTGGTTTATATTTCCTTGTAAATATTTTTTTCTTTCTCTCCATTCAAGAAATAATTGTTTTTCCGTTAGAAATAAGTTTTTTGTTTTCATTGTCTTACAGAAATATCGTTTGCTTTTGTTTATGTTTGAGAATTTTCTTTTGTTTTCGCGGCCACCACGGCACCAAAGATATTTTGATCTACCTGTCGTCCGACAGATTAAATTGAATCAATGATTCAGTTTAATTTGTTCAAATTATCTGAAGTGAAATTATCGTCAATAATTATTCTTCATTGCAGCGCACACATTCTCCCGACTGCTGCTGGTATGATACTGACGTCGCAGGTCACAGTATTAAACTCTAGTTCTTTCAGCATTCTACTGTGCTGACGTCCTGAGCTGACCGCCCTGATTCTCCTATTTCTGTGTCGTGACGTAAATATCCCTTCCTCGAGGAGGAATTGTGATGCTCTCTCAACATATAGCAAGCTATTCTTTACGCTCTCATGAAACCACCATACTCAAGATGAATACTTTTCGATACTGTATGAGTAGAGAGATGTACTACGACCAAATATGTGTATTTTATTTCGCTCTTCGTTCACTTGGGTTTTTCGTAGTAAAAATAGAAAGCTATAATTTTGGTTTTGAAAATTATTGCGATATTTTGAGTGGTTTCGGAGAAATATGGAAATGTCTTATTTCTCATTTGTTTTTTGATTTTATCTTTCGTACTATTCGATTTGAAGGAAAAGTCAATCGAAATTTTTTGTAGAAATAGTTAAGGGGAATCTTTTTGCTTTCAATAATTTTTTTGATATGTCCAATAGTTTTTGAGAAATCTGAATTTTATTATTGAACATTTTTATATTTTTGATCCAAATTTGAATCAAGGAATAATGGAAAGATATAATTTTGGTTTTGAAAATTATTGCGATATTTTGAGTGGTTTCGGAGAAATATGGAAATGTCTTATTTCTCTTTGGTTTTTTGATTTTATCTTCCGTACTATTCGATTTGAACGAAAAGTCAATTGAGATTTTTTGTAGGAATAGTTGAGGGGAATTGTTTTGCCTTCGATAATTTTTTTGATATGTCCAATAGTTTTTGAGAAATCTGAATTTTATTATTGAAAATTTTAATATTTTCGTTATAAATTTGAATCTAAAAAACTTTAGATTTAATAAATCTTACAGGTGCAGATAATCCCATAAAATCGAACAAAGATGTACGAAATATAACAATATGAACCATTTTTATTCTGTGTATAAAAATAAATGTAAATTAAATCAAATCATAAAAAATTGGCAAATAAATGTTATTAAAATGATTATTATTGTAGTTTAGTTGAGATGCTCTCACATTGAAAGTTGAAAAACCGGATGTATAGTATTCAAAATTGATATATGGGCCGATGTCAACATTAATTCCTTCCTTTGCTATACTATAGAAACATTGTTCAATTAGGTATTCCTTGATGTGCTTTTCGAAAATTGGCGATGGCAGGAGTCTGATAGTGGACTGTTAAATATTGTATATATTGACATCAAGTGAGTTCTTTGAGGATTATTGTAAATTGAGCCGGTGAGGTATCAAGAAATTAGCCTCACGATTATTATACCCGTAAAATACAGAGTTGGTCGGAAACCCATCTGTATGCTTATGTATTTCCAGGAGAGTTTGATATATGAAGGTAGAAATTAAGGTCATGATGCCCAGACTTTTGAAGACGGGCCTGCAGGAATCACGGTAACCCGCATTTGATATAATTCTAACTACTGAAACGTGGGAGAAGTTGCCCCAGAGCAATGTTCCATAGCTAACATGAGAATAAAACAATGCATGGTAAGGTGAGAGAAGAGTTTCTATACTAGCAAAGTTTTTCAATTGCCGGAGTAAAAAAGGATATTTAGAAAGCCACTGGCTCAATGCTTGTATATGAGATGACCAGTTCAGAGCGTCATCAAGTGTAATTCGCAATAAATTGACAGTTTTTCCCACAGAGTTATTATGATTAATCGAGTAAATTACTTTTTGTGTTTTTTCTTTATTTAGTTTGAGAAGATTTGAGTTGAACCACGATCAGCTTTCTGCAAGTGTCATGCTGGTGAGTAAATTCTGACAGTTGTCGTCTGAGCACAAGATAGATGTCATCAGCATATATGACGCATTTGTAGGGTAGTAGATCTAGATCATAGAAAATGTCATTTATATAAACTTTAAACGGAAGCCGCCCAGAACAGATCCTTGGGGAAGTCCGAACTCAATCGACTGTAGATCAGATGTTCTGTTATTGCCTGGATCAACACACTGTTTTCTATTCATCAAATAGGATGAAGAAAGTGGAAGTACCACTCCTCTGACTCCGTATTCTTCCAGTGTATGTAAAAGAATGGCATGAGAGACACAGTCGAATGCTTTACTTAGGTCACACAGTGTCGCAGCACTATGCAGGACTTTCGGAAACCATATTAGTTCGAGTTTAGTAGATTATTTCCTTATTAATACCGGTACAGTCTTTTTCTAATGATAACCTAAAATATTTCGCCTAAAGTGGAAACGATGGATTTGGGACGGTAGTTTTCGATGAAATTCTGGTCACCCTTTTTGAAAACTGGGATGACTTTACTAATTTTCAGTTCGTTGAGAAAAGATCCTTCACTGATACAGGTATTAAATGTAAGCGTAAGTGGTTCTACCAAATATTTACATGTTTCCTTAATTATTTTACTATTGAGGTTGTACACATCAAGGAAATTGGAGTTTTTCAGCCCATTTATTGCATTGAAAACTTCAGATAAAGTGATGGGTTCGAAAAATAGAGATCAAGACGAGGTAGTCTTGAGTCTAGTATCCAGTGATTTCAAAGTGTTTACCTTGGGTGGTAGTTGGCTTGTTAAGGTTTCGACGAAATATGAATTGAAATCATGTGGTGTGATCAGTTCAACAGAAGGTATAGTATTTCTAATCCCAATTGGACCGACATAAAAAGTTTCGAGAAGGAATTCTCTTCCACACGACTGAACTTTTTTATGATTGTACCAGGAACACTTTGAAAGTGAAAACACTGGTAGTATATAAATTTCCCATTTGCCGGGCAGTGCATATGAACAACACTCCTCGTAGTGCTCTTATTTTTATTGCCGTTCCAATTGGGATTGGAATAACTATACCGCTTTGCCCTTTTCAAAGTTGATCAGCTTGCAGCAATCTCTGATTTTATTGTCAGGTACCTTGATAAAATTATCGCAGGCATTTTGTTTCGATTCAATAATGGCTATCTGATATTTCTTGTTGATCAGTTTATAAGCTTGCTTATATTATCGCGTCATATATTATCTTTACTGCACTTATTCATTGCTAAGGTACGCTAATTATATCGACCCAACAACCACTCCAAACATACAAGGGGTGAACGATCACAATGTCCGAAAATCAAGGGACCTGAGCGGACGTAACCCAAGGATAATGGTATTTTACATCTGCCCGTTTAATATATCTGCGATGTTGCGTCATGCTGGTATAATCTCGGTCATACCGTGGGTACCTATAATCTCGATATATCATTCATTATTATCAATATTATTATTACTTAATTCCAGAAAAATAATGTTAATTTTTCGCAAAAACCGTCTTGAATAAAAGAAGAGATGTCGGATGTGTTTACTTACCAAAACTGAAGTTGGCAGGTCCATCGAGTTTGATAAGTGCAATGTCATTCAACAGCATATGTTGGTCATATTCCGGATGGGTGACAAAATACTCGATAAAGAGGTCTTGAGGTGGAGGAGAACAATAGCCAGTATCTGAATCGCAATCTACTTTCTTGTCCATGTTGTATTCTCCCAATCTGACACCAACCCTGAGAGTATATGAATTATTAATGGTAATAGTAATCGACAAAAATAATTTCATATTTTTTTGAATTCCTATGTCATATGGTGGTGTGTGAAGGATTTCCTTCCAATAATATGTTTATAAAAGTCAAAAATGTGTATTCCTGATTCATATTTACTTTCAAAATCAGCCATGATATAGCATTGTTTGAAATTATCAACTAGCTTGAGTTTTTTGTTTTTGCTTTAGATGGCTACTAGGCCAACCAATAGGGAAAAAATAGATATTTTCACACTTAAAAAAAGACGCAAATAACCTGTACTACCTTTTAGAAAATAGTTCGTAGGTGAAAACCCTGGTGTCGGCCCCAGCCAAATCGCTTTGTGGAATTTTTTTAACAGGAAATATTGTCAAAAATGAACACTTTTTTACAAATATCTTGAAAAGTATTGGAAACATCGTTTCACACTCGATGGAACTTTTCTAGAGAATTCAAAAACCTACAGAATGGTTTTTTGGGCGACCGGATCGGTGCATTTTATACCTCTAAAAAGACGATTTTCCAAAAATTCATAATTTTTATAAATTCAAAGCTGGAAAAATAATCTTGCATGAAATGATAGATAATAACATGTCGTTCAACTGGGCGAAAGATGGTTTCTGTCCAATGTGGAGTTTTTGCACAATCGCGTTATAACTGTATTGAAAATGTCACTCAAAGTTACTCCAAGTAGCAGTAGTGGGGGAACGAGCCAGCGGAGGATTTAACTATTGAAAGTTTAACATAATGAAAAAATGTTACAAGTGTTGATAGAAACAAAAATATGTATTAATATGGTTTTCTATGGCATTAAATTAATCGAGTAGATGCATAATTTAATGATTGAAATTAGGAGCTTTAATCTTTTTCGAATACGGTTTGAAATGTCATATCAAAATTCTCATTTTTTTTGTGAAAATAATTATAAGTGAATATATTGCATTGTATGTGAACTGAACATATTACATTTATGTATTGAAAAAAATGTTTGACATTTATTTATAATTGAACAAAATGTACGAATAAGTATGAAACGAAAAAAACCGAAGAGTTGTTAAAAAGCTAGTTACTTTAACCAATAAAAGTACTCATCACGGATACATATACTCACCTTTCAATACTAGCCACACTATTAACTAATGTAATATAATAGATTTGTTGAAAATATGAACAGGATGTTCATAAAATCAGATGTGGAATCATCTGCGACTGAAAGATAAACTTTAGTCACTATCTTCCATCGTCAAGATAACCTCTTGTGGGGTATTCATGTTGAAAAGGGAAACATTCTCAATTGAATATTGATAGAACGATTTTTCTGTGAATTGAAAAATCCTCGATAAAAATGAAGTTATTTTTTGTGAATGTCTTACAGACAACAACTACTTCCCCGGCTAAAGCCACGCTGGACATTGAACAACATCTGATAGTTATTCTGAAAAGGCCCTAACTCAAAAGAAAAAATCTGAAATTGAAAATTTGCATGTTCATTCAGATCGTTATTTGATTTTCTATTCCAGTCTTAATTAGGAACTCATAAAGATGAATGAGGCAAAGAAGAATGTTTTCCAAAAGAGAGTACTCACCAGGTATCATTCGTAACATTGACGCAAGAGAGAATGTTTTCCTTTTCAACGTAATATAATAGTTAACCCTTTGTCCACCGGGCAACAATTTTGTAACGACCCTGTTTACCGCCCAACGGTACTTTTAAGTCTTCCATTTCCATTCGCCTATCAATTTAAAGTGTGAAATAATATGGCTGAGAACGCTCAACGGTACGTTAAAGTACATTTATATCGACACATTACATTTGATATAGAGTTTGACAACACTGCCTAATGTCAGAATGAAAATTATTTCATGGTAGGTGACAGGTTAGGTTGAACATCAATTTTATTTGGAATATTATCCTAGTGTAGTTGAGCATTTGATTATCTATCGTGTGAACATTGCAGGTAAGGGTCTTATTTCTAATATAAAATATAAAGTTTACATATTTAGTTTATTTCAGAAGAAATAAACGTCATTATTTTGTCGGTACTTTTAAGTACCGTTGGTGTAAGCGGTGTTTTCATAGGTTACTCTTTTTTACAGAATGTCGTCACGCAGGAACTTTAGGCGTCCACTTACTGACGAGGAATTGTTGGAATCATTGGAGAATGATGACTTAGATGATTTGGTACCACCTTTGGATAATAGTACAGAGACGGATATTGAACAATCTGATGAGGAAGATTTTCAACCATTGAGAGATTCGCTTCAAGAAATTGAACAATCAGCACAAGAAAATGAAGAACCAGAACAAGAAAATATTGAAGCAGAACAGGAAGAAGAATCTGAAAATGAGGAAGAGAGAGTACATGAACCTGAGCGCAAATGGAAAAAAAATATGAAGGATCGCGCTCCTACGCCTGAATACCAGAGGTATTCTTGGGAGGAAGTATATTTTGCCGAATGTACTACTCCTTCGGATGTATTTGTGAAGCTGTTAGGTAAAGCTGTCCAAAATATAACATTTCAAACAAATTTGTATGCTACACAAAGAAATCAAAGAGTTATTGTAACTGAGGAAGATACATTTTTTTATGGGGTACCATATTTTGCCAAATGTTGAAAGTTATTGGTCAACTGCAGAGGATTTGAAAGTAGAACTTGTGGCTAAAACTATGTCCAGAAATAGGTTTCAGTCTATACTTTCCAATTTGCACCTCAATGATAATAGCATTATTCCAAACAACAATACAGATAAGCTGTATAAAGTAAGACCATTAATTAATTCACTGAATTCAACATTCATGAACTACGTGGGAGAACAAGAGATGTGTGTGGATGAATCCATCATAAAGTTTAAGGGTCGGTCTTCTATAAAACAGTACAATCCTAAAAAGCCCATAAAAAGAGGCTACAAATTTTGGATCTTATCTGACATGACTGGATTTGTAAAAAAAATTGAAATTTACCAAGGAAAAGATGAAGAAATTAATCATAAATTTTCAAAATACACCTTGGGAGCGAGAGTTGTCTTACAAATGACTGAACAAGACTGGCACAAAAATAAGATAATCTATTTTGATAATTATTTCAACAGTATTGGCCTACTTGAACGATTAAAACTTGAAGGAACCCTAGCATGTGGCACAATAAGGAGAGATCGAAAGGGATTACCCAACGGTATGGCAACTGATAAGAGCTTGAAGAGAGGTGACTTTGATCACAGAACTTCCAACACTGGCATAACTTTCTACAAATGGAAAGATAATAGAATAGTTACATTAGCTTCTAATTTTCATGGTACCGAAACGGTTAAAATCAAAAGAAAATTGAAAGATGGCACCATTACATATGTAAATGGTCCAGAGGTTGTTGAGGATTACAACAAATTTATGGGGGGTGTGGATTACCATGACCAGTTACGTCAATGTTATAGTATTGACAGACGTTCTAAGAAATGGTGGCACCGCTTATTTTGGGGATGCATTGAAATTACATTTGTAAATGCTTATGTTATATACAAAAAAATTAGAGACGAACCAAAAATGACAGTTTTAGCCTTTAGAAGGGAGGTAGTGAAAGGGTTATGTAGCAAATCTCCTAAATTTGGAATGAAGAGAAAATCTACTAATGCTGGACCCACACTCAAGAAAAGGCGCTATAATTACAGTGTTTCAGACGAAATTCGTCTGGGCAACAGAGGAAACCATTGGCCTCAATTTGTCGAACGAAGGGGGAGGTGTGAAATGTGTAGCGCCCAAGCGATACAGTCAAAACCTCATTCAACCTGCTCTACTTGTGGTGTTTTTCTTTGTGTAAATGAGAAAAAAACTGCTTTGTGAAATATCATGAATAAATGTTAAATTTCTTCTGTGTATGTATTCATTTATTAGTCAAGTATTCGGGTTCGCTAACTACCACCGGTACCTGAGAGTACCGTTTACAGATATATATCAAAATCTAAACTTTCAATATTGCACACGAATTCTGATGATAAATAAATAATAAACAATCAAATATTTCAATAAAGGAATCATCTAATCGTTATGTTTCTCAATGTGGTATTTGGAGGTATGGTTATTTTGCGGTACTTAAAAGTCCCTTCAGGAGACAAAGGGTTAATGAAGAAAATAAATCATTAAATAACTGAAAAAGTATGAAAAAACCCGCTAATAACTTATATGCACTAATATATTATGTGATACAGTCCGCCGCCGAGCAACTGGTAGTGACATTTTCAACACATTTCCCACCTCTCAGGTGAAAATCCAAAATATACAAGTTGTAGATAGCTCCAGATGCCGTTTACAGAATTTGAATGATAATTTCCCTTGAATCGGCGCATTTTGCGAGATAAGCCCTTAAATTGTTTAAAACGCTATACCGTTTCTGTGACCCAGCCGCATAATTTCGCCGCTAGATGGCGCAACCTTTCACATCGCGTATAGCCCTCGATGATGGAGACGCGTACGTCTACGTTGGGTTAGCTCATGATTTTCGGCATCTAATCTAACCCAAGATATACGAGGGTGGCCCAATATGCGAGGGTATAACTTAACGTAAAATATACCACTAGTTTTGAATTTGGCGTCTCACCTCACCTGTCATTCAAAAACAACATGAAATGGTCGCCTGTCATTGGAGCGAAAAAAACATGGTCGTCTGTCATTGGAGGAAAGAAACATGATCGTCTGTCATTGGAGAGAAAAAAACATGGCTGCCACTAAGAGAAAAAAACATGGCTGCCTGTCGTTGGAAAAAATATGGATGCCGCTAAGAGAAGAAAACATGGCCGCCTGTCATTAGAGAGAAAAAAACATGCTTGTCTCTGAAAGAGAAAAACATGGTCGTCTGCCATTGGAGAGAAAAAAACATGTCGCCTGTCATTAGAGAGAAAAAAACATTGACGCCAGTCATTGGAAAAAAACATGGCCGACTCTTATAGAAATCTACAGAGTGGCTCAAATTATGACAAAATTCACGAATTCACATACAGGGAGGACCAAAAAAGTCAATGTCTCCGATTCGGCTAATTTTCAACGAGCTAATGTGAATCGATATACTCGAGCCATTATGGCACTTGAAAAACGATTTAAAAATAAAAAAATTGATTCGAATCCCAGCATACCGAGTGAGGTATCAAATTGAAGGAGAGCACCCATAGATTGTAAATGCATGACTTTCCACTTTCCAATTTTATCGTAGAATAATAAATCTTGTGCACAATTGAACTTCATGTTATTATATATCATTACCCCAAGATTGTTTGTCCAGTTTAAAATTTATAAAAATTATAAATTTTTGAAAAATGGCCTTTTTTCAGAGGTTTTTTCGGATTTTTTCAGTTGAAAATGCACCGATCCGGTCGCACGAAAAACTATTTTATAGGTTTTTGAATTCTCCACAGAAGTTTTTGTGAGTGTGAAACGATTGCTCCAATACTTTTCAAGATATATGTAAAAAAACAAAAAAAAATTAATTTTTCACAATATTTCTTGTTAAAAAAATTCCATAAAGCGCTTTTGCTGGGGTCGTCACCGGCGTTTTCATCTACGAACAATCTTTCAAAAGTTAGTATAGGCTATTCACATCTTTATTTAAGTGGAAAAAAAACCTCTATTGGTTGGCTTATACTTACATTGTTGAGTCGGACATGCAGTGAGCAGCAGTCAACACGAATCGTTCGCTTATGAGGGTTCCTGCGCATTTAAAAACGACACCTTGCCTTTCACGTTCTGAAAAAAAAACAGTGTTATATCGATTCCATTCTGAAACGAAAAAGTCAAATACTCTAATTGTTCAAATTCAATAATGGTGGGATACCTCAGTGAGCATGCAGAGTGCCACAAAAAGTTGCATGGGAAAACTTTCTCATTATTTTTTTCTAAAAATTATAATGATGACGAAAATGTATTAATGTTCATATTAACTCAGGCTGAATTGGTAGGTGATAGTGGAAGTGAATGTCGTTTCAAAATAGTTTATTCAAGCTTATAGAAAGATAAATTATTTTCGTAGGAGTAATATAGTTTTCTCTTGAACCAAAATTTGAGAATATTTAATAATGTCTGTTGACTGTTTCCGGTTCTGTCATGATGATCATTACTATATGAAGTTGTGGAAGTATATCCCATAAATCATCTTACATAAGAAAAGCTTCATTTTTGTGTTAAGCTGAACAACATTTATGAAGAGATAAAGAGTCGACCCATACCCTCAATTTTGGTGATTTCTATGGAAAAATCCCCTTCTCAATAATATCTTGAAAACAGTACTCAAATTAGATTTGCGGTGAACAGCATTTCTGAAATATGTTGATGGCTTTTGCGTTTATATCTGTTTTTGCATATGTAGCATCGTGTTTTGCGTATACGTTGCCCAAATTTTAGTGGTTACTGTATTTATTTCTATACTATAGCTCTGAAGAAGTGTTTTTCCATATTCATTTGAAAAATGGCGTACCCAATGACAAAAAATATTCTACTCTCGCCGCTTTAATTCTATATTCATTTTTCAATCAAGCAACTCAACAAAGTTCTGTAACTCCAATGATAGGGCCAGAAAGGTTACAATAGAAGTTGGGATAATTTCATGCTTAAAACTAGAACTAAACCTAATTAAAAGTAAAAAGTAAGACTTTTATTGAAAGGGACTTGAGGAATTTTTTTTGGGTGTTGCTATACCGGATGACACCGGATATCAGGCCACCCCTGTAACTTCTGCATTCGTGAACGGATTTTTCTGTAATTTGGTACAGTTATATGAGCAACCATTTCGGATTTGATCACATTACAATCCAATATGGCGAACTTCCGGTTTTTTTGGAAATGCCAGCAAATTTGTTTTTTCAAATGGAACACCCTGTATATTTTTACATATTCAAGTTCAACAGGTCAAAACTAGTCTTAACTTCATGTCAAATCATCATATTTTCGGAACAATTAAAATTAAAATTGTTTTTTTATTTTACCTCGTGGATAAAGAGATTTGGTCAAGGCTATTCACAATGAGTCGCACATAACAGAGATGTGCGACTCATTGTGAATAGCCTTGACCAAATCCCATTTATCCACGGGATAAAATAAAAACACTATTTTAATTTTAAATGTTTCAAAAAAATTACAATCGGCATAAGTTTTGGACTTGTTTTGACATGTTGAACTTGAATATGTAAAAATATACAGGGTGTTCCATTTGAAAAATCAAAGTTGCTGGCATTTCCAAAAAAAATGGAAGTCTGCCATATACGATTGTAAAGTGATCAAATCTAAAATGGTTGCTTATACAACTGTACCAAATTTCAGAAAAATCCGTTCACGAATACAGAAGTTACAAGGGTGGCCCGATATCCTATGTCATCCGGTAGAACAAAAACAGCAATAGCTTCGGGGAAACTCGAAATGGCTTAGTTTTTTTAGATAGATTTTGAAGGGACCGATATGGCTCCCGCTACAGTACGAGGTGGCTCCCATAAATAATTCTATATATCTCAAAGTTTAGATAAATATTAGAAAAATGTTGCCAGATTTATTTCTATTTGAAATGGTATTTCCCAAACAGCTTTTTCTAGAAAATTCAGGATTGAGTAATCTTCGTAATCACTGTTTATTTAATAATAAAGATACCCAGTTAAGGTTTAACCTGCGGGGGTCTTTACCTGATACCAAATATATAGGGTTTTTCATAATTGAATGTTGATCCTGAAGCGCGATAATCCTTGGATGATTTTAAGAAAAATTCTCCATATGAACATAGGTCGGCAACCGCTTTATTTCTGAGATACAGGATGTTGAAATTTAACAAAAAAATCAGTTCTTCCCCAATATTACTTTGGCTTTTTCTTTTCAATTTTGGTTGATGTAAAGTAGGCATAAAAATGAAAAATTTCCTTGATGAAGAATTTCTTAATTTTCATCAGTGGCGTCCCTGTTAACATGCACTGCCATATTTTTTATCAAAATAATGATACGCCACTGTCTTTTTTCTAAATAAATATTTTTTTTATTGCCCTCTATCTTCTCATGAAAATGGTCTCCTACCTTTGTGGAGGTTATAGCGTGGATTCCAAATGACGCCTGCAAATCTCAACTTGCTGTGTACATATGCGAAATAAATGGATTTCATTGACTTTTGTGAGTGGAAGTTTTTACATATTCTACTAATAAATCCTAACATTTTACTGCATTTGTTAATAATGTATTCACAATGCAAATTGAAGCTCAGTTTATTAACGAATATCACACCTAGATCCTTAATGTGACCAACCCTTCCTAGATTTCTACCCTGCAGATTGTAATCAAATTCAAAGAGTTTCAGATTTTTCGAGAAAGAGATAGTCGAACATTTATTCAAGTTGAGATATAGCCTATTAGAGCAACACTAGTGAGAAAAACGGAGGAGGTTCGACTGAATATTTAAGCAGTCTAAGTATGATTCAACTTTGGAAAATATTTTCAGGTCATCGGCATATAGCAGAATTTGAGAAAATTTAAAAAATTGTACATCGTTGATGAATATTAAAAATTATAAAGGCCCCAAGTGGGAACCTTGGGGTACACCTGATGTTACAACAATGGGTGATGATTTATAACCGTTTGAGGTTACTATTTGTGACCTGTTATATACATAAGAAGCGAACCATCTCAGCAGATCCCCATGTACATCGACTTTAGCAAGTTTAGAAATGAGTATATTATGATCAATTTTATCGAAAGCCTTGCTGAAGTCCATGTAAAAAGAGTCAACCTGAACTCGATCGTCCATAGAGTCAGAGATGTATTGGGAATATATCATTCAGTTGGTTTCGATTCCCCTTTTAGAAAAAAACCATGTTGTTCCTCAATGATAAGGCCTTTCACACTTCTGAACAATTGATTATATATAAGGCTTTCTAAAAGTTTACTGAATGAACATAGTTTGCTCATTCCTCTATAGTTGATGGCTTCACTTTTTCCTCCAGAATGTTTATACAGTGCTCGTTAAAAGTCCGTTCCCCCCTATTGATTTTTGAACCACCTGGTATATCGCAACGAAATTTGGAGGGCTTGAATAGGAGATAAAAACTGCTTTTTCATGAAAAAATCACAGCTAATTTTTTTTTAAATAGAACACCCCGTATATTATTCCATTTTCAAAATCTGCTCATAATTCTCAACAGTTTTCTCTAATACACTTTACTAGTAAATTCAATTGTTTCGAAATATTATCGTTTGAAAAGTGACATTACGGTTTACAATGAAGTATGGATTTTGGTCACTTCCGTTAAAACATTTTGCTAACTAAACGTTGTTATTAATTTGTAGTAAAATCTCCTAATGAATTCGACTGATAAGAGGCGTAAAGAGAGTTTATTAAGGATAAACAGTACCGCTTACCGGAAAATCTCGAAGCCTACGAATAAATTATAATTTATTTTGAATAAATTATAATTTATTATTGAATAACACTTTTATTTAACCCCACCAATTATTTCATCAAGTGTTCAATGTGGCTACCTCCTAAATCTTGACAATAAAGTTCCCTATTATAAATAGCTTCTCTCACGTTGATGAAAGTCTGTTCATCTATTTCTTCACATGTATCTATTATTCTACGTTCCAACTCTTCTGTTGTTTGGCATTCAGTGGCGTAGATTTTTGACTTCAGATACCCCCAAAGGAAAAAATCCAGTGGTGTAAGATTCGGAGATATTGGTGGCCATTCTGTACTTCCCCTGCGACCTATCCATCGCCCAGTAAAGTTTGTATCGAGGAACTCTCTAGCCATGCGATCGAAATGGGGAGGTGCCCCATCCTGCTGAAATATAATTTCACGATTTTCAAACTCTTCCTGATTGTTAAATACAATTTGTTTTACTCGAGGTCCAATTTCAGTTTCTACAAGATTTCTGTAAAGAATTCCTGTGAGATTGCCTCTGATGAAAATCGGTGCAACAACGCGATTGCCCAAAATCCCCGCCCAAACATTCACCTTTTTAGGAAACTGGGTATGTCCCTCTCTAAAAATAGACGGATTAGTATCGCTCCAGTATCGTACATTCTGTTTGTTGACTTTTCCATTAAGAAAAAACGTGCATTCGTCTGCGAAACATACACGTTTTAGGAAGCCCCGTTCTCTTTCAATTGTTCGTGTTCAAATTCAACCCTCCGGTCTGGATCATCCTCCGTGAGAGCATGCAGGATTTTCATTTTATAAGGATGAATTTTTTATTTTTTTTTATGTCTCATTGGACACTTTTTGAACATACTCCACAGGATTCAGCAACTGCAGACGTCGACTGAATCGGATTGATTACCATTTCAGTAACAATTTCTACCTTTTTTTCTTCTGTAAAGAGGCGGTCTTCCTGATCTTGGAGCATCTTTCAGCGTACCAGTTTTTTGGAGCTTATTCAAAAGTTTGCGCAAATATGACTTCGAAATGAGATTCTCGGGAAATCTATCATTAAACATACGGACTGCTAGATGATAATTTCTTTCTGCTTCTCCAAATATCAAAACTGCTTCAAATTTACCGTCTAAACTACGAGCCATGATCACACTTTTCATAAAAGGATTTAGGCGCTCAACGGACTATTTGACAGTTAGCAGTTCAGTTTGACAGTAAACAAGATGTTACCGCGACAACTATTTTTTCCAACGCAAACTTGATTGAAAGCAACATTAGTGTTTTTGGTTGGGTTTGAAATGACCAAAATGTCACTTTTCAAACGTTAATATTCCGAAAACAATTGGATTTAGGAGTAAAGTGTTGTCGAGAAAACTATTGAGAATTATGGGCAGATTTCTAAAATGGAATAATATACGGGGTGTTCTATTTAAAAAAATTATTGAAGATGGCGCTCAGCCGCCATTTTGAAACTTTTTGCTGTGATTTTTTCATGAAAAAGTAGGTCTTTATCTCCTATTTGAGCCCTCCAAATTTTGTTGCGATATACCAGGTGGTTCACAAATTAGTAGGGGGGAACGGACTTTAGACGAGCACTGTATATTGGGATCAGGTAAGCAACTTTCCAAATTTTTGGAACACGCCCTCTGCAAGGGATAGTTGAATAGGAACGTAAGTGGAACATATGAACTATTTGCACATTTTTTTATAAAATTATTCGGAATATTATCAAATCCACTTCGTTTCCTCTCATCTATGTTCATAACTTTGTTCAGTACCTCTTCTTCTGTAAAACGAAATATATTTTGAACTCGTTAAAGAACCATATATCTGAAACAACAGAGGATTCGGCAAAATTTCGGGTTTGGGGGAGTGTGCTTACCGGCCCTGGTAGCAGAAATAGGCCGACGTTGAATAAAGCAATAAAAAAATCTAATTAGCGGGAGCCACCTCAACCCCGTCCATAGCTTTGCGCTTAATTTGATGAATTGATCTGGCAAATAAATCTATATGACTGAAATATAATTCCACTCACTTCAATACCCACCTGTTTCATAGGCGATCAAAACCATCCAGGGATATTCATTGATATCTGTCGCTTTTCCATTCGTTATCCGCCTATTCGTCATAATTTGCCCACACTCTTTCCGAGGCAACAAATGATAATTCCTATGAGTTACCAGTAATTCAGAAAACCTATCTGCTAGAGAAACCATCCCTCTGTGTCTTATAGTAGTAGTTTCGATAACTGGACCGGGTTCAGGAGGGGGTGGATGCATGGTAGGGATGGTTTTGTTGCAACATACGTACGGTACGTTCGCCTGAAAATCGCACTGGTGGGCCCTTATTATGTCGACGATACCTCTGGATCGAGGTATAGGATTTTGGTCTAGGAGATCGACGAAAAACGGGCAATTTCTGATTTCGACGCATTCTTCTCCTCTTGGGGCTTCGCAATGCAGTGTGCGAAAATCTGGAAATGTTACATTCTTAGAAATTGACGTTTTGAAGTAGCATGGCTACTCAAGCCAAAGAGAAAATGGATTAGATAGATAGATAGTTTATTTCCCAGAAATACAACATAATAATACAAGATAATACAGAATAATATAAAGAAAAACAAGATCATATATATCGGTATACTTGCTTAGCCAGAGTATTTCAGCCCCTTACAGGGCGTGGGAAAAGCAAGATCGATTTCATAACATCCTTATTTATTCACACGCTTTATATTAGCTTCACTTGTATGTTTGTGTGTTTGTTTGTTTGTTTGTTTGTTTGTTTGTAATCGACTCCTTTGGGCGCGATTTTGACCCACTTCCAGACGTCCGAATGATTTGAAATTTGGCAGGTGTACATAATTCCGGTGACAATGCATTGAGAAATTTTTGTGCGAGAAAAAAACAAAATGGCGGCTCCAATATGGCGTACGAGTTTTGTGATTATGGTCCGATTCGCTTCAAAATTGGTATCTGAGGGTTTTCGTGGTCGAAGATTATGATAAAATCGAGAAATTCAAGATGGCGGCTCCAAAATGAGGTGTTTTCTGGCGTAAAAACGTATTCAATCTTGCATTTGAATACGATTCTACGTGACGTCATTATTATCACGAACCGCAAGAATGCATAATTTCGAATACAATTCAATAATCGAACATAACCTAAGAAATTTTCGGTGAGACAGTCGAAGACAATATCTTGATAAACTGATAATTCATTGTAGGTTTCCAACTCAATTGTTAATATATAATTTCCTAGTTCAATATCTTTCATTTTGAATTTTAAACTCTCACAATTATTAGTGGAATGTCCCACTACCAAGATTTATTTGGGCTATTATTATGAATTGAAGACTCGAGTGGATGAAGATGATGTTATGTTACAATCCTAAAAAATCTGTTACTTTTTGCATAAATGAAAGTTTTCTCGTATTTACCATCTTTCACATTCATGAATCATTTGTGAGTGAAAGTGTATGATCTTCGATAACCACTTGGACGCACCGTTGCTCAGTTAGTCTTGAATGAAAAAAAATCAATAAAACAAAATGTTGACCTTACTTTACTGAAAAAAATTGGAACATAACATCTTCATCCACTCACGTCTTCAATTATGACAATCACAAAACAACGAATTATGTTTTGAAACTGAATTCGACTTGGTTTCAAAACTCTATGAATACGTTTGGAATCGTTTTATATATGACGTCATCGTTTCAACGCCAGAATGGATGTATTTGAATCACAGGACGAATACGTTTTGAATACATGGGCGCCAAAAAACGGCTATGCTGGCCGAGTTTTGTGATTCTATTAAAAATTGGTATGTGGGGATTTTTGGGGTCGAATATTATGATTCTTTTGTAAAAATTTAAAAATTCAAGTTGGCGGCTTCAAAATGGTGGCCGAGTTTTGTGATTATGGTCTGATTCTATTAAAAATTGGTATGTGGGGGTTTTTGGGGTCGAATATTATGATTTTTTTGTGAAAATTGAGAAATTCAAGATGGCGGCTTTAAAATGGTGGCCGAGTTTTGTGATTATGGTCTGATTCTATTCGAAATTGGTATGTTGGGGTTTTTGGGGTCGGAGATTATGATTACCTACATTGATAAGATTATTCCATTTTTTTATTTGCAAAAACATTATAAAAATAATAATTAAAAAAAAATAAAAAAACACGCTTTTATAAATAAACCACACTAAAAAGTAGGAAATAAATAATAGTTAAAAAAACTAAAAAACACGCTTTTATAGAAAACCAGACTGAAAAAATAGAAAATAAGAAAAAAAATAATTTTATTTAAAAAAAAGCGTGGGGTGCATGGTATCAATGATTAAATAGTACATTACACACCTAGGGCAGTGAAGTAAGAAATGTCTCAGATCATTGTTGGCCGACGCGATGCCATGCACCCACCCTTTTTTTAAAATAAAGTACATTGTTTTCTCATTTTCAATTTTTTTAGTCTGGTTATCTATAAAAGCTTGTTTTTTAGATTTTTTAAACCATTATTTATTTTTTATTTCGTCTTATGATTATATTTCCATGCATTTCATGATAGATCATTGATAACGAAAGAAGTGGAAAAAAAAAGAAAAAGAAAAGTCAGTAATAGAAAATAATGATGTTTTTTTTATTGGTGCCCTTTTTCACCCATTTAAAGCATGCCTCAGCGTGTTTAAATCGAACTTTAAAAAACGCGCGTTTTTCAAAGTTACCATGGCAACATCAACAAATCGAGAAACGTGAAGTCTAAATGACAAATTTTTGATTATTGATCTGACAGGAGTACCTTGTAATAAAATATTACTAACAACTCGTTCATTTATATATGATACCTCTTGCTCCTCCATCCATTTGTTGAACTTTTCATATTCTTTTTTATATATATCACTGGATTTTCGCGGTATTAACCGCGATTCTGCCCCACCATTCAAAAAATCGATATTAGAATAATTCATTTTTGAGCTCTGGTGACAACAAATATTGATCTTTGATAACAAATTGCAAATGAATATCTGTTTTTCTCATTTCCATGACAACGAAAGGTATACTGATGTCACATCACGAATTCAACCATTTTGCATTATTAGTTCTTATTTTTCTTGACATGATTTTTGGGTAACCTTCCACAGTCTGAAAATGAAAATATAATCAGGAAAATCTATACAAGTGTAGAAAGGGCAAACTGATTAGTTCACCCCGATAAGTTATTGCGTTCACCAAATTATATTTCCTATGGAAAAATGATTCAATTTGTCAATAACTTGCCGTTTTCTGAATTTGCCTATCAAAAAAATTTTTAAAAAATTCAAAAGATACTTCTCTATATAGTTTTTTGCTTGACGTTTCGGGGACTATATCTGCCCCCGTTCTCAAAATCTTCTAAATCTCCTTTAATTGTTTTATAATTTGGATTTTTGCTCGCAGAGTCTTTTTTGCTTTTTCAACTGACGGATGTCAATTGAGATCTGCCAAAAAAGTTTGAGATTGACGTATTGCTCATTTGATATATGGGGTGTTGTTCGGATCAGTTTATTAGCATTCTACCATATCTCACTTCCTCTCTGAGTAGAGGTAACCATGTATGATCCATTTCAACAGAATTTGTTGAAAAGCAGTTGTTATTGGAAAGAAGAATACAGGCCGTTTCTTTCAATTTTCTCCTCTCTTGATGTGGTTCTTTCATCAAGATTTTTGTCCTATTCCATTCAATCGTGTGATCGCCATTGGATGTGAGGATATGTTCTGCAATTTTTGATCCAGTTACTTGTCGATTTCTGATGTAACTCTGATGTTCACTTTGGCGCACTTCCAATGGTCTTGATGTTTCACCTATATAACTATCACCACAAGAACAAGGTATGTTGTAAACACAATTTTTGGTACTTTCTTCTGCGTTTTTGGTTTTGTTTGTGTTAGTATAGATCTCAGTGTGTTTGTTGTTCTAAATGATGTTCTCACATCATACCTATGTCCAATTCGTTTGATCTTTTCAGATAATCCGGGGACATAAGGTATTATGTTGGTTGTGAAATGTGTAGGTGGTGGGAGTACTCCTGTTGGTTGTGTTAATTGGTTGTTTGATGGGTTTTGTTTTCAATGTCAGTGATTGTTTTTTCCACAAACTGATCTGGATATGCATTTTCCTTGAGAACAGATTTTATGAGGTTTATTTCTTCCTGTAGATTCTGGTTGGAATTGCAAACCGTTTGGGCTCGATTATAGAGACATTTAACTATGCCTTTTTTCACACTGGCATGATGGTTTGAGTAATAGTGTAGATATCGATTGGTATGCGTCTTCTTTCGGTGTACAGATGTTTCAATTCGGGATGATGATTTTTGGATCATGACATCTAAAAACGGAAGTTGGTTGTTTTGTTCTGATTCTAATGTGAATTTGATCGTCGGTTCTTGACCGTTTATATGATCCAAGAAAATGTTTAATTCTTCTTCACTCCGATTCCAGATAGCGAAAACATCATCCACGTATCTCCACCATATTTTTGGACCATTGTGGAATGTTCCAACGAAAGATTCTTCAAAATATTCCATGAATATGTTACTTAAAATCGGTGACAAAGGAGAACCCATCGCCATACCAAACTCTTGTTGATAAAATTCGTTCTTGAATTGGAAATATGTTTTTCTGTGCATGGTTTGATTAATTCTATGATTGCATTGGCATCCAGTTTTGTTCTTGTCCTCAGTGATGTGTCATTTTCTAATCTTTCTTTCACTATTTCTAGAGTTTTATCAATAGGGACATTAGTAAACAAACTTTCGACATCAAAACTAACTAGAAGATCTCCATCTTGAATTTGTAATTCATTCAATTTCTCAAGAAAGTGAGGGGTATTCTTTATAAAACTATTTCCATTTCCAGATAGTGGTTTCAGAATGTTGAGTAGGTATCTAGCGAGTTTTTGTGAAGGAGATCCAATGGAACTAACAATAGGGCGTAGAGGATGAGATGGTTTGTGTATTTTGGTAACCCATAAAAATGTGGGGTTTGCTGTGGTGTGATATTAGGACTCTGCGTTCTGCTTTCGTGAGTATGTTTTTGTGTTTAGCTAAAGTTCGGTATATTTTGCTTTCTATTGATGGGGTTGGATTTTTGTTTAGTTTTTTGTATACTTTGTTTACTGATATGGTAGTGTCTTGATTGAGTGTGTGATATGTGGTATTTGAGATCATTTGTGTTAGTTTGTTCTCATAATCAGTAGTGTTCATGATGACTGTTGCGTTACCTTTATCAGCTGGAAGTATTTTGATCTGATTGTCTGATCGAAGAGATCTCAATGCATCTCTTTCGTATTTGTTCAAATTACTTCTAGGATAATAAGGTTGTGTTAGTGCGTTTTTGCAGTCAGATCTGTAATCACCTGCTACTTCAGGTGGTAAACGTTGGGCTGTTGCCTCGATGGCAGTGATCATTTCTACGGTTGGAACCATTTTGGGTGCAACTGCGAAGTTCAGTCCCTTTGCCAACACAAGTTTTTCGTGTATGTCTAAGTTTTTTGATGACAAATTGATTACAGTTTTTTCAGAAATTTTGTTGTTGTTTGATATGTGTTGTGGGTGTATTTGTTTCTCTTCCAATAATTTGTGAAATTTGTTTATATGTATTGTGTTTCTCTTTCGATTGTATGAGTTGTAGGAATTGTGAATACAGTGGTGTAATTTTTTTTTAAATACAGTGTTTGTAAGTATTGTAGTAATGATACCAGTATATATGATTTCAAAGTGCACCAATAAAAAAAAATTGCGTAAAGTATTCGTGGATAACTGGTCTTAAAAACACTTGCTCTATTTCGAGCACTCCGGCTGCGCCGTCGTGCTCGAAAAATCGCGCGTGTTTTAAAGCCCTTTTTATCCACTTATACTTTAATATACTATGTTTACATAATTCAAAAGTATAAGTAAGTATTTATTTCCATTACACACAGAACAGAACAAAGTGTACATAGCCATTGGCATGGGGAAGTAATGGTACTGCGAAAACATCTTGGATGATTAACATATTTTAGCAAACATTGTTGACATACAATAATGCTATAGTTACGGGTAAACGGGAAGTTTCAGAAATGACAATGGATTAAGTATTAAATATCAATTTTGAGGAAAGAATGTAGCAAAGAATTCATTTAAGTTGTAAAATACATGCTGGTGTAATATTTTTTCAATGATTGGTTGAATTTTCTGGGGGATGTTTCCTTCATGGAGGAAGGCAACTGATTATAAACTTTTATCCCTGTATACAAGGGTCCATTTCGAGTTTTTTCATAGTTGTAGTTGGGCAAAATTATATTATTAGTTTGTGTCGGGTATTGGTGACGGTGACTTGAGTATTGTATCACGTTTTTTATGGATCAACAAGGTCACTTTTCTTATGTTGTTGCACGATTTGGATACAACGCCCTCTATGCACTTTTTGCTGCACTTTTACTTTTGTGTTTTTGTATATAACAAGTATAGGTAAATATAAAGTTAACGTACACGTGCTCTCTGAATATAGGTGAAAAACTTTTCTTGCGTGTTTTTGCCTCCGGGAGAAAAATGTGGCGGTCTCATACCGTTTCCGAATTAGAGCACTTTTAATTTTTTTTTAACCTCAGTTTCAAGCACAGTTTTTTCGCACAAAAATCATTCAAAATGCCTCCTTCTTTTTAGCAGCATAAACAATACACCCTAAATCATTTATTTTCGGCACAAATTTGCACAAAATAATGTTATTTTTATCGAAAAAATCCTCCTTCTTATACAATTTCAAGTAAACAAACTTGACACATGTGACAGATGAAATTTAGTAACTTTCCCTTATTTCTCATGTTGGTAATACACGAATCACCGCCAACTTTTCGAATTCAAATATGAGTAATAGTTTCTCCTTCATTTATGTTTGCAATTTTTTTTGGGCACCATGACTCTTCATGATTCATTATAACCAACATGAAAAAAAAGGGAAAGTTACTAAATTTAATCTGTAACATGTGTCAAGTTTGTTTATTTGGAACTGTATAAAAAGGAGAATTTTTTCGATGAAAATGGACATTATTTTGTGCGAATTTGTGCCGAAAATAAGTGATTTAGGGTGTAATATTTATGCTGGTAAAAAGAAGGAGGCATTTTGAGTGATTTTTGTGCGAGAAAACCGTGCTTGAAAATGAGGTTAAAAATAAAAGAATTAATAAAAAACCTTTTTAACGACTAAAAAGTAAAAAGTAATAGCTTTGGATGTGCGACGTAGGTTATTCCGTGAGTTATAGATTCAAAAGCTTGTCGCGCAAAGTTATCAGTACGAATATAGAAGCGACAAGCTTTTGAATCTATAACTCACGGAATAACCTACGTCGCACTTCCAAAGCTATTATTTTTTACTTTTTAGCGCATTTGAATAAAAGCTTGTCTTTAAAAAGGTTTTTTTATTAATTATTTTATTTTGTACGCTTTTTAGTAAGTAAGTACACCTTAACCTATGCATTTTTGTTAATGCATAGTCATCATGAGGCCTTTTTCCTGTAAGTTCTGAGCTATCTAGTTCATCAATGAGGAGACCATCAAATTATTAACTCCTACGCCATCTTCAATTTATGAATTCTGACAAAAAAACAATAATCTTCGACTAAATTCATAATCTCTGACCCCAAAAACCCCGTCATGCCAATTTTGAATAGAAATGTTCCATTATCACAACCATGTGGAGCCACCATCTTGAATTTATGAATTCTGAGAATAAATTCAGTCTTTGACCCCGAAAACCTCCACATACCAATTTTTAATAGAATCGGGCCATAATTACAAAACTCGTTTGCCATCTTAGAGCCGCCATCTTGAGTTTGTGAATTTTGAAATAAAATTCATAATTTTCGACCCCGAAAACCTCCACCACCAATTTTTAGTCGAATCGGAACATAAATACAAATCTCGTCCGCCATCTTAGAGCCGCCATCCTGAATTTGTGAATTTTGAAAGAAAATTCATAATCTCCGACCCCGAAAACTTCCACATACTAATTTTGAGTCGAATCGGACCGTAAACACAAATCTCGTCCGCCATCTTAGAGCCGCCATTTTTTTTTCTTAAAAATTCGATAATGCATTGTCACGGGAACTATGGACGCCTGCCAAATTTCACGGTAATCGGGTAACTGGAAGTGGATCAAATTTAATTTGCAAGATTTGATGACAAACATCGGGACAGGTGAAACTAAATAAAAGCTTGTAAAAAATTTAAAAGGGCTCTAATTTGGAAACGGTATGAGACCGCCACATTTTTCTTCCGGAATCGTGTTCAGCAGGCAAAAACACGTGAGAAAAGTATTTACCTAAGTTCAGAGAGCATGTGTACAGTTGTGTGCATAAAAAAGTCGTACAGCAGTTATAGGCTATTGTGAGTCAGACTTGTCAATCTTAATTAAACTTCTTATCGACTTTGACAAGTCTCTGACAAATAGTGTCAAAATTGAAACTATTTTTGTCAAATGTGTACGTGTACTACTTTTTTATGAAATCTGGAACATTATAGGCAGGTTTGCACCATACAAACCTTGTACGACTTTTTTATGCACACAACTGTACGTTAACTTTATATTTACCATTTAGCCATTTTGAGTATTCCATTAAAAAAATGTCACTAAACAAACATAACTTACTTGTTATTTTCATAGCTTACTTTAGAAATAAAACTTTCATAGGATAGGTATTTACAGTAATAACTAGTCTAAGTTATTCGAAGTTTATTAACTCAAAAACGGTATAAGATAGGGCCAGCATATATTTTGAAATCGGGAAAAAAATATAATTCCAAAAATTCAATAATATACAGGGTATCCCATTGATAAAAACTTCTTAACAAAAAATTAAACCGACAAAATAAATCAACTGAAAATCAAAAAATAAAATAAACCTTCTTAGTCTAAATGATAATTGAGCTCCTAAACTAATGTAAGTAACTGATTTTGAGTCGGCGCCAAACAAACAATTATCGAAGATCATTATCTATGAAAGAAGTCATCAAAACGCAGCCGTGCATCTCGCTGCCATCATTTTACGCTTCACCTAATTCAATTGCTAGTTTGTTTGGCGCCGACTCAAAATCAGTTACTTACATTAGTTTAGGAGCTCAATTATCATTTAGACTAAGAAGGTTTATTTTATTTTTTGCTTTTCAGTTGATTTTTTCGTCGGTTTAATTTTTTGTTAAAAAGTTTTTATTTTTTACTTTTTAGTTACGTATTCCGTCTGTTCAATTTTTTGTAAAAAAAATTTTATTTTTCAATTTTTTGTGGCTAAAATCTACCAATTACTACCTACTTGTTTTTTTATTACTTCCAAAATACTTACTTACCCACCTTACTTCAACTATTACCAGTTAAGTAGTATGATTATCCTACTTTTACTATTTGTTGTAATATAAATTATTTTCGTTGTTCTGGTTAGTTTATTTCATTACTTTGTATATCATTCCGTCCTCTCATAAAATATACTGATTTTGACGGAACAAGAATAATGTCAGTAGCGATCTGTCATTGTCAACTACGTATGTGTGTGCCAATGTTCACTAGTGAAAAATCAATTATCCCCTATTATCCCCTATTTTTCTTAAGGGTGGCTAATGCCTTTCGAAATCCGAATATAAGGTATACCCTATCTATTAAAGAAAGAATCATCCAAATCGAAGAACCCAGTACAAAGTTATGCCTGATAGAATCGGTTAACGGACCAGAATTCAGAGGGTGAGTGATCAATATCCTTCATTTCGCTACCCTTAGGGGTGGATTTCATCTTTTAAATTCAAATGGGACCAAAGTCGAAGTACACCCTATCCACTGAGAAAAGAATTATCGGAATTGGACGCCTTGGTAAAAAGTTATGCGTGATCATACATAAAAAAATATGATGGAAAAACATAAAATATACGGGTCGAATAGAGAACCTCCTCCTTTTTGGTTTCGTCGGTTAAAAAATTATATTATCCCCTGAAATCTGCACGCTACTGTATTTTTGGAAGCAAATTTTACAAATTTATCAAAATTCAGTCATAACGATGACAAGGGGTCGTTATTCATAGTGAATAACGCGGTACATATTTTGGCTGTCTCCAATATAAAAAAATTGGTCTGCCCGATGACAAGGAATATCCTACGCTCCATTATAGTATCCGTAAATAAATGTTTGCACTCTGTCACTTTCAATCACACCAGTTCCAAAGACCGTCAACCTTGATACGTAAACGAATAGTAAATAATGAAATGAAACTACTACTTATTGAAAACGAAAAAACTCACGTATGACAAGTTTTCCACCTGAGACGCCCAAACACGAGCACAAAAACACACAAAAAACTGCGATGATAGCCATCCTACTGGGAGGATATATAAAAGCTACTGCTCCCTTGTCAGATATGGTTTTAATGAAATTCCAAAGGAGGATTGGGTCAGAACAAATTAACACAGGTAAGCCCTATCCGGAAAAACCAAAGCCGATTCAAGTGTACACTCGGTAATTGTCCATTTTAATCTCTTGATCCCTGTTCCACAAGCGATTCTTCACTGCCTTCAATGAAACCCGAAGGGACACATCAAAGTGTGCGTATAAACTGGTAATTTTAATTGATATCAATTGTAGAAATTATATATCGTGACGTGAGAGATGAAATTTATATTCAATATTACTAATTATATACAGGGTGGATTCCAAACATTTGCCCACTCAGTTTTTCAGTGAAATGATATGATTCATGCCATATTTCTTTCGAAAACAAATAAACGGTATGCGACCCCGTACTTTCTGTTATCGACTGTCTTGTATACGCGGTAGACTTTACAGTATGGTGGGCCGATTTCGGTGTTTTTCAAAAATGGGAATTTGCAACTATAAAAAAGTTGCAAAACTAAGAAACGATTTTTTTTTTCATTTCACAAAAAAAAAATGTTTTCAACTGCCACAATAACAGCTAATTTTCAAATTTTGAATGTTGTAAATGGACATAAAAGTTAAAAAAAATTGTCAAATAAAGTATTGCATATTTTGGCGCATATTTGTCCTGAATCAGGAATTTCGCCAAACATCATGAAATGTATTTTGAAGTACTTGGACGAATATTACAACAGATGAGCTGAAAGTAATATGATGCGACGGAACAAACGTAACATTCGGGAATAATTGTACAATTGGAGAAACATTTGAAAAGACCGTTGCAGTGGTTTGTTTGCCAGTTGCATGCTAATGAACTGCCTTTGCGACATCTCATAACTTGCCTTGATGGCAGCACAACTGGGACCTATTGGACAGGCATTGAAGGGATGGAGAGTCTTTCTATTAGTAATCTATTCATTTCTATTCTATTATCTATTGTACTTATTTGTTTTTTCATCACAGTTGACTTCAACATAATGGAGTCAAATGTTCCGGCATTGAATTATTCTGTTAAGACTGATCTAAGCACAGATCAAAAATACATTATTGATATATGTGATGCAATCTCAAAGGGAACTGTAGATGAAAAATTATCCAAACGCAGCCCTATTGAAATTGTTCATTCATGATGGCTAAGAACAGCTATACGTATACTGCGGCTATATGTTTCAACCGCTGAACCATCAGAGACCTTGGTTGCCTCGGTAACTTTTATTTTAAAGGTGTATGGTCCAATGTGGTTCATTATTGAAACAAAACCATCACGCCTGCAGGGAACCTTTAATGTCTGGAAAACAATTCAGTTATCAGGGTTTTTACCGAAAAATTTGAAGGAAGTGATTGATCCAGTGATATTGCGATATTTCGCACATCCTGAAGATATTCTACTTGGAATGCTCGGGGTCACCAGACATCATATTCGGGAGCTTGCTGTGCGTCGAATTTTCAAAGCTCGAAGCTCTAACATACAGCAATCACTACGACAATTTGAAGTTCCAAATTCGCTGAATATAAACGCCTCAAGCTATATGGACTTGATTGATTGATTGGAGTACTCTTGTCATTACTGAACCGCCTTTAACAATGGGGTTACCTGTAGAAGTTTTGATCGATATTGTGGAAAATCCGGATACATCAATGCTGTTCTCTGAAATAAAATCGTATCCATGTCACACGCAAGCGGTTGAACGAGCTGTTAAAATTGTGACGGAAGCTTCAGCTGCAGTTTGTGGTAGTGAAAACAGAGATGGTGTAATGAGGGCAAAATTGGAATCACGTGGAATTATACCTTCTTTTGGATCTAAGCAAGATTATAAATTAAATTAAGTTTTAGTTGTTCAAAGAATGTTTGATAATATACCTATTTTTGAGTTATATATCTAAACCTATATAAAAGTCACCATTATGTTAGATACTACTAAAATATTTCCATTTTGCATTCCGTTATACTTGTGAATTCGTTTTATAATGAATATTACCTCTATCTTGAACCACTTCATTTGGCTTAAAATTAAATAAATAACTCAAAATTCAAAAAATGCTGTTGTGGCAGTTTAAATTGCAAAAATAAGGAGAAAAGTATTGAAGAAAATGTGTTTCTTTTTAAGTAGTGCAACTTTCGAGAATTTGCAGATTTTGAAAATATGAACCTATTAAAATGGAAACTTTAGTGTCATTGTGGCAGTTCAAAAAATAGAAATATAAAAAAAATTATAATGAAATATTTTTCTTTTCGTTTTTCACAACTTTCTTATACATGCAGACACAAGCATTTACAAATTTTCAAATCCCCTATACCAATCGGCCCACCCTACTTTACAGTAGAGCAAATTATAACAGGTTTTATCACAACTGCCATAAGTTTCAGTGGGAGGGTGTTTTGTTGCAAATGACCCTTTTCACACTTTTCACACTGCGCTACTGAATATATTCGACAAATCATTTCCCATACAAAAAATTAAAATAAAAAAAAATACCTTGGGTTACAGTAGGATTGAAAATTTCTTCAAATAACTTACGTTCATTGCATACCATACTTAAGCTCACCGATATTCAAAGCTTCCATGTCTACTTTAACACCTACCGCAGAATATATAGATCTACCAAATTGAAAAAAAAATGTTGTCACCTTGCCAGGGTCAATTCTTTTTTTCGTACACGTGCTTGTTATAGATGTTTTTTTTAAATTTTGTCATAATAAATTTAGGATTTTATATCAGAATATTTATTATGTGAATCGTTTTTATATTGTATATGTATATTATATATATATATATATATATTTTTTATTTTTGTTATTTAATTAAATTTGAAATAAATATATCTATCTATCTATCTATCTATCTACCATCAAGAAAGCAAAGGAAATCCACTATTCCAAAAAAATTTATAAATCAAGCAATAAAATGAAAGAAACTTGGTCTGATATTACGGGAAAAACCAAGAAGAAAAATGTTGTGACAACTCTCAATCCTGATAAAATCAATGACTATTATTGCTCTATTGCACAAAAACTGAGTGAGAAAATAACTAGCCCATACGATCCCATGATGAATCTAGAAGGTAACAATATTGACGAGAACCTAATTCTATATGATACAAACATCGATGAGTTAGTCGAAATTTTGAGGTTTATAACAAACAAAAACGCAATTGGTTATGATGGAATCTCGATTAAAATCATCCAAAATCTTCCTTTCAATGAACTCAATACACTTGTATCTATAATCAATAACTCATTTCATGAAGGACTTTTTCCTGACTTCCTGAAAACTTCAGTTGTCATCCCACTTTACAAAGGAGGAGACTCAGATGATCCCTCGAATCTTCGCCCGATCGCCCTCATACCAACTTTGGCCAAACTCATTGAAAAACTGGTAAAAATACGTTTAACCGCTTTCCTAAAACGCCACCCTATTTTAAGTGAAAATCAGTTTGGTTTTCAGAATAATTATCTACTTGATCCCATAGAACATTTTACTCTTATTACATAATTGTTTTTATCTACACTATATTATTTACCACTATATACAACACCTCTGCAAATATTGTAATGTTTATTCATGTTCGTATTTTAAAAATGTATTCTTATATGCACGTATTTATCTATTTTATCCCACAGTAAACATTGTTCTCACTATATTTATTGATTATTATGGTAATAATGTAATGTTTATCTATGTCATATTTATATTTATATTATCTTAAAATTGTTTATATTAGATTCCCACATACAAGTATCTATAATACTTCTGTGGGTATTGTCATGTTTATTCAGATTATATTGCGAAAAATTTGTCACTACGGGCATAAATTGTATCGATTTAATCACGAATAAACGTCATTATTATTATTATTATTATTAATAAAAACACGCATAAAAACCGACGAAACCAAATATGAGGAGGATCTCTATTCGACGCGTATATTTTTTTTTTATCATGTTTTTTTGTGTATGATCACGCATAACTTTTTACTGAGGCGTCCGAGTCCGATAATTCATTCTTCACTGGATAGGGTGTACTTCGAAGTTGGTCCCATTCAAATTCGAAAGTTGAACTCCACCCCTAAGGGTAGCAAAATGAAGGATATTGATCACTCACCCTCTGAATTCTGGTCCGTTAACCGATTCTATCAGGCATAACTTTGTACTGGGTTCTTCGATTTGGATGATTCTTTTTTTAATAGATAGGGTCTACCTTATTTTTGGATTTTGAGAGGAATTGTCCGCCCTTACGGGTGGAAAAATAGGGGATAATTGATTTTTCACTTGTGAACATTGGCACACACATACGTAGTTGACAATGACAGATCGCTACTGACATTATTTTTGTTCCACATCCGTCGAAATCATTATAGGTATTCTATGAGAGGATGGAATGATATACAAAGTTATGAAATAAACTAACCAGAACAACAAAAATAATTTATATTACAACAAATAGTAAAAGTAGATAGTCATATTATTTAACTGGTAATAGTTGAAGTAAGGTGGGTGAGTAAGTATTTTGGAAGTAATAAAAAAACAAGGAGTTAGTAATTAGTAGATTTCAGCCACAAAAAATAGAAAAATAAAAACTTTTCAACAAAAAATTAAACCGACAAAATATGGAACTGAAAAGTAAAAAATAAAATAAACCTTCTTAGTCTCAATAACTTCGCTCCTGAACTAATGTCAGTTACTGATTTTGAGTCGTCGCCAAACAAACAATCAACGAAGATCATTAAATTACTTCAAAAAAATTATCAGAATGTCACCGCCCAACTCGATGCCATCATTTTACAAACAAGCAAATGAATTAGGTATCAGTTGCTTGTTTGTTTGGCGCCGACTCAAAATTAGTTACTTACATTAGTTTAGCAGCTTAGTTATTGAGACTAAGAAGGTTTATTTTATTTTTCAGTGTTCAGTTCCGTATTTCGTCGGTTTAATTTTTTGTTAAGAAGTTTTAATTTCATTTATATATGACACTTACTCAAAGCTGAATGCCGGTAATGTAGCTGCTGCCAGTGAACTCTATATACTACCTGGAACGGCCACGCCTTGGGCGAAAGTGAGGCAAAACCATTGCATAGGCAACCCGCATCTTTTACGGATACCTATCTCTTTCTATCTTATGTTGGTTAATGAAACCCTCGCGCATTATTTTAAATAAATTTTTATTTTTTAGGTTTCTTTAGGAGAAAACGTGATTTTTTCCCAATCGTTATTTAGGAAAGAAAGTAATAATGCAAACAGTACAACGTTCAAGTAAAAGTTTGACTGTTCTCCCACGGGGTTTCTAAATAAAATAAACACACAATATGAAATCCAATTATAATTTTATATTACAATAGAATTTTATATATATATATATATATATATATATATACAAATTTATTCACACAACGATAAATATAGTAGTCGACATCAGTATAATAATAATAATAAGCTTTATTCACGTAAATTAGACTAAATATACAAAAAATGTGCTCAAAAATATCATGAGTAAAGAAAAAAAGAGTGAGTGAGTGAGTGTTTCACAATTATTTAAATAATAAATAATGGTATAAAAATCATATCTAAGCAGAAGTATGAGAATGTACACCTTCATCTTTCCCTTTTTGGAGAAGTACAAGTTCCAAAGGCAAACCTGAAAAGAAAATATGCTATAGGTTTTTATTTTGAAAATGTAATTTTTACCTTCAAAATGCTTTTTTAGGATTTCGTCCAGCTTTTCATTACTATGTCCGCTTTTTGAAATCGAATGAATTACTTCTTTCATATTGGAAATTTTCACATCTCTCCTCTTTACCTTCTGTTTTAGTGTTTTGACTTTTCTTTGCAATAGTATATCCTTATATGGAACAGTTTGGGTTTCGCAATCAATCAACGTTTGAACTTGAGAGCTTGTTGAAGTGGAAGGTAAATTAATGTTCTTAGGAGATATGGTATTACTAATAACATCCTCAGTATGAACATCCACAGACAATTCCTGAAAAAAAAACTTATTTTATTTTTATCAAAGATAAGTGCAAATATATATTTTTTTCTTTTACGTCATACTAGATACACACCAATTTTTTTATTTTTCTGCGAGGTTTAGCAATTTTTGGTAACAAAAGCTTTGGATATGAAAAGACAGTAGGTACAGCATTTGGTTTTAAACGTTTAGTGGAACATCCTGGTTCGACCATGTAATCTGTTGGAAGAAAATGATCCCCACAAAGTTTGCTACTTCTGGATGGAGCCCAATTCTCCCTGCGAACTGCCTTTATCCATAACTCTAGGATATCTGGTCGTTTGAATGGAAAACTGGAAAATAAATTCACTTCCAATCTTGCTAGTAATATCGCTAATTATTCATTACATAACCAAATCTAAATATTATCAACTTACCCATGAAAAGATATTTGCCGATAATCTTGCTCGTTTTTGCATCCAAACGCTATACAATAAATCACCATTGTTTTTTAATGTTAAATGAAAACTATCGCCAAGGCCAGTAGCAAACCACACCAACGATGCTGCTTTTTAAACCACACACGATAAAGGAAACGAAACTAATAGCACAATAGAACACAATAAATGTATATCTTCACTTATATTAAACGTATTGAACAAAAATAATCCCCAATCTCCCTTAATTTCAAGTTAAGAGATAATTTATGAATATAACCGTAATTCATTTGACTGAGTATGACAAAGACAGGTTACCGTAAATAAGGCTTTCTCTGTTTTAGCTGCCCCTAACACACTTTACGTTATTGGAGTGAACGGTCGGGTCCGTTCCAGGTACGTATAGTATAGAGTTCACTGGCTGCTGCAGTCTTCTGCGATCTGTCAAAGGCGTTCCACTGTGTCGACCATAAAATATTATTGAGAAAACCCCACCAGTATGGTTGCAGAGGAACCACGTACAAATGGTTTGAATCATACCTTTCAGGTAGCAATCAAATGGTGCGAACAACGGAACTTTCTGAAAGAAAGGCAATTAAGTCCGGAGTGCCTCAAGGGTCAGTTCTTGGTCCCATTATGTTCTTGTTGTACATAAACGACCTGACCAACTCGAACATATCTGGAAAATTCACCCTATTTGCGGATGACACCACGATATTATGGAACAGCAAGAATTCTAACACCTTACTCGACTTAATATCTACTGATATGAAAAAAATTAAGGAATGGTGTGATGCAAATTTGTAATAATATATAAATAATAATAAATTTATTCACTCACATAATAATATAAGCAATACCATACGTTATAATAGAAGTAGTATAAGATAATAATAATGAACACTCCACTAGAACGTTCTATTGAATATCACACGACAGGCATTAATGAAATGGAGGATGGATAACAAATACTAAATACTAAAATAAATGATATGATGGTAAATATACTCGGTAAGTAAAATACTTGTTCCGAGACAGTGTAGCAATTTAAAAATATAAATATAAAATATAAAAAATATAAAAATATAAAAACATAAAAAATACACACATATATACTGTAATAACTGAATAATTTATAACAGAACACAATAAAATTTTCGAAATTAAAGCAAGAAACAGTAGATTCATTCAACATTGACTTTTAGAATATTTGAATTTGGATCAATTTCATTTGGAGATTGGTTGCACGGGAGATGCGATATGGAAACAAAATTCTTCCTATCCGGATACCTTATGAAATGTTACTTTATTGAATTATATTTTCGTTTCTATCAAACCATGAACGTATGCCCTAGGGCAGGTCAGCACAAATTTTTTTAGACTTTTCTTAAATGTTTTATTTGACATGTTTTTAAGTTTATCGGGGATGCTGTTGTAAAGTTATCCTTCAATACAACAAAAACAAACATCATTTCATTCAGATGCTCTCTTGACGACCTTACATTTAGTAATAATATTTTGATCGAGAACAAGTCTCTAACTAAATTCCTAGGTATCCATATTGATAATAAGCTCAAATTCGACGGACATATCAAGCCTCTCAAAAGCAAGATTTCTGTTAGATGCTTTGCACTGAGAGTAACTGCGTCAAATTTGGGATCTAAAATCGCCAAAACTGTATATTACGCCCTAATAGAGTCCCATTTACGCTATGGAATACCTTTTTGGGGAGTTAGCAACCCATCGGCACTTCAATCAGTCTTGGTACTGCAGAAACGTGCTTCGAGGTACATGCGTAAACTAAAACCCCGTGATTCTTGCAGAAACATATTTATTGAAGAAAAAATACTAACAGTATTTGCGTTATTCATTCTAGAATCAGTTTGTCTCATATACAAGAATGTGTCTATGTTCAAGGCTTCAGGCAGTCATTACAACACCCGTTCTCACATGTTGAAATTGCCAATTCCCTCAACAAACATGATCAGAGATTCTATTTACTATAACGGGGTTGAGATGTACAATCACCTCCCCTCAGACACAAGGGAGGCGAATACAAATATGAACATTATAAACTTTAGAAAAATTATTAAAAAGTTTCTGGCAGATAGACCATATTACAACTTGCAGGAGTTTTACAATGATAAATTTTATTGACAGGGTGCATTTTTGAATCCATGTAAGTTCTTAAGTTGACGTCACTGAGTTGTAGATGTAATTGTATGTATATGCATTTTTGAATCCATGTAAGTTTTTAAGTTGACGTCACTAAGTTGTAGATGTAATTGTGTGTATATATATGTGATTTGTGTGTATACATGTACGTGTTTTTATGTATATATATGCCTATATATATATATATATATATATATATGTATGTTTGTATATATATGGGCATGTGTGTACGTATATATATTTTTAACAAAACAGACTACTTCAACTGCGATCTATGACCTTAAACGGTGTCGTTCCTAATACTTTATATGTTCAACTCTTATTTTAGATATTTTTTATGATTTTTTATATATCTTGTAATCTTCAGTCATACTGCTATATTCAAGCTTTGTTCGCAAGATTTACTCTTAAGACAATAAAGTATATTTATTATTATTAGGCAAGGCAAAGCTTTCATTGAATTCGAAAAGAAAATTGATGCTCAAACCGCACTTAGTTCCTTCGATAGCATTGGCTGTGAAATGCCCTCTGATGCTAACCCAGATGATCTGAGGAGCATCCAAACTTTCGAACCGAAAGATGATTCGGAGCCAGTTGAAAACAAAAAAAATAAATTTGACGTTGAGCAGGAACCGGATGAAGAAAATACGGTCCTTGATATGGCTGAACACAAAAATGAAATTTGAATCAAAACATTGAAAACAGAATCAACAGAAGACGATGGTGAGCTTCTAAACAAAGAAAACTATCAGAGAAGGTTGATGTACACTTGGGCAAAAAAAATTAAAAGGTACCACTATCAACAGAAGACAATGATGATGCTTCTAAAAAAAGAAAACTATCAGAGAAGGTTGATGAACACTCCGGCAAAAAAATAGAGATGGCATTGTTGAGAAAGTCCAAGAACCCATTGAAAACCAGGCAAGTATTTTGGAAACAGAGGACACCGCAAAGATAAAAGAAGAATGTATTGGAAGGCGAGGATATGGAAACTGAAAAAAAAATAAAAAGCAGAAAGAAAAGAAGAAAACTTATATCAAAGAACTTGGTCTCCAGGTTTTATCAAAGTGAGTTATGATACAGTAAAGAATTGGACGGCACCCTCAATCCTGAACTCTCACATACATAATTAATAAGTCATGAGCATTGACTTTGTTGACAAAATTGTGATTTTTTGTTGCTACTAATTTTTTCAGTTGAATTGCTTTGCATGGAGAGTAATATCGATTTGAGAAAATGTTTGGCTTTCTACTTCTTCATTTTGTGCATAGAATTTAATTTGAAAACAGAACAAATTCTTTTAGATGTGGTTACAAATTTTAAAATTAATCAAGTGTACTTGAACAATCAAAGGCAAATATTTTATATATATATATATATTATATATAAATATTTATATTTCCATAGATATGAGTGGAATAAAAAATTAGGTCACATTTCAACTTAAAACGAATATACAGTGCGCGGCTAAATTATGGAACAAATTCGATATTTCGCAAGCAATGTACTTTTGACAAAAATCCTGAAAGAGGCCGATTTTTTCATGTATATTCTGAAGAGGTTATGTCACTGGTTTTGACGTGGTGACGTAATCGGTAATTTTTTTAAATTGAAATAGATGTCTTGTGATACTTCATCTGAGAGTTCTTTCAATACTGCATTCAATGATAATAAATAATTTGATTTGTTTATACAGGGTGAACAAAAATTATTATTTTATTTAAATGTTGTATTTTGTTAGATATAAAGTAATTCTCTTATATTTCATCTGAAAGGTCTTTCAATACTGCATTCAATGATAATAAATAATTCGATTTGTTTTAATATTTTATTTAGATGTATTTTGTTGGATATAAAGTTATTCTCTTACTGAAATAAAATATTAATATTTGTTCACACTGTACAAACAAATCAAATTATTTATTATCATTGAATGCAGTGTTGAAAGACCTTTCAGATGAAGTATCATAAGACATCTATTACAATTTAAAAAAAATAACGATTACGTCATCACGTCAAAACCAGAGACATAACCTCTTTAGAATATACTTGAAAAAATTGGCATTTAAAAACAAAAATCGACCTATTTCAGGGTGTTTGTCAAAAGTACATTGATTGCGAAATATCGAATGTGTTCCATAATTTAGCCGCGCACTGTATACAACTAAAAATATCTATATACAATGCTCGAAAGGCTTCTGGAGCTGTTAGGTAACCTGCTTGCATCTATCCAAGGGATGGCGTGAAGGGGTTGTTACCCCCGCTGAGGTTAAGGAAAGATGTACTATCCTCGAGTTTTTTATTTTTAACCGACGAAACCAAAAAGGAGGAGGTTCTCTAGTCAACGCGTATTTTTTTTTTATGTATGATCACGCATAACTTTTTACTGAGACGTCCGATTCCGATCATTCTTTTTTCAGTGGATAGGGTGTACTTTGAAGTTGGTCCCATTCGAATTTAAAAAATGAAATCCACCCCTAAGGGTAGCAAAATGAAGGATATTGATCACTCACCCTCTGAATTCTGGTCCGTTAACCGATTCTATCAGCTATAACTGTACTGAGATCTTCGATTTCGATGATTCTTCTTTTGTCAGATAGAATATACCTCATAGTTGCTCATATTTGGATTTCGAATGGAATTATTCACCCTTACGGGTAGAAAAATAGGGGATAATTGATTTTTCACTTGTGAACATTGGCACACATATGTAGTTGACAATGACAGATCGCTAGTGTCATTATCACAATCAATATATTCTATGAATAAACTAACCAGAACAACAAAAATAATTTATATTACAACAAATAGTAAAAGTAGATAATCATATTATTTAACTGGTAATAGTTGAAGTAAGCTGGGTGAGTAAGTATTTTGGAAGTAATAAAAAAACGAGCAGTTAGTAATTAGTAGATTTCAGTCACAAAAAATTGAAAAATAAAAACTTTTAACAAAAAATTAAACCAACCAAATACGGAACCGAAAAGTAAAAAATAAAATAAACCTTCTTAGTCTCAATAACTAAGCTCCTAAACTAATGTAAGTAACTAATTTTGAGTCGGCGCCAAACAAACAATCAACGAACATCATTAAATTACTTCAAAAAAATTATCAGAATGTCACCGCGCAACTCGATGCCATCATTTTACGCCTTGCCTAATTCATTTGCTTGTTTGTTTGGCGCCGACTCAAAATTAGTTACTTACAGTAGTTTAGGAGCTAAGTTATTGAGACTAAGAAGGTTTATTTTATTTTTTACTTTTCAGTTCCGTATTTCGTCGGTTTAATTTTTTGTTAAAAAGTTTTTATGTACATAATTTTTCTCGCCTCCTACTTGCGTTTATGCGAGAGTTGTGTATTTCTTGATTTTCAACAGTTGGCTTTTTAGTAAATTGTAGTTTTAAAGAAATATGGAAATTTGAAGGAAAAGGAAATTCAAAAACCTGTGTTTGACAATGATTGTAGAGCCTATTTAACAAACGTTATATAAAGCCATAGCTCTTCTTACTTCCGGTTGCTCCATACAGTTAAAACTGCATGGGGGCTCTGGGAAGCTGTTGTCAATTTCGTCTTTAGTAGATTTGCTAGTGCGTACGACAAAAGATGACAAAGATCCAGAACTAGAACTTGCTGACCTTGTTTCTATACCTACAATCTGGAGTGGAAAGACTGGAAAGTGACTGTAAAGGTTGTGAAGTACTTGGTTCTTGTGAGTTTTGTAGCGCATTCACGTCAGAAGTACCATCAACCTTAAAAAAAAGACAATATTTGAATTTGAAGTTAAAGCAAAAAGCGAAATCTTCATCTTTAGTAAAAGTTAATTAAAAAAATCTGAAATAAAATTTTAAATCTCAGAAATGACGCATTTTCGGAGAATTGGCTTATTTTCTTGAATTCTATGTTGGGTTAAAAAAAAGCATAAACTTAAAAATCATCCTGTATTCTGTATATCTTCGGAAAATTATAATAAAAATAAAATTTCAAGAAACAAACCTATTTACTTTTTATTATTATTATAATATGCTGTTTGTGTACTTACAACTGATTCATTGTCCTTTTTTGATTTCTGTATTTGTTTCACTACACTTTTGCCAGTAGACTTTCATTCGTTCGACAAGACCTTGCATTTCATGTCTAAACTGTTTGCACTCTTGAAGCGGTATCCTTTATGCAGCAGAAGACAGAGATACCTAATTTTATTTAATTATTTAAATATTTAAAAAATACGTTAAAATAAAAAAAAAAATGCCATAAGCGAGGAAGTATGTATTAATAGGCAATCGGATCATTATAATTTCATTTTCCTATGGTCGAAAAAAGCCATACACAACAGAGCTATATAATATTTCAAAACATATTTCGATCCTAGACCAGAGACGCTACTGACTTTTATTTATTCAGACCTCTTCAAACACAAATATAACTCGTGATTTATTAGTTTTCTTGGCCTCCAACGTATGGACACACCTACAAGCATTATCATTGGCTTGCGGTCCGTTTTGATTGGCTCAGACGAATCTGGTGTAGAACTTGACAGCTGTCACTCAAACCCACGTTGACCATCGGCTCTTTTGATCTCCTTTTGAGCTTCCGTTCGGCGTCGGAGAATGTTCACGAGTAGTAAACATTATTTTTCGTTCCGTTACTTCGCATATACGCACGTGTAAGCGGAGTGAGTTTTTCATTTGCTCCTTGAAGAAACAGCTTCTGCAATTGAAAATGGTTAAACTATACACTATTTGCAGATTTTTAGGTAACCTTTAGAAATTTAAAGCAGAAATCAGGCGTCGCGCTGCTTATTAGACGGCCAATTAGGTATAGTCCATCCAATATCAATTGCAGCAGCTGTTTCTATAGGGAGCAAATGAAAACTCACTTCGCTAACACGAGCGTATATGCGAAGAAACGGAACGAAAAATAATCTGTACTACTCGTAAACATTCTCCGTCGGCAGACGGTAGATCAAAAGAGCCGATAGTCAGCGTGGACTTGAGTGACGGCTGTCTGTTGTACAACCGATTCGTATGGGCCAATCAATCGAATACAATGCTGGCAGGTGCGTCTATACGATGGGAGGTCATAAATCACGCGTTATATTTGTGTTTTAATAGCTCTGAAAGATTAAAAACCAGTAGCGTCTATGGTCTTGATGTGTGCCGATCGAAATATGTTTTAGGATATAATAATAACCTACATCAAACAATGAATGAAATTTTTTTTCTTTCTTAATGTATTTGTATAAATAAAAGCTTGTCTTTAATTTTTTTTCATTTTTCATTATTTATGAAGTATTTTTAAATCTTAAAATCTCCGCCACTGCTGCTCACAGGATTTCGCCGCATGACCTTTTTATGCTTCTGCAATTGATATTGGGAAAACTATATCAAATAATGCGAGTTAGGGCGGACGCATCTTTATATAAACAGTTGACGGTTTTCTGACTTGTTCTGACAGGAATTTGCAGGACTGAGAGTTTTTCGACAGGAACCATCTTTATTAAAATTTGAAGAACGGTGGGAAAAAATCAATAACGTTTTGAAAATAGTAACTTGGATTTATTTTTAGGAAAAAATCAATAAAAATAGAAAAGAACAAAAAATTGTGATTTTTTGTTTTTCAAAAATATTATGATTTTTTTCAACCCTGTTCGTGCGGGATTTATCACGTTTGTGCGGAATTTACGACGTTTGCGCGAAATTTATCACGTTTGTGCAAAATTTGTTTGGAATTTATCTCGTTTGTGCGAATTTTTTCTCGTTTTTGCGAAATTTTTTCTCGTTTGTGCGAAATTTTTCTCGTTTGTCCGAAATTTTTCTCGTTTGTCGAAATATTTCTCGTTTGTGTGAAGTTTTTCTCGTTTGTGCGAAATTTTTCTCGTTTGTGCAACATTTTTCTCGTTTGTGCGAAATTTTACTCATTCGTACGAATTTTTTCTTGTTTGTGCAAAATTTTTCACATTTGCGCGAAATGTTATCTATCATGTTTGTGCGGAATTTGTCACGTTTACGCGAAGTTTTATCACGGTTGTGCTAAATTATCAGGGTAATACGAAATTGACCACATTATTTTTTAATCCAAATTAATAAGTCCTCGGTAGTATAGTGGTGAGTATCCCCGCCTGTCACGCGGGAGACCGGGGTTCGATTCCCCGCCGTGGAGAATTTTTTTTATTTACAATCTCTAAAAATAGAGGAATATTTAACAAAAAAAATTTCACAAATTCATATTCTCCTCATAAAAGAATTTCATCAAAATTAATAAACCTGATGAACAAATATTGGTACAGTGTTGCCATATCCATATCCAAATTACAATGAAACGTTTCTCTAATATATGTTTAAAACGATATAATCAATATACGACTATACTACCGAGGACTAATTGATTTCTTGGATATTTGCGATTCAATTAACAAAAACATACCCGCATTCACAACACAATCAAATTGTCAAATACCTGGATGATCTGCGTGAAGCCCTAGTTTGGTTCCACTGTCTACAGAAAATATTTCCATCAGCAAAACAAATGACAAAACTTTGCCCTGGAATAGTGGTAAACATAGGAAAATTACTTATAACTTGGCAACGCTGGAACAGATTTGATTTGTCTACATTGATCAATGGAAAAAAGGGGGGATCAATTACATGTCAAAAATACAGGCCCTTATTTCGAAAAAAGAACGATTACATTACGTTTGAATTTACCGAAATTCGAATTTAAGTACCTTTTAAATGAAAATTGCGACAACACAAGATTGGTGTAGGTTAAACCTAGGTACTACTATCTGCAAATAATATTTGCAAAATATAAATGTCTCATTAGCAATATAAGACACGAGTGTTTTATATGCTAATAAGACATGAACATTGGTTTGTTATAAACACGAAAACTTTTCTTAAATTGAAGGCTCATTTGATGTTTATGACAGTTGCTGAAAATTGACGAAATTTGTTGTTCGAGAAGGTTATGACAGGATTTATATACCGTGTGTCCCAGCTAAAACTTGTCACCCCCTTAATATCCGAACTCGTGAAAAAAATTTAAAATCGCTCAGACCCGTCGATTTTTATTTCAAGGGGGAACTCTTTCACCAAATACATCATCATTGTGTTGTCAACCCCCTCAGCCCCAGCACCCCCTACTTCAGAATTTTCAATGGGACTACTATACTTGTAATACATCATTTTGAAGGGAATTCAATCCCAAATACATCGTTGTTCTGAAATTGAGGATCGATCAAGTGTTGTTGAAGTTTTAATGAAAACTAAGTTTTATCAAGATATTTTTATTTTTCATCACCTAAAATGTTATCATCGTAAGAAAGGTTCAATGTGGGTACGCCACTGTATTGAAAAATAATATGCTGTCAGAAATAATAGTTTAGAAGGTGAGACAGACGTTTTTATGAAAAAAAAAATTGTTGCCATGTGTTTTTGTATACGCATATATTTGTTTACGCCTTGGTATATTGATGTATTCGAGTCACTTCATTCAAGAATTTGAAAACTTTCGAAAATGGTTTATACTATACAAGACAGAATATCCATTGTAGCTGCGTATTTTGAAAAAGGACGTTGTGCTAGAGCTACGGCTCGAATTTTCGAAGAAATTCATCCAGAAAAAAACACATCCAGAAAAAAACACATCATATCATAAGTTCGGGAACAGTGCTGAATAAAAAACATGAACGAATTTTCAAAGAAATTCATCCAGAAAAAAACACATCCAGAAAAAAACACATCATATCATAAGTTCGGGAACAGTGCTGAATAAAAAACATGAACGAGAGAAGCCTATGAGAAATGAAGGGGTCGCTGTTGCAGTTGTAGGACATGTAGTGATGGACAACATTCAATCTTTAAGACAACTTGAGACTATTTCTGGAGTTTCGGAAAGCAGCGTACATCGAATTCTGAAAGAAGCAAAATTCCATCCTTATAAAATGCAGAATGTACAAGAATTAAATGAAGATGACAGACGTACAGAGGTTTGTGAAATCATGAGTCAATTATTGATTTTTGACAATAATTACCTCTACAATGTGTGCTTTTCTGGCGAATCTTCTTTTTATTTAAATGGACATGTGCACAGGCACAACTGCAGATACTGGAGTGACATAAATCCCCATTGGTACAGGGAAACTCATTCACAAACTCCCCAGAAATTGAATGTTTGGGCTGGTATTCTGGGAGACCATATTGTAGGTCCATATTTTATTGATGGTAACCTCAACGGACAAACGTATCTTGAACTTCTTGATACAACTGTGAACCCCAGAATCACTTAGTTACTTGAAGACTATGATAGGCTACTTGAAGGTCAGCTCACCTTTCAACAAGATGGAGCTCCTCCATATTTTGTTGCACCTGTACGTCAATTTTTAGATGACAATTTCACAGGGAGATGGATTGGAAGGCGAGGACCAATAGAATGGCCGGCTAGATCTCCTGATTTATCACCATTAGACTTCTTTTTATGGGGTCATTTGAAATCCAAAGTTTATATTACACAGCCAACTTCTCTTGATGATCTACGCAGGAGAATTGTTGTGGAGTGTCGTGCAGTGACTCCAGAAATGTTGAACAATGTGCGAAGATATTTCGAAAATCGCCTATACTTCTGTATGGAACTGAATGGTTCACATTTTGAACCTTTCTTACGATGATAACATTTCAGGTGATGAAAAATAAAAATATCTTGATAAAACTTAATTTTCATTAAAATTTCAACAACACTTGATCGATCCTCAATTTCAGTACACCGATGTATTTGGGATTGAATTCCCTTCAAAATGATGTATCACAAGTATAGTAGTCCCATTGAAAATTCTGAAGTAGGGTGTGCTGGGGCTGAGTGGGTTGACAACACAATGATGATATATTTGGTGAAAGTCTTCCTATATATATATATATATATATATATATATATATATATATATATATATATATATATATATATATACTGTCTTGGGGTTGCAGTCAGATGCATCTTTCATCAGATCTCAATGATTAAAAGAAAACTCTTTGTTACTTGTCAAGCTTTCGGAATGTTTCAATTCCTTTCTCAAGACATCTATAAAATGATACAAAAATTACAAATATGTTGGTAATCAAAAGATGTGACTTGAGGTTTAAAAGTTTAAAATCGCAAAATTCTATAGGACAGCATAATGTTAGAACACGTCACTGATTTAAAAACACATACTAATTACATAAATAAACAACAGGTTACATATTGAAAACACATACTTATTTTAACAATTATTCATTAGTACATTTAATGAATAATTGTTAGAATAAGTATGTTTTCAATCTGTTTATTAGTATGTGTTTTTAAATCAGTGACGTGTTTTAACATTATACTGTCCTATAGAATTTTGCGATTTTATACTTTTAAACCTCAAGTTAGTAAGTATTCAACATCTTTGATTACTAACATATTTGTAATTTTTGTATGATTTTATAGATGTTTTGAGAAAGGAATAAAAACATTCCGAAAACTTGACAAGTAACAAAGAGTTTTCTTTCAATCATTGATGAAAGATAAATAGACATATTATTATCTAGGTGTCCTAATATAAAAATGAATGAATGTAATAAGATCAATAGAATAGATTATGTATAAGTTGTCTCTGATTACCCAAAAAAACGACTTAATCTTGTTTCTGAAAAATGTTACGCAATTTGATGTATTGAAAAAGGATGTTTCTGAAATTAAATTTATTAATCGTGGTCCAAGAAACGCAAGACATTTGGTACCTACTGTATTATTAGTTGAAGGGATTTTCAGTTTATTGGAATATTTAGCTCTTGTTGAGTAATTTTGCGAGATAATGTCGATTTGTTTTTTATTTTTGTATAGGAAACATACAGCTTTAAGGAAGAAGGTTTGACGAATATCTAGTATCCTTGGTTCAATATATAACTTATCAGAGGAATAAGACCTTTCTTTTTTAAATTAATGTTTAGGAAATATATTTAATTTTTCCAGGTATATATTCGCGGTGCTACCCCATCCTATAATACCATATGCTATACAAGAATCTGTTACAGCAAAATGAAGCATTTTAAGGTGTTGTAAGGTTAAAATTTTAGCTAAGTATTTGAAGCGGCCCAAAAATGTATCATATGTACAATATTGTTAACATGGTAATCCCAACGAAGATGACAGTCGATTTTCTCAGAACATTTTATTGAGATGATTTTATTGTGTTTATTTATCTGTAATGTATATCTATATATATACATATATGAATATATATATATATATATATATATATTCTTCATTTTCTCGGAATAAGGGCCTTAGTCAGTCTATATATTTTTTATTTCATTCGACGTTTCGACATTGTTTATGTCGTCTTCAGGTAAAAATATAATTCAACATGAAATGAAATGAAAGAATAATAGTTGAATTATATTTTTACCTGAAGATGACATAAACAATGTCGAAACGTCGGATAAAATAAAAAATATATAATACTAAGGCCCTATTCCGAAAAATAAAGAATATAAAATATGTGGTCAAGAAATTAAGAAAAAAAAAATATATATATTCTTCAATTTCTCGCAATAAAGATCTGATTCAGTCAATTTGTATATTTCCTCTTAACAACGTTTTGATATGGTTTTTGTCATCTTCAGGTTCAAACAAAAAGATTATATTTATATTCATGCTTCTGATTGTACGAATGTTGTTGAAATTGAAGGCCATCGATTTTTGTTTTACTGATGTGTTCGTGTTGAAGTTTTTTAAACTATTAAATTCAAGTACAATCATCATTACTTCCACTCCGGAGTAGTAGAAGGGCTTATTTTTTAACGCCGGCATAGCAAATGTATTCCATAATTTCAATATATTGTTGCTTTTTCTAATTTTTGCAAAAACACTTGCATCTTTTTTTCGAGGTTAATATCATAAGTGCTACGGGTTTTATCGCTCACAAATTTTTGAAATTTGCCAGAAAGCATTTTGCCTGTAAATTTGCGGTCTAATCAACTGATTAATCAATCTTTAGTAATAAGGCCGCAAATTGCACGAGTTAAATTTCCTAGAGGCAAATTGCTTGGGGGAAAATTTAAAAAGAATTGCGATATAATCATCTAGCACGAATGATATTTGATGAGGATACTTCCCGAATCACTTTCGAAACTGGATAAAATTACCAGGATTATTATCGTATAATTTTATTTCGGAATATGGTGTTTCTTTCAAATATTGGAAGTTTCATTTTATTCAGTTCATTAATACTCTATTCAGTAAAATCTCAAATCCAATAATTTCCGAATAGCTAAGTATCGATAGTATATACAGGGTGAGTCAGAATAAGACCGACAAACTCCGACTACGAATTCCTCACCTCATTTCGAGGTGAAAAGTTACTATCAAGGTAAGTCCTAAAATGCATCCCCTCTGAGATACAGGGTGTCAAAAGTACGAAAAAAATTAGGATTTAATTTGTTTTCTCCAAATGCCTGAAGGAAAAAATTTGAAACTTGGTACACTAATCAAGGCTTATCAACTTGCTAATTTGAAGTTATTATTTTTTGTATTCGTTAACCAGTGGCGTAGTTACGATGGTATGTGGTCATATTTTCTTGGGACAAGAGAATGGACAAACATTTGACATCAGTTCGACCATCGATACTCAACCTAAAAGTCATACATTCCATGTGCCTGAAAGTGGAGGTTTCTGAGATAATTGAGAAAAACTGAAGATATGTCCTTAGTAGAGATGACTAGACAATAATACAAACTGTTTTGGGTTACTGTCAATTATGTCTAATGTAAGTATGATATATCAGTGTGTTTCTACCGGGAACAATGGAAAAAGGCTACGTTTCTTTTTAGTTCCAAATTTTGTGTATGTTTTATGCCTACTACAAACTAGCGTGAAAGGTTAGACTTTTCAACTAGTTATCACGAATCGAAAGAAATCATTTAAGTAGATATTAATACACAATAATTGTTTTTTTTCATCAAAAACATGTTGATTGGATAATAGTTTCCTAGATAATTCAATCAGAAATGGCTTTGATAATGATACTCAAATAAACTTCAACAAATTAAGAGTACTTATCTTCAGTTTTTCGTAAAAATTATTTCAGACCTCAACTCTTATCTGAGTGGAGTATTATGAATTTTAGGTTTGGGTTTGTTTGTCAGTTGATCTGTCAAAACAATCATATGCAAGAAAGTATGGTAACATGTCAGTGAATCCGCGACATCGATCTGATCAAATAATATGATGAATGAAAAAATGGAGTTATCGATCTCATTCTGACTCACCCGTACTATGTTTCCGACTCTTCCAACATTAAGAAATGTTCAGGAGGTTGACACATATTCCGATATGTTGTAAGAAATTAGCATAATACGATTATTGCACTAGGAAATTATGTCTCTATTAAAGGACATATCTCCAGTTTTTCCCAATTATTTCAGAAACCTCCATTTTAAGGCACATGGAATTTCATGACTTTTAGGTTGAGTATCGATGAGTCAAACTGATGTCGAACGCTCATTTGTCCATTCACTTGTACCAAGAAAATATGAAGTAACATATAACCACATACCATCGTAACTACGCCACTGGTTTACGAAAATAAAAAATTATAACTTTAAATTAGCACGTTGATAAACCTTGATTATTGTACCAAGTTTCAAATTTTTTCCTTCAGGAATTTTGGAAAAAACAATTATATCTTAATTTTTTTCGTACTTTCGACACCCTGTATCTCAGAGGGGATGCATTTCAAGACATATACCTTGATAGCAACTTTTCACCTCGAAATGAGGTGAGGAATCTGTAGTCTGAGTTTGTCGGTCCTATTCTGACTCACCCTGTATATTAAAACAAATGGATGAGTAGAAAGCCAAAAATGGTGATGATTTTAATCGTTTTACTTTCATTAGGATTAAGAAGTGGAAAAACCAAAATATGGGATCTCTCGGAAATTGAATTTTAAATACCCACAAATTATACCTGCTCTGAAATGGGGTGAGAATTACAGAGCTGTGTATTTGGTAGAGGATTATCTTGTTACTCAATAACTATGCATAAAATTGTAATATTTTCTGCAATTCCCGCTAGGATGAGTGAAAAAACATCATTTATTTTCCTTAATGTAAATATAAAGATTTTGAGAGACATAATTGTCTCTAAAAGTTCATAGTGTGCGTTTTATTGCTGGATTCACATAATAGTCTAGTCTACAAGCACACTTTTTACGAAAATTATTGTTGAGGTGTCATTCGATTAGGAATGGCATCTAGGAACTTTTTGATAAATGTCGGTGTCGCTCAAAAAAATGCAAAAGTTATAAACAATTTAGATTTAAAAAATAAAGACACGCTTTTATACAAATGCAATAAGAAGCAAAAAATAATTTCTTTAATTATTTGATCTAGGTTATTCTGTGAATAGCAGGATTCAAAATCTTGCAAAAACACTTATTTTAGATTTGCGGCAAGCATTTAAATCTGCTACTCACAGAATAACATAGGTCAAACAATTAAAGAAATTATTTTTTCCTTTTGAGTGCATTTCTATAAAAGCTTGCGTTGAAAATTTTTTTGAATAATTTATTCAATTCTTTCTAGTCATTCATGAAATCCGATATCTTATTGAATTCTGACAAAAATCAATAATCTCAGACCCCTAAAAAACCCACATATCAATTTTGAATGCAATTGAGCTATAATAACAAAACACGTCGCCATCTTGAATTCATGAATTTTTCACAAAAACATCATGATATCTGACCCCAAGATCCCCCACACACCAATTTTTATTGGAATTGGGCTATAACCACAAAACTCGTTCGCCATTTTGGAGTCGCCATTTTGTTTATTCTCTAGCAAAAATTCCATAATGGCTTGTCATCGAAAATATGAATCCCTGCCAAATTTCAAGTTAATCGGACAACTAGAGGTGGGTCAAAATTCACTTGCAAGATTTGAACTAAACATAAATATGAAGTTAAATAAAAGCTTGTAAAAAAAATCCTCGTAGAGCAGGAAATTGTAGGAAAATTCGCGACTCCCGATACTTACCACCAATACTTGTTATAATAATTTTTATTTAGGGTTGAAAACGAGAGTGTGGTTAATGTGCGATGGGCACAATTTCCTCATGTTTAAAAAAAAATATAATTAAATAAAATATTTTTTCCGATTCTGGAATCCATTTTACGAAGGGTTTGAGATTTTTCCGTTTATTAAATTTGATAATTTTTGGTATTTTACCTTTTTATTATTAATTTAATAAAAAGTTGTAATTGTAAGGAAATGATGAAATGCAAAAAGTCATTATCTATACATAAATTCCCCAAAATATTAGTCATTCACTTGAAAACGATTCTCGCCTATGAGAAGATGCATGGGAAAACTAATTGCCACCATTGACTTTCCTCTTGAACGTTTAGATGTGAGTAATTATGCAGTCGTTACAACTTATATGCTGTCTCTACTAAAGAACATATCTTCAGTTTTTCTCAATGATCTCAGAAACCTCCACTTTAAGGCACATGGAAATTCCAACCATAGTGGAACAACCTATAGCGGACACTACACGGCTTACTGTAGGCACCCTAATGCAGGCACATGGTACAAGTACAATGACTCCAGAGTATCACCGATATTCCCAAAATCCCTTGTAAGTAAAGAAGCATTCGTCCTCTTCTATGAGCAAGAGGGCACCCAATCACACCTATAGTTTTTAATTCTCAACCATTTGCTTGATTATAAATCCGATGGAGCTGAAATTTGGCAGGTGCTCATAATTCCTGTGACAATGCATCATAAAATTTTTGTTAGAGAAAAATCAAAACTTTTTAACAAAAAATTAAACCGACGAAATACGGAACTGAAAAGTAAAAAATAAAATAAACCTTCTTAGTCTCAATAACTAAGCTCCTAAACTAACGTAAGTAACTAATTTTGAGTAGGCGCCAAACGAACAATCAACGAAGATCCTTAAATTACTTCAAAAAAATTATCAGAATATCACCGCGCAACTCGATGCCATCATTTTACGCCTTACCTAATTCATTTGCTTGTTTGTTTGGCGCCGACTCTAAATTAGTTACTAACATTAGTTTAGGAGCTTGGTTATTAAGACTAAGAAGGTTCATTTTATTTTTCACTTTTCAGTTCCGTATTTCGTCGGTTTAATTTTTTGTTAAAAAGTTTTTATTTTGAAGTAATTTAATGATCTTCGTTCGTTTATTTATTTATTTATTGTGGGATACAAACAGGACTAGCCCAAAAAAAATGTATCCTCTGAGTAGTTATAGGAATTACAATAAAAGAAATAAAAATATTAGTATGATATGAGAACTATAAGAAAAATAATTATGAGAAAATAATTATTGGAAATATAAATACCTATATACACTGTGTCCGTAAAGTATGGAACAAATTCATTTTTAGCTAAACAGGTCATTTTAAGAAATAATCCTGAAACACGTCGATTTTTGATGTTAATTTACCGTATTTTAAAATAATAATCTAATATACAGGGTGAATTACGTTCAGTAATGACGTCACCGTCATTTTTTAAATGGAACACCCCATTTTGTCTCAATTTTCGGATTACTCTAGCTGAGCTGATTCCAAAAATGTATCACATGTTGATTCCAATTGGTACAGGGTGGACAAAAATACAATAGTTTTGTGTGTGCTCATAAAGTAACGCGTAACATTCTTTATTAGGTAAATTAACAATATTATCAAAAATACTTAATGTCTAGCGGACAGAATATGCTGGAATACATGACTTTATAAATGTTCGAACTGCAGCCCTTGCTGTATTTGACAGTAACCCAAACGGTGTACAAATTCTTGTTGAACCTTGTGTATGGTTTCTTGCGTAATATTGTTTATTTCTGTTCGAATTTTCTCTTGTACATCTGCAATATTTGCTGGTTTCGTTTTATAAATAACATTCTTTAGATGGCCCCACAGAAAATAATCCAAAGGATTTGAATCTGGTGACCTCGCTGGCCATTCAGTGGGTCCACGTCTACCAATCCACCTGTTCGGAAAAATTTCATCTAGGTACCTTCTAACATCTACAGCATAATGTGGAGGTGCACCATCCTGTTGAAACCATAAGCTTCCATCAAAACCTCCAGGATTACGTCTGCTGGGAAACAAATTACGTAAAGTAGGTACGAGATACCCCCTTGAAAACTCAAGGTACGTTGCCCCGTTTAAATTACCTTCGAAAAAGTAGGGTCCGATGATTCGATTTCGTACAATTCCAGCCCATACATTTACCTTTTGAGGGTATTGTGTATGATGCTCACGCATCCAGTGGGGGTTTTCTTTTGCCCAGTATCTACAATTCTGACGGTTAACCTCACCATTTAACATGAAAGTGGACTCATCAGAAAAAATAAGGTTTTGTATCAAGAGAGGGTCTCGGTGACATTTATCCATCATTTCTTCGCAAAATTGGAGTCTTCTATCGGGATCATCTTCGTTTAATTCTTGCACAAGTTTGATTTTATAAGGATGCCATTTTCAAGCTTCAATAGTTTGTGTACCGTTGTTTTGCTAACACCGATATAGCGACTAACTTTACGAACAGAAGTGTGCGCATCTTCTTCAAAACTCAGTAAAACATCTAATACTGTATCAGCATTTGCAGGGGGACGACCTGATTTGCGTACATTTTCAACATTACCAATTTCTCGAAATTTCGTTTCAATCTTACTGACTGTTGAACGCGTTATAGGTCTTTCTGGATATTTATCATTAAACAAATTGCACACTTCCATCTGAGTTCGCGATCTGTCTCCATACCCAATCATCATAAGTATTTCAATTCTTTGTTTTACACTTAACTCCATTTCTACTTCCAATTAAATCTAAGCAATCATTCGAATATTCACGAATACCAAAAATATTGTAGTACTAAACTGTCACTGAACATCAATAAATTACTAAACAAATAATGACATTTCCCAAAAAGTAGACGACTATGTTTTTTATAAATAGATAAGAAATATTTTTTGTCATATTCTGTCTGCTAGACCACAAGTACCAAACATGTTTGGAAACAGCTCATTTTTATTACTCTAAACATGTAGCAAACTACGGGGTGTTACATTTAAACCAATTGCCGCTAGACAATAAGTATTTTTGATAATATTGTTAATTTACCTAATAAAGAATGTTACGCGTTACTTTATGAGCACACACAAAACTATTGTATTTTTGTCCACCCTGTACCAATTGGAATCAACATGTGATACATTTTTGGAATCAGCTCAGCTAGAGTAATCCGAAAATTGAGACAAAATGGGGGTGTTCCATTTAAAAAAAATGACGGTGACGTCATTACTCGAACGTAATTCACCCTGTATATTAGATTATTATTTTAAAATACGGTAAATTAACATCAAAAATCGACGTGTTTCAGGATTATTTCTTAAAATGACCTGTTTAGCTAAAAATGAATTTGTTCCATACTTTACGGACACAGTGTATGATAAAGATTTATAGGAAAAACTATTGTTCGAGATACAACTTGGCAGATATTCAGTGGTACTCTAATTGCAAAAAGTGCGTTTTCAGAATATTTTGGAATTTGTGGAAGCTATTTGCAGATATGTCGATGCTGGTGGAACTTGACAATATATTGTAGGTCTGTGTTATCCTGTGTAGAGGGGAGTTTCGAAAATAGTTTGTTTTTGCCTGCTCGGTAAAGAATAAAAGAGTTTGGCGAGTACTATAGACCGGTGTAGCATATCGAATCTGAGAAACTATTTCGATTGCATCAATTTTGCTATTTACGACTTTATAAAAGAATTTCACATCTGTAATTTTCCTCCGGTGCGCGAGTGAGCTGAGATTTAGTTCTTTTCGAACGTTGCACCTTTCATTGATATGTGGGAAGCATTTCCTGTTTACATGATCAATGAATTTATTTTGAATACTCTCAAGTTTTTGGGCATAAATATTATAAAGAGGGTTCCAGATTACTGAGCCATAAGTCAGAAAGCCTATCTAGATCTTTCTGAATAAGTATCGCATCGTTAGGGCAAATGACAGGAAAAAATACTTTCAGGTCATCTGCATACATGAGAAATCTGGGGGAGTGAAAACACTCGCTTATATCATTAATATAGATGTTGAACAGCAGGGGTCCCAAATGGGATCCCTGAGGAACGCCAGACGTAACCAGAACATTATCTGATTTTTGATTGTTCATAGTAACTGTTTGATACCTGCCTCTGACATACGAACTTAGCCATTCATGAAGTGCTCCGTGCACACCAAATCTCGCAAGCTTCGAGAGTAAAACTGAATGGTCGATTTTGTCGAAAGCCTTGCTGAAATCGGTGTACACAGAGTCAACCTGAGCTCTGCGATTCATATTCTTCAATATATATTCTGTGTATATAAATAGATTCGAGTCTACAGAACGGTCTCTGATAGAGCCGTGTTGCTGGATATTCAATATGTTCTTTGTATAAAAAAACAAGAAGTCAAAAATAATACTTTCGAATATCTTAGCAATGATACATAGTTTTGAAATGGGCCTGTAATTTTCGATAATGTGTATCCCCAGATTCAAATATAGGTGTGATATATGCAGCTTTCCAGATTTGCGGAAAGTGTCTTTCACTTAATGACTTGTTGTATAATATGTACAGGGGTTCCGTTAGAAGAAGAGAGCATTTTTTTTAAAACACCTCGGAACATCGTCTAGACCAGGTCCTTTATTAGGTGGACTATTGAGTTTTTTCATGATGTCGTTCTGGTTGATGCTATGATTTGTGATATTTGAGAGTGTATTATTAAACATTTCTACTTGAACATTGAGCTGAGGGATGAACATAGGGGAAAAATACTTTGAAAATGCATTGCAAATGTCTTGCTCATCAACAATTGATTCGTTATTGTATTTTATGCTATCAGGAGTTTCTTTCGATTTTCTTTTGTTTCTGATGAATTGCCAAATGTGTTTCGGATTACTCACGATATTTTCTTCAACTGTGCGTAGATAGTATTTGTAATCTTCGTCGATGAGGTGTTTCGATCGTCCTCTCAATAGTTTGAAAGTTAAATAGTCAAGATCATTCTGAAATTTTTTCCAACGTTTGTGATATTAAATTTTTTCCCTAATTACTTTTATAGTGGATATAGAAAACCAGGTGGGATATGATTTACAATAGTTTGGCTTTTTTGGGACGAATTTACGTATCAAATCATAAATAATAGAGTAAAACCTTTCAACTGCGTTTTCGGTATCCAAATTTACGAGTTCCTCATTCCAATCGACGTCACTAAGGGTGCGGTTGATTGAAACATAGTTAGCATTATTAAAATTATAATTGTGGTTATTACCGTTTTTTCTGCGAATTGGCTGGGCGCAGTTAATGTTAAATTCGATTGTGGTGTGGTTTGGGTCTTCGGGCACCAGAGGAAATTTACATATATTGATATTTCTTATATTGCAATTGTTATCGAAAATTAAGTTAAGGTGTTACCTGATACGTTCAAAAAGCTGTTTTATTGGTTTAGACCCGTTAAGGATACGGTGTCGATGGATAAACTGGAACGTTGGTTGTTGAAATTCTCAGGTTGGCAGAAATTATTTATTGGATCTGGCACCCACTGTATTTAGGAGCTTAGTTATTGAGACTAAGGGTGGGTATTATAAAACTATTTCGACAGATAACTAGAAGTTAACTTGTGGATGACGTCACATGTTATAGTTAACTTCAAAATGTAGCAGTTAACTTTATCGGGTGGAACGGGTGTCGGTTAAAGTTAACTTTGTAGAAAATGGTGGTTTTCGATCGTCGACAATTCTCCTGCTCCTGTCAATATTGCATATGAGTCATATAACCTCAATTTTATTGTTTTGATTTTTCGTTTTCGCAAAATGTTAGCAAACGATATCCACGTTATTTTTGAGGAACTTTAAACCGATGATGAAGAAGATGCTGTGAATATTGTTGAAGCCCCTCGGCGACAAAGGATATTTAGGAATCGGTTAGACTATTTCACCTTGTGGAACGAAACAGAATTTAAAAACCGATTTCGACCATCAAGAGAGTCTGTACGCTTGTTAATGGGGCACATTGAAGCAAATTTACAAAGACCAACTAATAGGTCAGCATTTCTAGTACCTATTTTAATTATTAGAGAATTATAAATATTTTTAGAAATCATCCTCTATCGCCAGTAACACAAGTGTTGATTACACTCAGATTTTATGCAACTGGTTCATTCTTGGTAGTTGCTGGAGATTTTGGGGGTATTCACAAGTCAACTGCTAGCAGTGTTATTAGAAAGGTCACAGGGGAAATTGCATTGTTATCGTCGAATGTTCGAATTAAAAATAAAACTAACAAAAACAGTTTTTTTATTTCATTTAAAACAAACAAGATGGTGTGAAAATGTGTCCTTATCACCTAGATAAACATATAGTCTTTTTTCATACTGTATGAATAATCTTCGGTAGAGCATATCCAGTATTGAAACGACCCTTTGGTAGGTAGAGAGGGGAAAACACGAGTGGACACGATTTGCTGTGCTACGGCGAATCTTCACCAGTGTCTTGGCATGCATCGTTTGAAAGGTTAGGTTTGTTTAATTAATAAATAGGTAGTGCAGTTATTTATTCAACTTTGCAATAGTTTACTCGTGTAAGTTCTCTACGTCTCGTGAATCGCCTATACCAAATAATTTAGTACGCCTATTGAATTTCTATTAATAGCCATAGTTAGACAATGGTTTGGGTATCTTCGATAAAAATTGGTTGTTAGGTGGGGGAAGGCCAAAGTGGTCGTTTCAATACTGGATGAGCTCTATGTCGAATAATATCTCTTTTTTTCTCTTCTTAAGTCTCTTTTTTTTTCTTCTCAACTCTCTTCGAAGGTTCTCTTTTTAACTTTTTCTCTTGGCCACACACACAATAGTCAACAGAATATTCACCAGGTAAACCAGAATTTCATTGAATGTCAACAATCACAAGAGATTCGACAAGTTTTAAGTGTACAATGGCTAAAATCATATAAACATTAATGTTTCGAAAAGTAAACAATGTGTCATCACCTAGATATACATTTATAGCCACCCCTTTTCCTTACTGTATGAATAATTTTCGGTATGTTGAATAATCTCTCTTTTTTCTCTTCTTAACTCTATTTTCTTTCCTCACAACTCTCTTTGAAGGTTCTCTTTTTCACTTTTATCTTGGCCACAGACGATTCAGGAAGATTTTGGGAAGGAACTGGATTCTTCTTCAAGAGCCCATCGTCTGTCTAAAAACTCGCTCAATCCCAGATTAGTCTGCACCAGAACGTTACGTTAATTTTCTCATGGAAAATGATGAAAACTTATTTCCAGTTCAACGGGATCGTTTTGCCAAGAGAAAAATAGTAGGTTACCTTTTTGCCTTCTTCTTCTTCTTTTTATTTAAAAAACGGTACCTTTATAAAACTGACAGTTTGAAGCTCAAGTTAACTTGACTGATAAAATTAAAGTTAACTTCAGAACATATTAATAATACCGGCCCTAAGAAGGTTTATTTTATTTTTTACTTTTCAGTTCCGTATTTCGTCGGTTTAATTTTTTGTTAAAAAGTTTTTATTTTTCAATTTTTTGTGACTGAAATCTACTAATTACTACTTACTTGTTTTTCAATTATTATAAAAAAAAATACGCGTCGACAAGAGAACCTCCTCCTTTTGGGTTTCGTCGGTTAAAAATAGCTGCTCCAAGATGGTGGACGAGTTTCGTGATTATGGTACGATTCGATTCAAAATTGGTATGTGGGGGTTTTCGGGGACGGAGATTGTGGATTTCAAGATGGCGGCTCCAATATGGCGAACAAGTTTTGTGATTATGGACCGATTCGATTCAAACTCGGTATGTGGGGGTTTTTGGGGTCGGAGATTACGAAATTTTAAATTCAAGATGGTGGCCTCAAAATGGCGGAGGAGTTTCGTGATTATGGTGCGATTCAAAAGCTTTTCGCTTTTATATTCGAACTGAAAACTTTGCGCGACAAACTTCCGAATCTATAACTCACGGAATAACCTACGTCACACATCCAAAGCAATTATTTTTAACTTTTTAGTGCATTTGAATAAAAGCTTATCTTCAAAAAGGTTTTTTATTAATTATTTTTTTATTGTTAAACTGAATGAACAAATTAGTGAATCAATCTCTATCTTTTTAACCTTGAAACTTTCAATAAAAATAACCAAATTAAATCACCTGAATTATATACACAAAAAATTTTGTAATCGTTTGTTACATCACAATATAAAATCATTTTATTTCAACATCTGTATAGCTATCAATGTCAAATCTCTTCTTTCTGTTCATCAGATCGAAAGTTCCACCGTAGTCGAAGAAATCCGAAAGAAAGCCGTCTCTGAATGCTTCGAAAGCTTGACTATCCTTCTTTCCAGTCATCTTTTTCGCCGTTGTGGATCTACCAGAAGCGAAAAAGGTTCTCCTAGTGCTCGGCAGCATCGTTGTATGATCCTCCGCCGAATCCACGCTCAATTTGTTGATCGGTCTCCTGGACTCAGATCGGGAGTGTTTGAGGGCTTGGATATTGATCGGTACCGGGGAGCAGCACACCTTTGGCATATCGTTTTCGAAACCACATTCTTGGTTGCGTAAGAAGTGGACCACAGAGGCTTGCAAGGGTTTCGCTGATGTCTTGATGAGGTTCATGTAGGGGTCGCAACTGTTCAGGTTGACGCAGTCAGACTTCGTTCCACAAGACGAACCTGTCAACAAAGGATCGACATTAGTTTCAGCTACTATTCAGTTATATATTTTTTGTATACAAAGACAATAATGTTCGAATTAATCCTCCTGCACATCGCGTACTGTTTTCTGATTGGTTGCTAATTAGGATATTTCATTAACCAGCCAATCAGAAAACACCAATAGAATCTAACAAACTTTCGTTTGTAGACAGCTTTGTAAACCGTGCATGCGAGAATCTTGCTTGGCAACACTGTTCAGTTCACGTGTTCTGAATCACTACAATGGTAGTGTTTTAAAACAATATTCAACTGCGAATGTTTCCCTTTTCAATATTGTTTGTGTCGTTTGTTTCTTACAAGTGACTGTGATAATTATGATAAGTGCCTCAAAGCAGAGTATGGAGTCAACTAGTTCTGACTTTATCACCGGTTTGGATATAACAGGGTTAGTTGTTTTCTTCAATTTGAAAAAAAAGTTAAAATATTTTTTTGGCAAATTCGACAAAATTTTGGGAAATGCACACACCGTCCTATCTCAGCTGACCTGCTCAGAGCCGTAAGAAAACACTGGCGATTGCCAGATGCAAAAAACATTTGAGTGATGTGGAATATTGAATCTATTGTGTGGTTAATATACAAAAAGAGTCTAAGAATGGATTGCAGGTAACCGGAGATAGGTATTCAATTTCATAATGATGAAAACAAACAGTTCGGTGTTTGGTTGTAACAAACTCCAGCAGAAGACAAAGACAAAAATGTTCAAATTACTTCTCCTTCGCGTACTGTTTTTTGCCTGGTTTCCAAGTAAGAACTTCCATTCACCAGCCAATCAGAAAACAGTGGTCGAATCTGACAAACGTGCGTTCGTTGACAGATTTCTAATTCTCAACCAGCGGCGCGTGCGGGCATCTTGAGAACACTACCTGGCAACCCTGTTTAGCTGTCATTCTGGATCACTAAGTGACAATGGCCATTGATATCATTTTCAATAAAATGCTGTGTATGTCTTTGTGTTCTTACAACTGATTTATTGATAATTGTGATTCGTTAAATGCTCCAAAGTGTGTTGACTTCATCAACTAGTTCTGACTTTATCTCACAATTTGGATAAAACGAGGTTCGTTTGTTTTCATCACTATGGAACTGACTACCTTCCGCTGGTAGCTTGCAATTATTAATGCTCAGACTCTTTTTGAACATTTACCAAACAATCAATCAACATTCCACATTATTCAACTGTGTATTGCTTCCGGAAATTGCCAGTATTTGCGTACGGCTTTGAGCAGGTCAGCTGAGGTTCTCAAAATGTTGCCAAAAAAATCAATTAAAAAAAATGCATTTTGAATTACTGTCATTTGTTGAAACATGATATTATACAACCTTCATTAACGGGTGTGCAAGATGTTGGATAACACCTTGTATATATGAAATTGGATTTGACAGTCTGTACAAATCTGAACTCACAGAACCAACAAGCTTCTGATACAAGACTCGCATGTTCATTTCAGTATTAGTCTGATTAACAAGTTAAAAAACGAGTTAATTCTTGTTCCCAGTCCTAAAAAAATGTGCGATAGCTCATTCAAATCAGAATGGCGCCTAGAAAAAAAAAATCGAGCATTTATAAGCACATAAAAAATTGCAATTGTTATTAACAAAATAAGATGAAAAAAAAAAGATCCATAATTTAAAAAATTATGGTGTCATCAGAACACTTGAAAGAATGAAGCTCTGTTGGGAAAAAAATAAGTTATGTCTATTTTTCAAAAAGTTATACGATTGTTAATTAACTAATTTTTATCCAATCTCTGTTTTTAGAAAAGTCGACAAAAGTTTAAATAATTGACCTATAAATTTTTTGCTTCTTGGAGCCCTTCTTATATACATACTCAACAAGATCACGTGATAAAAGTTCGTTAAAGTTTTATATAAAAAATGAAATATTAAAAAATATTGTTGAAAATATTTTTGTTAACAAATGTTATTATACAGATGTTTTTGCATCTAACAATGGCATTAATCAACGTAGGAAAAAAAATTACGACATTTGTTAAGAAATTGTTTATAAACAAATAGACAAGTACAATATTAAAAAAAAAACTTACCATTTTATTGTCAAGACAAAATAATGATTTAAAAAAAAACTTCAATGAATTTTTCAATTGTTTACCGTTTTTTTATATTTCGTTTGTTTAAATGATTAATTTTGAAATTTTTCTCTCTTTAAAAATCATAATTGGCATTTCTCTAAAAATTACCAAAAAAATTTTTTTTATCAATAATTTCATTGTTTATTAAGTTAAAAATTTGTTATAAAGAATTTGTGACCCTCGGCTTATTTTTTTCCTGGAATTGAAAAAAAATTACAAAAACAGCCATATATAAGGAAGTACTGAAAAAATTTGTCTTAAATTTTTTATAACATTTTTATATATTACACGATACCGAAATCAAAGTGGCCTCTGAATATCTCGAGTAACAAATAGATATAACTTTTAAATTATAAGAGATACGATAATGAACATTTGCGACATTTTTGTTTTTTTTTAATTTTCGTACTTTTTTTTACTTAACTTGAAAAATGAAAATACAGCTGTGAACCGGACAATTCTGTTAAGTGATAAAATATCTGCCAAATAACCTTTACATAATACCCATATCTTTTATAGTTTAAATTATAAACGTATTTTAATTAATATTTATCTAACTCGTGTTCCGTCATATACGATATTTTATTTTATATTACAGCACTCATTTATATTCAGCAATATATTTACTTTCTATTCATTGTAATAAATTATAGTAGCTTCTAACTGAAGGTGCCTCTATTGTTTATTAAAAAAAACATTAATTTTTAATCAAATTCGAATTTTTATAAACAAATGCATGTAACAGCTGATCAGCAATAGTTACATACTTGGATTGTTTATCCATTTCAAAGATTGATTAATCTTCTACAAAAATGTCCTGTATGTCCATTATCGTATCTCTTATAATTTAAAAGTTGTACCTATTTGTTACTTGAAAAATTAAGAGGCCACTTTGATTTCGGTATCGTGTGATATTTAAAAAAAAATTAAGTACTTTGTTATATATCGCTGTTTTTGTAAATTTTTTACTTTCAGGAAAAATATTAACCCAGGGTCACAAATGGTTTATAACAAATTGTTAACTAAATAAACAATGAAATTATTGAAAAAAGAATTTTTTTTAACCTATACAGAAATGCTAATTATGATTTATGAAGAGAAAACAATTCTCAATTAATAATTTAAACAAACGAAATATAAAAAAAATATTATAAGCAATTAAAAAAATTATTTATGCCTTTTTTTAAATCACCATTTCGTCTTGGCAATAAAATGGTAAGAAATATTTGTTTTTAAATATCATACTTGTCTATTTGTTTATAAACAATTTCTTAACAAATGACGTGAAATTTTTTTTAATTAATGCCATTTTCAGGTGCAAAAACAGCTGTATGATAACATTTGACAACAATTTTTTTTTAATTTTTCTAATATTTAATTTTTTGCTCATTTAAATAAATTATAACAAACAAATTATAAAACTCTAATGAACTTTCATCGCGTGATCTTGTTAAGTATGTATATAAGAAGTCAATTATTTAAACTTTTATGTCGACTTTTGTAAAAACAGAGATTGGATAAAAATTAATTAATTAACAATCGCATAATTTTTTGAAAATTCAGATGTAATTTTTTTTTCCGACGGGACTTTATTCTTCCAAGTGTTCTGATGAAACCATGATGTTTTCAATTTTTTTTATTTATATTCAATACTTTAAAAAAAATATTTTCGGCGTTGAATAAAAATTATAAATAATGGTGGTGGAACTCCGGGAGTCAGAACTTTTTTATTGGAAATTTCCTCCTCTTGGAGGATCTTTTTTCAAAAGTCCGAAAATTTTAATAGTTTTTCAGTTATCAATGAAAAACTGAATATATTTTTTTTTCATCTTATTTTGTTAATAACAATTGCAATTTTTTATGTGCTAATAAATGCTCGAGATACATTTTTCTAGACGTCATTCCGAATCGAATGAGCTATCGCATATATTTTTAGGACCGGGAATAAGAATTAACCCGTTTTTTAACTTGTTAATCAGACTATATTTTCAAGAAGAAACGTGTAGAATATATTATAAGATTTAATGACTGATTCAAAATAATTTATACTTGCACTATTTTGAACTTCGAACAAATATTGAAAAAACCTCTTTTGAGGTTCTTAGAGCTTAGTGAAATGGAAATTAATCAAAATATAGATGACAATTCACAATTTACTCAAAATTTACTCAAAAGAAAATTTAAGTTTACTTTTGAATTGCACAATGTGATGAATATTTTCTTTTCAATATTCAAAGAACCAATATCAAAACTTCAAGATTACTCACTGGGAGTGGGAATTGTAACCTCTGCAAGGTCTTTCTTCAGTGAATCGGTACAGCAGACTTTTGGACTACCATTATCTGTACCGCACTGCTTACTGCTAAGAAATTCGAAAAATGTAGTCTTCATGGGTTCCTGAAGATTTTCCGTAAGCCTTAGCATAGAAGTGCAGTTCTTCAAGGGAATGCAATTGCAGTTGGGTTCGATTTTACCTGCATAAGAAAATTGAAATCGATCAAACTCGAAAAACTACAGAATAAAGATTGGGCCAGTTCATATACCGGGTGATTCTCCAAGGTGGCTCAACCCTATAACTTTTTTATTATTGATTATAGAAAAACTAAATTTGGGGATTGTGTATAACAGTTCAATTTACATTTTTTGACATATTTACTTGCTTTGCCGTACTTCCGGTTTGACTTTCGATTTTCAAATGGGACATCCTATATATTTTCACTTATTTGGATCGAGAATGACATTCCAAATCCAACAACACCTCACTTTTGTTTGAAGGTTGTAGACGATGTGGTAACTTGATTACCCTCGTTTCGGACGTACATCGTCTTAATGGATACAAAAGGTTTTCACGACGTTTCGAATGCTTGTATCTGCAATCGTCTTCAGGTGAATACTGACTGACTGTATTCAGTCAGTATTCACCTCAAGACGATTGCAGATACAAGCATTCGAAACGTCGTGAAAACCTTTTGTATCCATTAAGACGATGGACGTCCGAAACGAGAGTAATCAACACCTCACTTGTCAATATTTTACAAAAAAAACATTATTATTTCAATTTTTATTTTTCGATCTAGAATGCCCTGGATCGTGTAAATCGCTTCATTCTTGATCAAGTAACATGGGAAAAATATGACTTTAAGGCTTATGACTTCACAGACGTTTTAAGAATTATTTAAAATAACTTTATTTTTATTGTGGATTTTTCAATTCACAGAAAAATATTTGTATTCAATAATCAATTGAGAATGTTCTTTCAACATTTCGAATATTGTCCAACTATGTATTTCATAAACCAGACAGACTTTCTCAACTTCAAAAACTCGAAAATCGGGGTAACAGAATTATATTGGGATATGGTCATCATACTATTTATCAAATGTTGAATATGTTGCAGTGGCTATCGAATTCGAATGGATTGTTCTTTTTAACGCATTTTTATTAACTTTTCATAATTATTTTAAGATAACTGATGTCAAGCACCTCACGCTTTTTTAACATGAAGAACATTTTTTGGTCAATGACTTTATTCTCATAATTTCAACTTTTCAGTCCTTATTGCCATATATGCGTGTTTTTTTTTCGTTTTTTCAAAATATAACTTTTTATCAATGGTATTAGTATTAAAAATAACCAAGGGTCTTCAACCAACTTATTTTGATGAATTTATTGTATTTTAAATGATCAAATTGAAAGATACAATATAGAATGCATTAAGGAAGCAAATTCTGTAAAAAGATTTAAAACTAATTCGTTACAATATCTGGAGCATTAATTAATACGTTTTTCATTTTCTTTATTCACTAAACATAGACTCTAGATAATTTTACTTCCTGGTTTACATTAAATTGATGTGCTTGGTAGTGTGTGTGGAACCTTCTTCTTTTAATATTGTGTATTATGTTTTTTTTTTTTTTTTTTTTTTGGTTTTTTTCCATTATTTTGTCATTGACTTACACTTTTTTTAGTTTAATTTTTTGTGAAGTTAGGATATCCTTCTTTGAAGATATCCGCTAAAGTTTCTTGAATTTGATATTTTTGTCTCTGCTTAATGTATTTCGTACACTCGATTAAAATGTGTTTCACTGTTAGACTTGTGGCACATACTTCACATAAAGGTTTTTCACTGTGTTTTAAGTGATATTCGTGGGTAAGGCGTGTATGACCCAGCCGCATACGTGTGATAGTAACCTCATCTCTTCGGCATTTGAACTTGGTTTTACGAGGGAGCACTGATTGTTTAATTTCTTTCAGTTTGGCGTTAGAACTATCCCACTCTTGTTGCCACTTGTTGGTCACTTTCTGCCGGATGTAAGCCTTCGTGTCGCTGATTACAGTTTGTTCGATTTTTGGGATGTCTTCGTTGGATGTGGTTTCCCGTGCTAGTTTGTCTACTTCCTCGTTGCCGTCCACTCCTACGTGCGACGGTACCCATATTACACGCAATGCTGCTTTTTTCATTTGGAGATAGTAGAGTTCCCTCTTTATCAGCTGAAGTATTGGATGGTTGGGGTATTGTTGATTCAATCCTGATATGGCACTTAGAGAATCGGTGATTAGAAGATTTATTTCTTAATGTGGTTTGTTGTCTTGACAGAATTGCATATATTCAAACTTCAGAAAATCGGGTTATTCTCTAAGGTGACTCACCCCTATAACTTTTTTATTATTGAAGATAGAAAAACGAAATTTGGGGGTTTCGTATTATAGTTCAATATACATTTTTTGACATATTTACTTGCTTTGCCGTACTTGCGGTATGACCGGAAATGATCCCAACTTTCGATTTTTAAACGGGACATCCTATATATTTTTACTTATTTCGATCGAGAATGACATTCTAAATCCAACAACACCTCACTTGTCAATATTTGACAAAAAAGGTAATTTTTATTCCAATTTTTATTTTTCAATCTAGAATGCCATGTATCGTGTAAATCGCTTCCTTCTTAATCAAGTAACATGAGAAAAATACGACTTTGAGGCTTATGACTTCACAGTCGTTTCGAGAATTATTTAAAAGTGGCAAATATGAATTTTTTCAGTTAACTTGATTTTTTCAAATGGAAAGGAGGTGGCTCGTCGGCTATTTGTGGAAGATCATTTTCTTACGAATAATTTGATCCCACACACTTTCCCTTTATTTTCACTATTTTTCTGAATAATTGCAAGAAGCGATCATACCTAATAACAAATAATACGTATTCGGTATACTTATGCAATAAGTCCTGTTATTCTAGTTATCCGTGACAAACAATTGAAGCTATTGCTAGGACTACCTAAGCAAATAGGCTAATAAATATGCTATCACTTTAAAAAAATTATTTGTTGCGTAGTTTATAATTCGATATGGAAAATTATACTAGAAACGAGAAAATTGATATGTTGCTAATTTACGGAGAAGCCAAAAAGAATGCAACTGATGCAGCTTGAATTTATGCTCAGAGATTCCCTAATCGTCGCCATCCCACTCGGCATTATTTTCCAAAACTGGAAAGGAAAATGCGAAATGAACCAGAAGAAAATGCCAATAACTTCATCGTCAGTGAAGAAAAAGAAGTAGACGTGTTAGCCTATGTTGAAGTAAATTGTATGGCGTAAATTCGCCAAATTGTTTCTGAGTGTGATATAAGTTATTCGTCCATTTGGAGAATTCTTCACAAATATAATTATCGATCATTCAAGTACCAACTACACCAAAATCTCTACGATAACTACTACAACCGAAGATTAACTTATTGCAACTGGTTCTTTACTACATACAGAGAAGATGTACGTTTTCCATTTAAAAAATTTTATTCAGATGAAACTCGATTCACCAACTTGGGTGTGTTCAATCGGAATAATAAAAGGTACTGGTCTCAAACAAATTTACATCTGATGCAAGAAGGAAATTTTCAAGAGCGATTTGGTTTCATTCTTGATCAAGTAACATGGGAAAATACGACTTTAAGGCTTATGACTTCACAGTCGTTCTAAGAATTATATAAAAGTCCCAAATTAGTCCATTGAGGTTCTAAATTTTCAAAATGACCTCCTTGATCACGTCAAAGTTCAACTTTTTCAATTAATTAGCTGTTCCGCAGTGATGTTCTGGAATGCCACCCTTACTTTATACTCCAGATCTTCACGAGTAGCTGATGCTCTGTTATACACCTGATTTTTTATTGTTCCCCAGAGAAAAAATCTAGCGGAGTAAGATCTGGTGATCTAGAATATGAAAAAGAAATAATACATTATGAAAAAATATGACAACTTAAGAATGTACCTCGCAGGCCACTGAATAGGTCCATGAGTGCCAATCCACTTTTCTGGGAAGGTGTCATTCTGATGTTCTCTTACGACTTGAGAATTGTGAGGTAGGCGATCCATCTTGTTGAAAATAGATATCAACTTGGTTAGCCAGTGGCAAATCTTCAATGAAATCATTAATTTGATTTCTAAGGAACTGTAGATATCTTTCCGCAGTAAGTTGTCCGTCGAAAATTATTGGCCCCAAAAGTTTTCCTCAGATAATACCCATTCAGCAATTGAAACCTAATCGCTCTTGAAAATTTCCTTCCTGCATCAGATGTAAATTTGTTTGAGACCAGTACCTTTTATCATTCCGATTGAACAGACCCAATTTGGTGAATCGAGTTTCATCTGAATAAATAATGGAAAACTTACATCTTCTCTGTATTTAGTAAAAAACCAGTTGCAATAAGTTAATCTTCGGTTGTAGTAGTTATCGTAAAGATGTTGGTGTAGTTGGAACTTGAATGATCGATAATTATATTTGTGAAGAATTCTCCAAACGGACGAATAACTTATATCACACTCAGAAACAATTTGGCGCATTGACGCCGTACAATTCACTTCAGCATTTTCTTTTGGTTCATTTCGGATTTTCCTTTCCAGTTTTGAAAAATAATGCCGAGTGGGATGGCGACGATTAGGGAATCTCGGAGCATAAATTCGAGGGGCATCAGTTGCATTCTTTTTTGCTTCTCCGTAAATTACATGTAAATTTTCTCGTTTCTAGTATACTTTTTCATATCAAATTATGAACTACGCAACAAATAAATATTTAAAAAGGGATGCAGCCTAGCCTATTTGTTTATGTAGTCCTAGCAACAGCTTCAATTGTTTGTCACGGATAACTAGAATAACAGGACTTAGTGCATAAGTATACCGAATACGTATCATTTGTTATTGGGTATAATCGCTTCTTGCAATTATTCAGAAAAATATTGAAAATAAAGTGAAAGTGTGTGGTATTAAATTATTAGTAAGAAAATGATCTTTCACAAAAAGCCGACGAGCCACTCCCTTTCCATTTGAAAAAATCAAGTTAACTGGAAAAATTCATATTTGCGACTTTTGAATAATTCTTAAAACGACTGTGAAGTCATAAGCCTCAAAGTCGTATTTTTCCCATGTTACTTGATCAAGAATGAAGCGATTCACACGATCCATGGCATTCTAGATCGAAAAATTAAAATTGGAATAAAAATGACTTTATTTGTCAAATATTGACAAGTGAGGTGTTGGATTTAGAATGTAATTGTCGATCGAAAAAAGTAAAAATATATAGGATGTCCCATTTAAAAATCGAAAGTTGGGGCCATTTCCCGTCAAACCGAAAGTACGGCAAAGCGGGTAAATATGTCAAAAAATGCCGAAGAAATTACTGGACGAGTGTTGTTGCCATTCTTTGTATTCGGAGCGTTCGACCTTCTTTCGAATGAACTTTTTAATGGAATAGGGAAAAATAACTTCAATTAATTGATGTTTCCGAACAATATTCTGTTATGTATAACCAAAGCATAGTTTTCATTATAATAAACTAAACAAAGTGACGCTTGGGTGGATATATGAAAACAAGTGATTCTAACTTTTTTCCATCTTTGCAAAGGAGATTGCTTCTAGAAAATGTATTTCCTATTTCCGCCGGTTTTCCTGATGATCATGGAAGTGTGAAATAGATTTTCGTCGACAAAAATGTAATGAAGACCTAGTGAATGTGATGCCTCTATTGCAAAAATGTTACAAATTATTTCTAACGAGTACTCCTTTTTGGCAAACATTCTTATTTGCCTCATTCGTCTATATGAGTTCCTAATTAAGACTGGAATAGAAAATCAAATAACTATCTCAATAAAAATGCAAATTTTCACTTTCAGATTTTTTCTTTTGAGTTAGGTTCTTTTCTCAATATCTGACAGATGTAGATCAATGTCCACCGTGGCTTTAGCCGGGGAAGTAGTTGTTTTCTGTTAGATATTACGAATAAAATAACGAATAATAAACATTTTAAAAGACAAGCTTTTATTTAAGCCATAAACTAAAACGTATAAAATAAGTTTAAGTCATCGCTGACAATGATTTAGTTATTTTTTGTTGAATTATTTGGTTTCAAAAAGCTTGTCGCGCGAAGTGTTTATAAAAGTAGATACCAATTAATTTCATTGGACAGTACACAACCCCCAAATTTCGTTTTTCTCTCTTCAATAATAAAAAAGTTATAGGGATGAGCCACCTTAGAGAATCACCCGGTATTCTGAAGTTTGAATTTATGCAATTCTGTGAAGACAACAACATTAAAAAATAAATCTTCATTGAATAGGATATCCTAACTTCACAATACTATAATACACAATATTAAAAAAGAAGAAGGTCCCACACACAGTACCAAGCACATCAATTTAAGGTAAAGCAGAAAGTAAAATTATCTACAGTCTGTTTAGTGAAAAAAAAAATGAAAAACATTTTAATTAATGCTCCAGATATTGTAATGAATTAGTTTCAAATCTTTTTGCAGAATTTGCTTCCTTAATGCATTATTGTATCTATCAATTTGATCATTTAAAATACAATAAATTCATCAAAATAAGTTGGTTGAAGACCGTTGGTTATTTTTAATACTAATACCATTGTTAAAAATTATATTTTGGAAAAACTAAAAAAAAACACGCATTTATACAGTGTCCGTCATAAAGTTGGCTACATATAAAAAAAAATTGTTATTGATATTTCCGAAAAACTCTACTAGCGTTTCGTTTCTGTATGTCTGACAACTAAAAAATCCGTTGTGACTTATATCACGTGACCTCAGATTCGGCGGGGATTAAAAAAAAAGTTTTCTGTGGTGCCGAAAAATGGGCCAAATTGACAAGATATCGAAAAATGTAAATTAAAAATGTGTTTGGAATCCAACAAGTACCTCAAGTACCAATTTTGGACTAAATTGAAGAAAAAATCAAAAATGCCATTTTAACAATAAACATTATCAAAATTCAATAAAAAAATTATTTTCCTTTGAAATTACATTTTTTCAAGTGTAAGTACAGCTGATTTTTTTTCTTCTTTTTTTCTTTTTAAATCTTGTGACGCTAACATATTTCCGTTGATAAAAAAGTGTCTTCATATTTAAAATACAATGCCAGTTAGTGTGGTTGGTTGGGTTAGCTCTACTTCATGTTCATAGAGATGTGCAAATAGATGTTTCAAATGTTATTGAAAGGTTTGCAAATGAGAAATACAGGAGAATGGATTTCATTTTGTGATTTTTATTTTAACGAAAGAAATCTTTGTTGTTGTACCTACTTATAAGTATATGCACATATATCTTTTATTTTATTACATTTTGTATTTTTGTTTGAATTTGAATGAAAAAAAAAATATTATTTTTTGTATCTATACGTAGAGGTATTTAACTATTTTCGTCATTGCCCCCCCCCCAAGCATAGTTCCTAGATACGCCACTGGCCAATTCTAGTACTTTTGCCAAAATGTTCCTACTTATCGACCGTATTAAAGTCTATGCTAGACAGAAACTCCCTTTTGAACATATACTATACCTATGCTTACTCTGCTATTAGCTACAGTGTCATAATCTGGGGTCAGGGACGTGATGTGCGAAGAGTTTTTGTTTTACAAAACAGAATCCTAAGATTAATTTACAATCTACCCTATAGAACTTCTTGTCGCGAAATTTTCAAGCAGTATAAAATGGCCACTTTTTTAATGGGATTGTATTGGTAACTTTTAAACCATAAGAGTTAGAAGGTCGGTCAAATGGAGAAAAAGTTGCATTCATAGAAGCATTGTCAAGCAGTTCAAACAAATCGAGATTATCAGGGCCGGTTATTGAGATATCATAAGAAAAGTAAATTCTGTCATTTTGATTTTTCTTATTTTCCCACTTTATTTCGAATATTATCAAAAAATGTTACAGGAAATTTTTATTCGACAGTAAATTATCCTCAATTTGACCTAATCAGATTTCGTATCCAACGTTTCGTACGCTCTGGGCCACCCTCAACCTCATTTTTTTCAATAGGGACCTGCATATTTTATGACACTTTTCGAAATAACTTTTAACGCTGAATTCAACGATATATCATACAATGTCATTCAAAGTTGATTTTCAGGTGATTTTGACCCTTATCCAAATTTCTTTGGGTCGGATCTGTATTACATTTAGGTACCTTTAGTTTAATTAACAACATGCAATACATTTTGATAAAAAAATCAACTTACTCATCTTCAACTGAATGGAACGTAACAGAATCAAAGCAAGAAACAAGTAATAATTATTTACAAATTTCAAGAGGTGTAAAACCTAATTCATAATAATTAAACGAAACTATCATTTAATGAAAGAAAAATCAAATGATTATTCGAAAGTAAATGATGAACATTAATGAAGTAAGTGTTCGAAATGTCCACCATTTTGTAAAATGCACTTTGCGGTTCTGGAACCCATACTTCTTATACATTTGCTTATTTCGTCTCCTTGAATACCTTCCAATACATTCTCAATCTTCTCGCGAAGAATCTCTATTGTCGGGTTCGTAGTATTATGAATTTTATTTTTTAGATATCCCCACAAATAAAAATCCAGCGAATTCAAATCCGGAGATCTGGCAGGCCATGCTACTGGACCGCTTGTTCCAATCCATGAATCGGGAAAAGTTCGATTTAGATAGTCTGTGACTATTACTGAGTTGTGTGGACCACATCCGTTTTCTTGGAACCATGGACTATTACGCCGATGCCGTATAGGAAGATCATCCAACATTTCTTCTATAATTTCCATATATTTTGCTCCGGTTAGGTTGCCGTCAATAAAATAGGGTCCCAGTAATTTACTATTCACAAACCGCACCATATGTTCAAAGAAATTCGATATTGATGTCTAACTTCATGAATTAAGTGGGGATTTTCTGTGGCATAAAAATGTTTGTTCCTTCGATTGAACATGCCAGAATTTGTGAATGTCGTTTCGTCTCCCCAAATGATATTGTGCGCAAAATTGTTGTTATTCCGCACCTTCCGTTGAAACCAATTACAGAATTGCAACCTTCTCTCAGGATCATTGCGATATAGTTTTTGCACCGCTTGGTATTCATAGTCATGGTATCCGTGTCTCTTGAGTATTTTATTAACAGCACTTTTTGATAAATTGCATTCACTGGCCATAGTTCTCGATCCTATTCCTGGATTCATTCGAATTTGGGCCAGAACATTGATGTCATTGATAGGCTCGTTTCGTCGTACATGAGGACCTCTAGGTTTGATGAATGAATTATGTGCAAGTAACGTTGTAGATAAACGTCGAAACATTTTAATATTTGGTGTTGTTCTTTCAGGATATAATTCACCCTACCTTTGTTGTGCTTTGAACGAATTTCTATCTAGTTTTATGTACACTTCGTACATATCTCTCTTCTCTTCATTTGTGTATCTTACCATATCGGATAAGTTAAATTGAAATTACTCAAAAAAGTATTTAATGACAAGTTCTTGTGACACAATAATAAACGAAGTGACAAATAATATGACATTTCTTGTTATGTTCTTTTTTATCCACGGCCTACTACTTGAAAATAATACATTCAATAAACCTAGAGTTGTGTGTATGTAAGAAAAAACAAGTCTATCAACGATATCAATGTTCTGACCCAAATTCAATTGAACCCAGAAAAAAAATCGAGAACTGTGGCCAGTGAATGCAATTTATCAAAAACTGCTGTTAATAAAATAGTCAAGAGACGCGAATACAATGATTTTAAATTTGAATACCAAGCCTTGCAAAAATTATATCGTAATAATCTCAAAATAAAGTTTGATTCTGTAATTTGTTTCAACGGAACAAATGACAAATCCAACAATAATGATTCCTCGCGAGAAGATTGAGAATGTATTGGAAGGTATTCAAGGAGACGAAATAAGCAAATGTATAAGAAGTATGGGTTCCAGAACCGCAAAGTGCATTTTACAAAATGGTGGACATTTCGAACACTTACTTCATTAGTGTTCATCATTTACTTTCGAATAATCATTTGATTTTTCTTTCATTGAATGATAGTTTCGTTTTATTATTATGAATTAGGTTTTTCACCTCTTGAAATTTGTAAATAATTATTACTTGTTTCTTGCTTTGATTCTGTTACGTTCCATTCAGTTGAAGATGAGTAAGTTGATATTCTTATCGAAATGTATTGTTGTTAATTAAACTAAAGGTACCTAAATGTAATACAGATCCGACCCAAAGAAATTTGGATAAGGGTCAAAATCACCTGAAAATCAACTTTGAATGGCATTGTATGATATATCGTTGAATTAAGGAATATGCAGGTCCGTATTGAAAAAAATGAGGTTGAGGGTGACCCAGAGCATACGAAACGTTGGATACAAAATCTGATTATGTCAAAATGAGGATAATTTACTGTCGAATAAAAAACTCCCGTGACATTTTCTGATAATATTCGAAATAAAGTGGGAAAAAAAGAAAAATCAAAATGATACAATTTACTTTTTTTATGATATCTCAATAACCGGCCCTGATAATCTCGATTTGTTTGAACTGCTTGACAATGCTTCTATGAATGCAACTTTTTCTCCATTTGACCGACCTTCTAACTCTTATGGTTTAAAAGTTACCAATACAATCCCATTAAAAAAGTGGCCACTCTGTATATATATATATATATATATATATATATATATATATCAATAAAGATAAACTAATGAAAAATAGTGACATCCATAATTACGATAAAAGACACAAAAATAATTTTCTCATAGTAAATCATTCGTTCAGGTAAATAGCTCCCAACAATGCTGGCATTCGATATTACAATAAACTTCCGGCTATCGTTAAGCATAGCGAATCATATGCTATATTTAAGAGAAAGTTAAAGAAGATCCTTCATGACGAGTGTTTTTAAAATTTGAAAGTTACCTTGGTAACACCTAGGGAATGCATTCGTCTAGCAATCTTTAAATGCTATTCATTTTTTTATTATTATTATTATGTATTTTGTAAATGTCTGGAAATCTCATGTGAATAATTACTTCCTGTCCTGTATTATATTTATCTTGATAATTACTATCGTTTATTCTGTATATTTGTCTGGAAATGTTATGTAAATAACTATTTTTCCTGTATATGTACATTTTTTGTATCTATCTTTTGACAATAGAAAATAAGACAATAAATAATCTATCTATCTATTTCATATATTATTATTTTTTTAACTCTTACTTTCTTTTGTTTTTTTTTATTTTATTATAATATTCCCTTTGTGCTTTGGTTTGATCCCCAAGGATAGTTACTTTGTAAGGATCTGATTTTACCAGGTTCATGTCGTCGAATACGTTGAATTCTGAATCCAAAACTTCCACTCCAGTCTCTAACAATATTTTTTCAACGTATTTTTTTCATCCTCTGTCCATTGAATCAATATTATTGTATTGTAAATAAATTTTAAATTGACGCGGACGATATTACAATTCAAAAAAACACGATTTTAAAAAAATTGTACACTGTTTTTTACTTACGTTATAGGCAAAATTATAAAACAGGGTAATATATCATATCGTATGAGATATCAAATGTGAGCTGATCGAATAAAGAAACTCGCGAAAGAAACAGGTAGAAACAAGAGACAATATTTCAACATAAACTTTGAGAAACGAATTGAGCAAATTAAGAAAGGCTCTGAACCCAATTGGCCTAGATATACAGAACATTCATTTTACGAGAATTTACTCGCGCTTAACTGCTTCTTATTATTTTTATCCCAAGGACATCAAGTGTAAAGTGACTGATGATTTTATTTCCTTCATAGAAAAAAACGCAAGTAAAAACAATTATATTTACCTGTTGAAACTATATTGAGAGTCCCCAAAACTATCACCAAACACTTCAAATTTCCTCCACACATTTTTTTTGAGGTTATTTATTGTTTCACATTCACTTTTTACGAACTACAAGATTATATTTTTTGACTAGCTGGGTACTTGCTTATTATATGACAAAGCGGGACTCTGTAGTCCGGGTCGTATTTATTCTTCACCCATATTATAAAATAAATGATTGCAGGTATACTTGATGGAATTTCCCAAATCCCTCAATTGACTGAAGATCATGAACTGATGAAAGCTGAGTTAAGTGAACGAACATCATGAAGGAAAGGTTGGAAATCCCTCTTATTCATTAATCTATCTACAGGATGCTACAAAAATTTGGTTCGGATAATTAGGTAGATCGATATACAGGGTGATTCAAAAGTACTTTGACAAACTTCAGGAGGTGATTCCTCACAATATTCTAATATGAATTGTCCAAATAAATATATGTCCGGCAACGCTTCGTTTCCAAGACACAGGGTGTTGAAGTTTTATTTTTATTTTATGACCTTAATCAAACGAAAATTGGTATTGAGAGGTTTTTTGAGTTGTCAAATTCGAACCTGATATATAAAACTCCAGTAGCGAACGAGGAAGATCTAAGAAACCGAATAGTAGACGCCTGTGAAACAATAAGAAACACACCAATAATTTTTGAGCTGGTACGAGATTCCATGACTAGAAGACTGAATGCCTGTATCGTCGCTGAAGGTGGACACTTTGAACAATTTCTTAGAATACAATTATTCTACATATTCGAAATTTCTTGAAATAAAATGTTGATATTTCTTGCAAATTGTATTAAAACAAATACAGATTTTGCACCCTTGATACAAAAATAACTATTTCAAACGAGTAAAAATAAATAGAATAGGTGGGGCTCCCTAAAAAAAAACTACTTACTTAAACGTCAAATTCATTTCCTAAGCATTCTTGTGAAAAATACAAAATAATGGTAATAACTTCAACACGCATCGATTATCAAATAATCGACTTGAAATTTTCAAGTCCAAATATCTAGAAAACAGTTGCTTATAGGAACTTGTAACAGGGGTAGCTTTTTTACGTAGATATGATAGACGAATTGATTTTTTCACTGAAAAATGTGCTACGCTCAAAAAAGTTATGAATCTTCAAAAAAGAAAAAGGTGGCGCCCCCTACGAGTAAGAGCAATAATAACATCAGGTTCAAATTCGACACCTCAAGAAACCTGTCAATACCAATTTTCGTTTAATTAAGGTCAGTATTTCGAAAGTTATTTGAAAAAAAAAACGAAAATAAATATAAAACTTTAACACCTTGTATCTTGGAAACGAAGCGTTTTAGGACATATATTTATTTGGACAATTCATATTAGAATATAGTGAGGAATCACCTCCTGAAGCTTGTCAGAGTACTTTTGAATCACCCTGTAGTTAGTCGGTTGTAAAATACTTCTTCGTATCCTTATTGGAAGACGACTATATTCTTAGATAATTCTTGACACACACACGCAATTTGAATAGAACATTTAAAATATATCCAGTTCTCAAAAAAGAAAGTCCTACGGAATGATTATTGAATCTGCTGAAAAAAGAATAGCTTTAACTACTCATTCACGAACTATATTAAAGAGGAGGGGAATGTAAATTGGGTTCATCAAAAAAAATATATTAGCCGTAACGCATTTATTTTTCGAGTAATGTTTATAAATGATTTTGGGATGAAATTGTTTATTAAAATATCGAAAGATTCACAGATTTCCGTTACTGGGAAAATTAGACAGTTATAAGGAAAATGTTCGAATGGTGCTTATAGAAAGCTTTAACCTAACAGATTCATTCCACTTCGAAATGCGCCAATTTTGATATTTGGCAGGTATTTTACAAATTTCTAGCAAAGAAAAAAGTCTCGCAATGTGGTTTCGTTTCGTTCCTGGGACTACAGGTGTAAGCAATCCCTATTTTTAGAAGCCGACCCATATACTTTTTAATATTAAACAAGCTTTCATTCTCATCTCATACGCGTTTATCTTTGATGTCATGAAATCAAGAAATATATGCCTTCACTACAAAGTTATCGAAGACATTCTACGAAACCTAAGAGAAAAATCCCCTTTATTACATTTGGAATTAAAGTATGTTTTTTAAATGACACAAAAATTGAACAAACATTTTTGGCTTTCTCTCTACTCATTTCCTAAAAAAAGTGAAAGTTAGAATGGAAAATACAATTTACTAAAATATGAAACAGATTTTTCACTAACCGGGAATATTTTCCAAATCCAAATCCAAAACGCAACTAAACAAGAGTTTTAGCAGTGGCAATGAGAAAACAATAAAATTGTATAGTTCATTCTCGTATCAGACAATTTATTTTGTCCTTTTGCAAATATGGAGAATACATATGTCTTCCAATTCTTTGAGACTGAAACTTCCGACAAAAACTTCAAAATGTCAAAATACAATCAGCTAGTCCAGATATCGATTTTGGATCGATTTGAATAACTAACACAAAATACGTCCGCCATCTTGAATTTTATATTGAAGAGTCACTCTATATTGTTATAAGAATATGTGGAAACAGTGAAGAGTTTTTAATAGAGGTGAAATCTAAGAATTAAACGAAAAAAGTTAATAGTAGATATTTTCAGTTGTAATATCACAAGAGAGTGAGAATAAAGTGAAAAAAACTTTTAACAAAAAATTAAACCGACGAAAAAATCAACTGAAAAGCAAAAAATAAAATGAACCTTCCAGTCTAAATGATAATTGAGCTCCTAAACTAATGTGAGTAACTAATTTTGAGTCGGCGCCAAACAAACAATTATCGAATATCATTATATTACTTTGAAAGAAGTAATCAAAACGCAGCCGTGCATCTCGCTGCCATCATTTTACGCTTTACCTAATTCAATTGCTAGCTTGCCTTAGGGATGGATGTCGTTGTTCAAATTGAAATGGGACCAACTTCGAAGTACACCCTAACCAATGAAAAAAGAATCATCGGAATCGAACCGCTCTGTGAAAAGTTGTGCGTGATCATACATAAAAACAAATAAAAAAAAAAATACGCGTCGAATAGAGAACCTCCTCCTGTTTGGTTTCGTCGGTTAATGATTCGAAGGGTTTTTGAAAACTTGTTGCCAGGCAATATACACGAGAGCCCAACGGGGGAGTGGGGGGAGTGGGGGGAGTGGGCTATTGCCAAATGGCAACAAGTTTGAGAAAGAAATCTGGACAATTATTTTCTACTTCATCGAACTTTCGTGTGATATTCTAAAAAGATTATTTTTTTATGTTACGATCATAAACACATTTCCTCGCACCATGATACAATGTACTAAACTGATTTTGATTCATTTCTCACTTTCCATGCGAATTGATAACAGACGTCAAATTAGAAATATCTATGTTACGTAGGCCACCTGTACTCATGTACGTCACTATAACGGGTTAATACTACAAGATTCTGATTGGCTAGAGCTTATTTGTGCCTCCTATTCAGCTAACGTTTACTCTCTTTGATACATGCCTACCAGGAAAAATTAGAACAAATATTAGGTTTTCAGGGTGCATAGTAACAATTTCAGTTATTGAAGTCGCCATTACTGTAAAACCGTAATCAGATAATTTTCGTAAATTTAAAAAATATCGCTTTAAATATGGATGAAAAAAGGAATTTGATGGAGTCTGCGGAAGCAGTTAGCTTAGAACTACTACCAGTAAAGTCCAGACTACTATACGAAAAAGAATATGATGCATTTGATATTCTCAGAAAAAAAAATCTAAGGTATCAGAACCCGTCATTATTGCGTATTTGGGAGAAACATCTAGTCTATCAACTTTAGCTATTAACAAGAACATACATATAGGTAATTATCCCAAAGTGAAGGCATTTCTTGAAAGAAAAAGCGCCGGCTATAAGCCGAAAAAAAAAACGTTTTCACGAGAGAAGAGATAACTAAATTTTTGCTTGATGCTGCAGATGAAATTTTTTTACTGATGAAAGTTGTTGTGATTATGAGATTGTCAAGCGTCTGTCGCCGGGACGAACTCTCTAAAATGACAATACATTATATTGAAGACAAGGATTCATATAAATACCTCAAATTATTCCCGCGGCAATTTTCTAGGTAGAATATTCCCACTATAATAATGTTTTGATCGGCAAAAACCTACATGAATGATTTGAATTGAAAATGTCCATTGGTTTCCAGAAATCCCAAAAAATAATCACTGAAATATATTGAAAGTTCCATAAAATATCCATATTGTTTTTATTTGTACTCAATAAGCTTGTAAAATGAATAAATTGCCTCAGCAATTCTTTCTCTCTGAATTTGAAATTTTTCACGCACTAAAACTACCAAAGAGTTGCCTAAGGATTATATTATGTTACTGTACAAATTTCTATATTCCCTAATTTTTTTTCCTGAAAACTCTCGTCCGCGTAGATTTTTTTTTCTGTTTTTCTTGCGTTGTTCTATCTAGGTTATGCCTTTGACTCTGGCCGCTTCCCTTTTTCCCTTTACCGCGTTTTTCCTTTATCCCGTTTTTCCGGTATCCCGTTACCGAGTTATCCCGTTTTCCCGTTATCCCCGTTGTCCCATAAGATACCAAAGGCACCCTGATCGATACCAAAACACAGCCCAAATGGAAATAGACTGACCAATCTACCGAGTCTGGATGAATAGGTTCACTTAAACATACCAACAAGTATTTCTTCTGAGAATTTCATCATAAACAACTACAATTTCGGATACAAAATCAATTCAGTTCATTGTCACTAAAACAGTCACATTTCTCCTTATCTTCAGGCAGACTCTCACTTTCCTTGCTCGCCTTACTTTCACAGTCATGATCATCCAATAACGCTTGTATCGCCTCATCTTTCATTTCAACCAGTGATAACTCGCTTATTCTCTTTCTCGCCTTCTTTTTGGATGTTCCATACTCTTGGTGTAGTTGTTCGATCAACTCCTCTCTAGTTTTTGGATATTTCACCTTAAAAAAAGTTTGGGTTTAAAAGTCTGAGGTATATGCCATTATAAAAATATATCTTTTGTACATTGAAGGTATGAGAATATCATCAACACTCCAGACCATAACAAACCGAACCTAAATTTGAAGTCATGACACATAGTCATTAGTGCTGCCATCTTTTGAGTACGCGCAAATTTATTTGTGTAGTTGGTAACACTGATGGGCTTGCTAGTCAGTCGGGCAAATGAATGAATGAATGACTGGATGAATGGATGAATGAAAGAACGAACGAACGAACGAACGAACGAACGAACGAACGAACGAACGGATGGATGAATGAAAGAACGAACGAACGAACGAACGAACGAACGAACGAACGAACGAACGAACGAACGAACGAACGAACGAACGAACGAATGAACGAATGAATGAATGAACGAATGAAGAAGAACGAACGAACGAACGAACGAACGAACGAACGAACGAACGAACGAACGAACGAACGAACGAACGAACGAACGAACGAACGAACGAACGAACGAACGAAACGAACGAAAGAAGAAGAATGAAACGAATGAAGAAAGGAAGAAAAAGAGGAAGAAAGAAAGACAGAAAAAGACAAAGAAAGAAAGAAAGAAAAAAAGAAAAAAGAAAGAAAGAAAGAGAGAGAGAAAGAAAGGAAGAAAGAAAAAAGAAAGACAGAAAGAAAGAAAGAACGAACGAACGAGCGAGCGAATGAATGAGCGAACGAGCGAGCGAAGAAACGGATGAATTTTTTATGAAAGGTTCAGTAGTGTAATCCTATGTTGATATTGAATTTATGATTCTGAACATTCACCTGAGATTGTCTTTCGAATAACGTTGGTTGCTGATTGACCCTTCCTAGCATCAGCTGCATTCTCATAGTATGCTCCTCGTTCCTCAATTTTTCCTCGTCTCTTCTCAGTTGAAGCCTCATGGCCAAATCTTCCTCGTGGCTATAGGCCAATGCTTCCCACACGGGTTTTTTCCTCATCAGTTTTTCCCTCCACCTCGCTTCTTCCTTCAATTTGGCTTCTTCCAGTTTTCTCATCATTTCAGTTTCCAGTCTCTGTCTACAAAAACCATCCATACAATTATGGCTTAGTGCACTGTGAGTCGGAATCGAAAGCCCAAATTGAGATGAGAGTAATGAACGTCAGAGAAATTGAATTTTTATGAAGATGAATTTGAGAAAAATGTATGCCTATCTACTACCCCATTCTGCGTAAAAACCTATATCCTAATATCAAAAACTTTTGGATGTGGAAATCACAGACAATTCATGCAGATATGAAGTCATTGGAAATATTTGCTCCCGCTTTACGAAGGGGGTGGTTTGTCAATGTCACCGATGCATAAATGCAAGGCTTTCTGATTTGAGGTAGTTCCGCCACGAGACAGTTGAATTAGGAAATTATTTTCGACGGAATCGAAAAATTTCAAAGGAAGGAATTTTTTTTTGAAGGGGGGCACTTGCACCCCCAATCGACTCTAGAAAATTTCTTCGTTATAGAAATTCGGCGACTCAAAAAATTGATGTCCCGGGCCTCCCTCGCTAGAAATCATACGTCATGGGAAAAAATTATCGACTTTTTTGTAGTACTCTTTTTGAACTTTTTTCTTGGGGGGGGGGGGTATCGTTAAACTCGATGGGGTCAACTGGGAGGAGTTTTTTTTTCGCGTTCAGACCCTCAAATGGTCCCCCGTCCTTCATCAACTTATTAATTTTGGTACTAACGGTAGAATTAATAATGTGCTGTTTGCCTATGCATGGTCCATATGCTACGTGTTAATTGAGTCAACTTCAATTATATATATCTCGGGTTGGGGATGGTGAAACTTGTTGAAATTTCATAGAGGTATTGTTCACATGTTAAACAATACGTATGCCACATTTTAATAATTTCCTAATTCAACTGTCTCGTGGCGGTACTACCTTAAAATCGATGGATAAAAAACGTACTTTCGACTTTTGAAGTATAAAGAAAATATGTTTATGTACACCGAGGTAGATGGAATTTTACGCAAGAAAGTGAGAAAGAGAGAGACGAAGAGCGGGAGCAAATATTTAAGCTTTGTGAGTACCCGAAAGAGGCGCTGAAGCGAGGAACAAAAGTTAAACATGACAGCGCAACAAGCTGTCAGCTGGAACGCGTATTGTTTATAATAAAGAATTAGAAATGTAAGTATTAACGTACTCTTCACCAGCTATGAGGGAAAATAGTATACACCACACGGGCAGCAAACATTTCCTGGCCTTGTAGTGTAATATACTATAACTTTAAACTATTTAAAAAACATATGTTTCCTAAACCTATGGAGAATTTGTTATAATTTTTTTTATTATATCGTAATATTGTTCAAAGTACAAATATTAAGTTTGATTTTTTTGCAATCTGGTGATTGTAGAATTATTGAGTATCTGACAACGTGTAAAACTGATGTATAGAAAACTTTTTATCAAAAAATTAAACCGACGAAATACGGAACTGAAAAGTAAAAAATAAAATAAACCTTCTTAGTCTCAATAACTAGGCTCCTAAACTAATGTAAGTAACTAATTTTGAGTCGGCGCTAAACAAACAAGCAAATGAATTAGGTAAGGCGTAAAATGATGGCATCGAGTTGCGCGGTGACTTTCTGATAATTTTTTTGAAGTAATTTAATGATCTTCGTTGATTGTTCGTTTGGCGCCGACTCAAAATTATTTACTTACATTAGTTTAGGAGCCTAGTTATTGAGACTAAGAAGGTTTATTTTATTTTTTACTTTTCAGTTCCGTATTTCATCGGTTTAATTTTTTGTTAAAAAGTTTTCATTTTTCAATTTTTTGTGGCTGAAATCTACCAATAACTACCTACTTGTTTTTTTATTACTTCCAAAATACTTACTTACCCACCTTACTTCAACTATTACCAGTTAAATAATATGATTATCTATTTTTACTATTTGTTGTAATATAAATTATGTTTGTTGTTCTGGTTAGTTTATTTCATTACTTTGCATATCATTCCATCCTCTCATGGAATATAATTATTGTGACGGATGTGGAATAATGACAGTAGCGATCTGTCATTGTCAACTACATATGTGTGTGCCAATGTTCACAAGTGAAAAATCAATTATCCCCTATTTTTCTATCCGTAAGGGTGGATAATTTCATTTGAAATCCAAATATGAGGTATACCCTATCTATTAAAGAAAGAATCATCCAAATCGAAGAACCCAGTACAAAGTTATGCCTGATAGAATCGGTTAACGGACCAGAATTCAGAGGGTGAGTGATCAATATCTTTAATTTTGCTACCCTTAGGGGTGGATTTCATCTTTAAAATTCGAATAGGACCAATTTTGAAGTACACCCTATCCACTGAGAAAAGAATTATCGGAATCGGACATCTCAGTAAAAAATTATGCGTGATCATGCATAAAAAAAAAAATATATATACGCGTTTTTGGTTTCGTCGGTTAATTATCAAGAAATATAACCTAACTGCTAGAGGTTTTTGACATTTAGGGCTCGCCTGCGAAAACATATTTTGAGTATACTTTGAGGATATTTTGTAAGTGAATAGAAAATTAGAGTAGAATTATTAGAACTCCTTTTTCATTAGAAAACAAAATAAGGGTAACCTATCAATTTATGAAGTTTAAAGGAAATGTCATAGTTACATCGTCGTACTTAAAGTAGTTGTCGTGCTACAAACAGTGTCAAAAATTAGGCTTGATTGTAGCGCGACGCGATACATGTGCAAACGCTGAATTAGAGGGATCTTTTTTAAGGGAACACTCAGAAACGCAACTAGCATGCATGATACAGCAAATAAGCCATGACTGGACTATTGGCAACGTCGCAATCCTACGATCACTCGCATTTAGTTGTTCAAGATACTCTTATGGACAAGAAGTCAAAGCTATAGATCGATATCGCGCAAAAAATGGTAGATTTGCTATAAAGCAAAAGTTAAAAAAAGGAAAAATAAATTGTCTGAACTGTGTAATTCGAGCCTTACCCAATTCAGACAATTTATTTTTCCTTTACGAACAAAAAACAGTATAATGAAAATTATGTGTGTGAAGGAAATCGCATTGTTAATCTCAAAGAACTTGAGAAAAATTTGAAGTGTCGGAACTGCCACCAAGTTTTGAGTTTGGAGAATGTGCTGAAAGAAAAACGTTGAGGACTTGCATCAATTTTAAGTATCCGTTGTGATAAGTGCGAAATCCTCGAAGCGATGTATGATGTACAAATTTTGCAAAAATTAGTTCGTTTCATTGGTAAAGAGTCAGAATTATCAATATGCATGAAATCATATAAAGAATGTAGGTATTTCAGAGCGACTTGAGAATGAAGGAATATCTTGTAATTTACCCAATTTAAGTGCCTTAAAAAATGGTATATCACGGGATTTATTGAAAAAAAATTCGCAACAAAATATAACATACGATTTTCTGGAACAGATATGTATCATAATGAAGGTGAAGAAGCTGTGATAAATCACCTAACTGAAAATATGGAGAATGGGAAACCTAGAGTTACTAAAAATAGGAAAGCATTAACTAAAATCATTAGTGATTTGAAAATAAATGTTAAGTCAATCATATGATTATTTAGTATAATAGTTAAAAATAAATAATATTACATTCATTGTTGTTTATATTTTTTGTAGATTTATTACTTTATATTTCATTAGCCTGTTAGAAATCTGAAATATTTTTGTTTATGTTCACAATTATTATTCATAAATATGTGCATTCCAAAATACAGTACAATTCAAAACAGCAAGACCCTCGCGCTCTCACTTATTTTTGAATCACGAGCGCTCGCTTGAGGCGTTTCCACGATTCTCAGCCTTCCCCCTCTTGCACTTCACATACGCAATAATTTAGAGACTTCTCATGGCAATAACTAAGTAACTGTATGACTACGCAGGTTTAATTTTTTCTATAAAATTTGTTACTTACCTTTTATTAATATACTAGTTTTTCAAAAATATCTGAATGGAGGGTTTTTAGTTATGCCTTAAAATGTGGTGTCAGCGGTAGCTCACTATATAGGGATTACGTGTTAAACGTTGCAACTTTAAAGCCTCATATCTCGCTTTCGGTGTGGTAAATTTAATATGAAATAGGTAATAATGTTAACTAAAAGTGGTATAAATATAAACGCAATCTGATTGGAAGTGGATTTCACAACTACCTTAATGTTATGGTTAGAAAAAATAACCACAACAACGCCAAAATGAAAAGATTTTTAAAGAGCTATTATGAAACAAACATCCCGCTATATTAGCATCCATCAACTGTCTACCTGGCTGACTGAATTCTCAACACAGCTGCTAGATTAGATCTGCTGACTGATGTGAGATCGTAAGAAGATGGCGATGGGGTTTTCGTCGAGGAACTTGCTGAAGAGTTCCGATGGTTCCTTCTTGCCTTGAAAACAACAAATACATGTTAATTCTAGTGAAAGTATATCTAGAAAATTGTATACCCTTCTAGATGTTTTGAGTTTGAAAGGTCGAGGACTAGTGGATATAAACTCATTCTTCAGTTCTTCAAGCTCTCTCTCGAATTTGTCATGGTACGCCTTGAAATTCGGCACGGTCTTGGATTTTCTCGGTAACTTTTCTTCACGTGATGTATAACGGAAAGAACGTGGACAAACGTCCATCTTTGATTCCGATCTCTCTCTTTTCGCCATCGATGGTGGCAGACTGGAGGCTCGTAACATTTCCTCGGCTCTTATTTTCTTCTGTAATGCTCTGGAAAAAATACCATGTTAGTGCAAGATTACAATATACAGAGTGATAATCCTTTGAGTTTACATAGACGCAAGCACTTCGAAAGGAGATCTTGAAACATAGATTCACCTGTAATATTCATCTTCATGCATTTTCCTATAAATGTAATTGCTGAACAAATTCTTTGGTATGGGCTTGGCCTTGAATTTCTTGATCTTTAGCGGCGGTTCAGAATAAAGATTCGGCGAAGACTTCGATAGTTCTCTAGTCAATTCCTGGATTTCTTCATCTCTTTTCGTGAATGAAAATGGCTTCATTTGCGCTTGAAGATGTGCCTTCCTCCGCTCTTTCGTCATGAAACTCCTTTAAAAAATAATAGGCTGTACGAAGTACCTTAATATTATGATATTATTCAAAAAATTGGAAAAGAAAATGCGATCAGAAGTAGTACATTTCCAAATTAGTCTCAACCCTACAGGGTGTTGCCAATTGCGTATTTTAGGAGGGTAATGGGGGTCATTACCCCCCAAGAAACTGCAAAATGTCTAAAATGGTGGAATGGCCACCACACTCCACATCTCTACTGAAATCTAAAACGTCGTCGTGGCTGCTATTGTCGCTTGGCATGTTCTAATCGGTACATGCACAGATTAGATAATCTGCCAATTGTTTGTTTATTTTCGGCTTTCCTGCGGATATATGTATTCTGTGGTGGAAATACATAGTTCTTCCCCTTTTTATTCTAATAAATATTTGTTTTTGTACCTACCTATGAGTATATGTATATATTTTTTTATTTTAATTTTGTATTTTTGTTTGTATTTGAATGGAAAAATATACTTATGTTTTTTGTACCTATAAGTAGAGGCATATAACTTTTGTATGTCATTATCACCAGCCCAAGCAAAATTTCTAGATACGCCTCTGGGTGTTAGTGTAGCTTGACGTGATGGTAGAACATTCGATTTGGGACTCATGTACCCAAGTTTGATCCCCAGTCGGGGCCGATATTTTCAGGCTCGACTGGGAATTTCATATATTTATTTTCATTTTTTTTATTGAGAAAAAAAATCGCATCAACCATTTCGGTTACTAGCGAACATTATTATATACATGTTTACAGTTTTTTTCTAATGTCTATGATGTTAAGGAACGTTGTAACATTGTGGAGTATACAATTTGGACCTAGGATTGTTTCCAAAGTTCCCTGTATCTTGTTATCATTTCTCTGTGGAGTGAAGAGTGGACATTCCACCAGGATATGTTTGATTGATATCTTTTCGTTACACGTTTCGCACATGGGTTCATTTTGTTATTTAGGAGGTGGTCGTGGGTGAGCCGAGTGTGTCCGAGACGTAAACGGGTAGGAAGCACTTGGTCGCTACGATATTTTTTTTTTATTATGATCTGGTTCCCACGAAAAGGGATATCCTGTAATGTTCAGAGAACATCGTGGGAACCAAGGGAAAGAAGGTAGGAGTTGGTGTTCTCCTTAAATTTCTGGAGGTTGTATGCCTCGGGGAACACCTCCCTAGGCAATGAGTTCCAAAGCCTCGCTGTTCGTTGGATGAACGAGTCTTTGGAAAGTGATGTTCTGCAGGTCTCCAAAGTGACCACGAAGGGGTGTGATGACTGAACTTGACGGGTTAGTCTCGAAGAGACTGCCAAAGCAGGAACGATTGTTGATATTTCAGAAGAGCATCGCCCATGAAAATATCTATAAAATAGAGACAAATCGCCAACTTTTCTACGGTGTTCAAGATAAGTGAGCGAGTTTGTAAGCGAGGCATCACCGACGAGACGAATTGCCCTTTTTTGGACAGAATCCAATAGCCTCAGGATATGTTTAGGTGCCGCGCTCCAAATATGGGAACAGTATTCCAGCACAGGTCGGATCTGTGCCTTATAGATCATAAGCAGCTGGGTGGGGGTGAAATAGCTCTTGGCACGAAACAAAAAACCAAGTTTTTGGGATGCACTTTTGGCAATGGACCTCACGTGATTTTCCCAGGAAAGGTTATTGCTGATAGTAATACCAAGCATCGATATGGATGACTTCAGTGGTATGGTTACTCTTGACAAAGTTATGTTAGGCACAGTGAGATCGACTTTTCTAGAGAAAAGACATGCTTGTGTTTTGTTTGCATTGAATTCTACCAAGTTATTAGATCCCACTCGAGAATTGTTGCTAAGTCCATATTTATATTATTAACATTTCTTCCTCGTTCATTTCTGGTTTCACGGGCTGATATAGGGGCCCTGGAAGAGAAAGCGGTATGGAGGGTACTATCATCGGCAAAGCTGTGTACTGGACATGAAGTTGCTTTCAACAGGTCGTTGATGTGAAGTAGAAATAGTGTTGGTGCGAGAATAGATCCTTGCGGAACACCAGCATTTATGAGTAGAGTGTCAGATGAAACTCCATCGACCACTACATGGAGAGACCTGTTTGAGAAAAACCAAGCGCATATCTAATGCCACAGCTAAAGTTTCTCCATACTTTTCAATAGATAGCTGCCATATATGTGAAACGTAAGCGAGCAGGTCACCAGTTGATCTCTGATGACGGAAGCCATATTGCCTATCGTTGACAATTCCTGAGTCTTCCAGATATTTCATGAGCTCGATGTTGATGGCTTTTTCCATGACCTTTGAAATAATAGATAGCAGTGCGATAGGTCTGTAGTTGCTAGGTAGGGCCTTTTTGCCTTTTTTAGGGACTGGCTGTACTCTTGCAATTTTCCAATTGGACGGAAATACCCCCAAATTGTAAGAGTGGTTGAACAACTTGCAAAGAACAGGTGTTAGTTCGGGGGCACATTTCTTGAGAACAATCGGCGGGATTCCGTCAGATCCACAGGCTTTGTTGGTGTTGGACCCAGCAAAATCTTTCTGATAGTACGTTGGCGAAAGGTGATCTCGGCATGTGACTGTCAATAGGTGTAATGTTCGGGGGTTGTTTTCCCGATGAATCCAGAGTGGAATTTCCACCAAATAGGTGCGCAAAGATATTGGCTTTTTCCTGGGCAGTCGTTGCTAGTGTTCCATCTTCTTTGGTTAGAGGAGGAAATGAGCTGGAAGTGAAGTTTCTTCCCACAGCTTTGGCGAAAGACCAAAATGAACGGGATCCGTTAGGACATTCAGCAAGTTTTGATCTTATTTTGGCTTTGTGGGCATCTTTTGAGCATTCTATTGTCTCTTTGCATATGCCTCTAGCCTCGACATATGCTGCTCTGGTCTCAGCATGTTTTTCTTTCGGTATTCGGTATGTAGATTTGCATCCCCAACATGATGATTTCAGAAATTGTCTCAGCACATCGTGTTGGATCTACTGAAGAGAAACAAACTTTCTTCCATGGAAACGCTGAGAAAAATATACGAAGACCTTCCCAGTCGGCCGAATTGTAATGCCACATGAGACGGGGTGGTATTGTGCAGCTCGATGGTAAATGGAAAGAGCATGTTGTGGAGATGAGGGTGTGATCAGAGTTTCCAAGTGGGGCACAAACTTCTATTCTATACGGGTCAGGATTGGTGGTGAGGAAAAGATCTAGTGAATTGGCAGACTGGTTGTTGACATCAGGGATGCGGGTTGGTAGCTCGACCAGTTGTTCTAGACCATGAGTGATGGCGAAGGCCTCGGCTTGACGACCCGCATCATCTGTTTTGTTAGAGAATTTGAGCCAGGCAGCGTTATGTACATTAAAGTCTCCCATGATTATGGTTTCAGCTGTTGGATGGTTCTCCTGAATGTAGTCAGTTTGAGTGATAAAACTCAAAGAGGTCGTTATATGAAGGTTCATTAGGTGAAAGGTAAAGGCAGCAGAGGAACTTAGTCAGTTTGGTATCAGATAGCTTGAACCACATCACATCAAAGTCTTTCGGTTCAAACTCTCTTCACGCTGGCATGAAAGGTTAGCCTTAGCGTAAAGGCAGACTCCACCTTTGAACCTGAATCGAGAATGGAGTTCGTAACCAGGACAAAGCATATGGACCTTGTTGGTGGACGAGTTTACTTGTGTTTCTGTTAGAGCCAGAATATCCGGTTTTTTCGTCTGTAGGTGATGGTGGACGTCATTGATGTTCTTGTTGAGTCCGCGGATGTTGCAAAAATTAATCTTTAATGTTGGAGCCCCCTCGAGTACCTCTCGCCCGGAAATCGAATGGAGAGGTATTTTGTTTCCCGGAGTGTTTTACTCTAGGAGATTTCATCATTATTACTATTAGGATGTACCTGAAAATAAAGGAGGAATTGGGGAAAAGGAAAGAGGGAGACCGGAAAGTATCGACCGAACACTGAAACATGGAATGATCCATTTCACAGCACACACAGTCGATATGGTGGTATTTCACCGGGCGATGAGACCATCTTCCACCTACGGTTATCCTTTTTGTCGCCTCTTACGACAGGCAGGATTTACCATGGGGCTATTTTAAAGCCGACCCCATACATTGGTAGATATTGCCACGGTTTCACTCACGAAGTTTGGATGTTGATTGTCGCCATGGATTTTGCCACGCACTTTCTAAACTATTTTTTATCGTGTAACGAAAGTCACTTGTCACCACTTGAGTTATAGTTTCAGAATTTGTATGGGTTATGGCTTCTTTTGCTCTTCTATCCGCTTCTTCGTTTCCTAATATCCCAATGTGTGATGGGATCCAGATGAATTTTATGAGTTTCTCCTTCTGCTCTGCTAGGTGGAGCATGTTTTTTGCTTCAACTGCGAACAGGTGGGAAGGGTAGATTTGTTGCAGAGTCTCCAGTGAACTCAGCGAGTCGGTCTGGATCAAAAATGTCTGCTCATCAGATGAGTTGATTAAGATGGTCGCACGATGAATGGCATATAGTTCACCAGTAAAAACAGTACTGGATGGCGATAATCTGAATTTATGGCATGTTCTAGGACCCACTACTGCTGCACCAGTTCCTTCAGATGTTTTAGAGGCATAGGTGTACAGCAAAGTATAATCCTCATGATTCTCTAGTATGGCTCCGAGGTTGTTTTTGATAACAGCTGGATTTGTTGATTGTTTAGGATATTTGCTGAGGTTTATGAGACATACTGGTTTGGGTAAAGTCCATGGGGGAAAGGAGGTAAGAAGTGTGGAAAAACGTTCTGGAAGGGTGATATTCAGTTTTCGGGTGAAAATTTTGATCCTCTCATAAAACGGTTTCGGGGATCTGGGTTTATTGTCGTAATATATATTTATTGTTTTCCATATGAAAGGTGCTATCAGAAATGGAACTTGTTAATATTCATTATACTATATTATATTACCTTCTTTCCTGGTCGGCCATTATCGTATCGAATAAAGGGATTTGCGACTCAATAGGAATTTCGTGAGCTTTGAATTGTTCTGACTTCTCTTCTTTGGGTTTATTCATCTTCACGAATAGTTCTTCAACTATTTTATTTTCTTCATCCCTACGAAACACAACTGCACTATATTTTCTCGGGTGAAAAAAATCTTTCTTTTTTTCTTGAATTACATTTTTTCAATAATGAAAGAAAAACCGTGATATAGCTCCTACATGAAAAGTTTCAGGTATGGGTTTCAATGAATTCTATATTATTCGATGTATTATGGAATTTTTGTTAAAGAAAAAAACCGAATGGCGGCTCTAAGATGGCAGACGAGATTTGTGTTTATATTCCGATTCGACTCAAAATTGGTATGTGGGGGTTTTCGAGGTCAAAAATAATGAATTTTCTGTGAAAATTCATAAAATCAAAATGGCGGCTCCAAGATGGCCGACGATCTTTGTGATTATGGTCAGATTCTTTTTAAAAATTGTAATGTGGAGGTTTTTGGGGTCGGGGATTATGAATTTTCATTCAAAATTCACAAATTCAAGATGGCCGCTCCAAGATGACTCTGAAACTTGAGAAAAATAACACTTCTGATGTTTGGCAAAGAACTTTTTCTTCTCGCGGCATTGAAAAACTGAAAACATCTCTAGAAAAATTAGATTGGTCAATTCATGAGAACCCATTGAATAACTCTGATTTCCTTGCAAATTTCTTGGTGACAAACATTGAATCACTTATAAAACAATATTTTCCACTTAGGAAATGTAATACAAATAATAACAGACAACCTGTTGATTGGTTTGACAAAAATTTGAGAAGCATGAGGGATACATCAATATGTATTAAAACGATTTCTGACTCGACTAGGGATCCACGTGACTTGAGAGTTTACAACAATTTCAAAAAACATTATGAATGTACAATAATTGAAAGTAAAAAACGTACTTATGATCGTTATATTGCAAATTCTGAAAATAAGGCTCGGTACAGTTGGCGATTAGTGAACTATGAAAGGAACAAACATATTTCCAAAAAAACTGTACACGTTATCGAAATTCTGAATTCAGCAACTTTTTCGCCTCAATTGCAGAAGATATAATCAACACACTTCCCAAAGAAAAAACAGATTCTAATGCAATCACATATACTCCTTGTTATTCATTTTTCATAGAGCCCATCACTGAAAATGAAGTGACGGAAGCTATCGTTAAATTGAAAAATTCCGCTTGTACTGACGTGTACAATATAAATAGTAAAATTGTAAAAAACTTGACAGATATTTTAGTTCGCCCACTAATATCACTTTTCAATTCATGTATACGTAATGGGAATTTTCCTGATGTTTTCAAGTTAACAAAAGTTATACCTCTCTTTAAGAAAGGCGACGTTGCCAAAATTGACAACTATCTTCCAATATCAATAATTCCAATTTTCCCAAAACTTTTTGAAATAATTCTAAAATCAAGACTCATGATGTATATGGAATCCAAACAGTTCATTGACCAATGCCAATTTGGGTTCAGGAAAAAATGTAGTACAACCCAGGCAGTTTTCAGGATAGTGAGTGACATAGTGGAAGGTCTGGAGAGTGGCAAAAGTGTATCAATTACATGATATGATCTCTCCAAAGCCTTCGACTGTGGCTGTCACGAAATACACGTCGAAAAGCTGGCGTTTTTTGGAATAAGGGGTTTGCCGCTCGACTTCTTCAGATCATACTTGACAAATCGAAAACAATGTGTGAGCTATCATACATGGAGTACCGCAGGGCTCTGTGTTGGGACCTCTCCTATTCATTATTTATGTGAATGACTTATTTCACAATATGTATCCCAAGACTTGTGTTGCTTTTGCGGATGACACAACTTTGGTCGATGCTAACACGAATATAGAAGATTTAAAGATAAATAGTCATATAACTACTACTCGAGCTAGGAAATGGTTTACTTCCAATAATCTGAAAATTAACGACGATAAAACACAGAATCTCATCATCTCAACGAACAGGAACATTGGGCAAGGTCATAGTGTGAAGCTGCTTGGATTAGTAATTGATGATGAACTAAACTGGTCCTGTCATATCCAACAACTTTGCCGAAAACTCTCAAGCTCTATATTCGTGCTACGAAATTTGAGTAAACAGTTATCCATAGAAACCATGAGATCATGTTATTTCTCTCTGTTTCATTCTCATCTCAGTTACGGTACTTTGCTGTGGGAAAACTCTTGTCATGCTAACAATATTTTCCGTTTGCAAAAACGTGCTATTAGGATCGTAGCCGGTGCTGGTTTCAGAGACCACAGTAAAGACATTTTTAAAAGTTTAAATATAATGCCCCTTCCATCATTATATATTTTTGTTTCGTTGATAGAAATCAATAAAAACAGAGTCAACCTAGAGACCAATGCTGATGTCCATAACTATTGGACAAGAAATGCTGATCACCTGAGATTACCCTTCACAGGCTCACTAAATCGACAAGAAATTCTCTAGATTTGAGTTTATTCAGTCACTTACCTAGGAGTATCAAAGCATTAAATAATACTGGAAAATTCAAATCCATAATTAAAAAACATATTTTGTCTCATTGTTTCTATATAGTTGGAGAATATTTCCACACACCATTTGTTGAATTTGAGCGACAAAACTATCAGGGTAACCGCTATATCACCGGTGATCAGTAGCAGAAAACAATTTTCGAGGTTTTAAATTTTATATATTTAAATTTTAAGTATAAAATTGAATATACTTATTTAATATTTTATATTTTATCTTTTATGTGCATGTATTTGTAGCTAGACTTTTTATCTGTTTTATCTGTTCCTTTTTCTTTGCCAAAACTGACTCACCGTAAACAAACTGGAGTTTTAACGGTTTGAAATTTGAAATTTTATAATTTCTCATATTATATTTTGTAAACTTCAATTTGTAAACTTCGAAAGAACATATATAATGAGTTTCTTCTTTACCAAAATTGACTTGCCGAAAACAATATATTTTTTGTGACTTGCTTAAAAAAGATTCTTTCCTTCTTTCTTTCTTTCTTTCTTTCTTTCTTTCTTTCTTTCTTTCTTTCTTTCTTTCTAATGATGATTCGATTCGATTCAAAATTGGTGAGTGTGGGTTTTCGGTGTCGAAGATTATGAATTTCTGCTCAAAATTCATAGTACAAAATGGCGGCTCCAAAATGCGGACGATCTCTGAGATTAGTACGATTCTATTCAAAATTGGTATGTAGAGGTTTTCGGGGTCGGAGATTATGATTTTTTTATCAAAATTCATAAATTCAAGATGGCGGATGGTTAGAATCTATTCAAAATTATTATGTGAGGGTTTTGGGGGTTAAAGATTATAATTTTTATGTCAAAATTCATAAAATGAAAATGACGGCTCCACGATGTCGGACGATCTCTATGATTATGGTCCATTCTATTCATAATTGGTATGTTGATTTCGGGGTCGGAGATTATGAATTATTGTCAAAATTCATAAATTCAAGATGGGGCTCCAAGATGGTGGACAAGTTTCGTGATAATGGACCATTTCTATTCAAAATTGGTATGTCGGGGTTTTTGTGGTCGAAGATTATGAATTTAGTCGAAGATTATTGATTTTTTGTCAGAATTCATAAATTGAAGAAGGCAGCTCCAGGATGGCGGACCAGTTAATCTTTAGATGGTCTCCTCATTGAAGAACTGGATAACTGAGAACTTTCAGGAAAATAAAATAATCAATAAAAAATACCTTCTTAAAGAAGGCTTTTATTCAAATGCGCTAAGAAGTAAAATTCGAACTGAAAACTTTACGCGACAAGCTCTTGGATCTATAACTCACGGAATAACCTACGTCGCACATCCAAAGAAATAATTTTGTACTTTTTAGCGCATTTGAATGAAAGCTTGTCTTTAAAATGTTTCTTTTATTATTTATTTTATTTATAACTCAAAGTCTGAGTCTCATTGGAATGACATAACGACATTAAAACGGCATGGTGGCTGGCGCTCTACAGTAGATGAGGGTTACATCAAGGATTCCCTAACTATTCGAAAAAACGTAATTAACAAAATTTGGGGATCGATCACTGGAGTTGTCAGAGCTTCCATCGTTATCAAATATAGAAAATGTAAATAATGTCAACTTGTCCTTTAAAAACATCGGTTCTGGTTCCCCAAAAATTATTTTAATCGTTGTACCAATGTTACATTGAATATTGTTGATAACATAGGGAGGTACTTTTCTGCAATTATTGCAGTATCAAATTTACCAAGTGCGTTAATTTTCTTAAATAATTAATAAAAGTACATTTCTCATAAGTAAACTTTGTAGTTTTTTGCTTACATTGTATATTATAACAGTCGTAGAAAAAGTATAGTGTATATCATGCCATGTTTGTTATACAATATACCATTTCGGTAGTTAGTGAAATAAAACTTAACAGAAAATAAATCAATAGTAAAAAAACATTTTTATAAACAAGCTTTTATTTAAAAAAAAAAAAAATTTTATTTATTACATTATCAATTTATATGAATAAAGCTTGTCGCGAGATTTACCTGTGTAAATTTTTTTATGAAATCATACATTTTTTCTTAGAATTACTTGTGTCAAGATCAAGTTTCATATTGTATTCTTGTTTATTTACACAGGTAAATCTCGCGACAAGCTTTTATAACATATAAATTGTATAATTTGATAAATTGATGGGTTTGATTTAATTTAATTGAAGTTTGTTTTCTTTTTTTAGAGCATCTAAATGAAAGCTTGTTTTAAAAAATATTTTTTTACTATTAATTTATGTTTTACTTTTCGCTGGACATGTTTCTAAGTCTCTTCATTTCATTTAATGCGTCATTGTTCCATGGTCGTTTGCCTGTTAGTTTAGTAGAGACCTATGGATTTGACTCTACGTCTGTGCTGTTGACCTTTGAAGAGTTCCCTAATCTGCAGCTAATCCTGGATGTCGATTCAGGTCATGCTTGCTTGCCATAAAAATACATTGTCATCGTAACTGAACCAACATGTAAAATATAAGATAAGGGGAAGTAATAATAATAATAAAAGCTTGTGATGTAATAAAAAAAATAGGACCTAATAACAAATCTCGTCCGCTATCTTTGAGCCGCCATTTTGAATTTCTGAATGTTGACAATGTTATCATAATCTTCGACCTCAAAAACCCCCTTTACTGATTTTCAATAGAATAGGACCATAATTACAAATCTCGTCCGCCATCTCGGAGACGCCATTTTGAATTTCTTAATGTTGACAATGTAATCATAATCTCCAACCCCGAAAACTCCAACAAACCAATGTTTAATAGAATAGCAAAATGATTACAAATCGTGTCCGCCATATTGGAGCCACCATTTTGTTTTTTTCCTCTAACAAAAATTTCATAACGCATTGTCATCGAATTATAGCTAATCGGACGACTAGGAGTGGTTATAATCCAGCTTGCAAGATTTGACCTAAGCAAACAAACATACAAACATTGCAAGTTGAATAAAAACTGTAGTTAGCATAAGCATTTTTTAACCGGCTGCGCGACCTCGTATTAACGAGTCTGTTTAATCTACACGAAATCGATCGTTAATGGCCCCAATTAACCTTCAATTTCTCTTTTAATACATAATTGTGATATATGCAACTAAACATACACCGAAATCGACCATTAAAAACCTGTCAATGGTCGATTTGGCCCATTAATGTATAATTGTGGTACAGGCAACCAAACATACACGAATTCGAATAGTACTCGAATATCAAATCATATTACGTTCGCGCTGTCAAATTTATGAATTTTAAAATCCAAATATTGTAAGTTTCCTCCTATTTGAAAAAAATGGATATCAAAAATTTCACGTTGACCCCAGGAACGAGGTCGACGAATTTTTTTTGTAATCAACTCGTATTTCAAAATGATCTCGAACATTAATGCGAGAGCGAGTATCGAGAGTTAGATGTGTAGAGGCCTTATGCTAAGACACGGCGAATGAAACTGAATGCCATACACTGACTGTATACGGCAGTTATAAGACACAATAATAATCACATGTGGTTGACTGTTGTGGTGACCAAAAAAAGGACCGAATATAGGCAAAATAGAACCCAGGCTTGGCTGAATGTGTAATTCGGGTGCTCTAAATAGCACTCCAACCAAATCATCCTGAAGCTCCCCCCTTAGATATAAAAACCAAGAAAAAGCATTATGAAGTGCGCCACAGTCTTCTGAGCTATAAGAATAGTATTGTTACGAATATTGTACGCCACTGCAAGACATCGCACGCCCGACGATCGATGACGTAACGCCGCGGCGGGGATATCCGAAACAAACGGGAACTTCGAGAAAACCTTTTAAATACATTAAGACGATGGACGTCCGAAACGATAGTAATCAACTTCGAGAGTGTTCCAAAAGCAGATGCGAGAATTTTAATAACCCGCATATAAGAGGCCGTGCGCACTGCGGGAACAGTCAGTTTTTCCAAAAAATAATAATAATCATTCAAGGTAAAGTTCAACAGTGACAGCCTTCCTATTTCAACAGTGAACTGTGATTGATTGTTTTGTCAATAGTTCTGTATTCTAATAGTCACGAACCCCATATTCGTAACAATGTACGAAGATACATTTACATTTCAACTGATGGTCAAAGCACTTAACTCTTCAGAAAAAGCTCTGCTACTCTTTTGACTAATTCTGGGGAAGACATGACTTCTATTAAACTTCGCAGAGGGTGGAAATTTACCACCGGAGCGGAACGATCACTCATCAATATCTCACAAAACATTCAACATTATTGATTTGTTTGAAAATATGAACAGAGTGTTCATAAAATCAGATGTGGAATCTCCTGCGACTCAAAAATACACTGTAGTCATTATCTTCCATCGTTCAAGATAACCTCTTGGGGGTATTCATGTTGAAAATCGAAACATTCTCAATTGAATATTGAATAGAAATATTTTTCTGGGAATTGAAAAAAGCACGATAAAAATGAGGTTATTTTTTGTGAATATCTAACAGAAAACAACTACTTTCCCGGCTAAAGAAACGCTGGACATTGAACTACATCTGATAGATATTTTGAAAGGGCCCTAACTCAAAATATTTTTTCTTTTACGGGAAATCATTAATCGCCACCATTAATACACTAGTTGATTAAATAACTATATCATGTTGTATGTTTGTTCCTTTTTTATAACTTTGTTCACAAGAGCCAAGTTTCTATATTTCAGATATTTTTTATGTTTAATGTACCCAGCAAACATCTTACGTGTGGGCCTCTAGAGGCACTTTAAAAACAGCCAACAGACAACATAAGCGGGCCATAATCATGATACGTCGTCGGCCCGGCTAGCCCGTGTCGCGACGGCCATCAGTAGGCTTCCAGACTACCACCCGCTTTATTACGTACTGGGACTTCAGCGGATAGACAGAGTTAAGATGAACTGATATTGCATGATACAGATTATGGTGCGATTGCGGGTATCCTACTAATCAATCGCGTCATTCCAAGGTTGGGATTTCATCAATGATTTATGCAAATACACAGGGGCGTCCAATTCAAAATGCAGTACATGGAAGTATAGGGTATTTGGAAGGCAATGAGCATAAAGACCCTTTCAATGAAAACAAAATGGCCCATATAAGCACCTAAGAACAATCTAGCATTATATCTTCGGAAACAGTGGAACTTCAATGAAGATAGGTCATTATTATACACAGTAAATTCACCAAACATTCAGAATCGACTGATTCATGGACTAGATATATACAATTCACTGTTTTCACTCTCTGGAGCCACTAATTGTGGAGGATTTCTGAAACTGTAGAGCCAGACTGTTCCTATTTACCTAAACAGACTCATTATATCTCAAATGGTTTCCAAGATACCCATCCATATTTCCAAAATATTGCATTTTAAACTGTCCTGGAAAACTATTTCACCGAATAGATAGAATAACAACACACAAATCTGAAAAAATTCTCGCCACTTTGATTATTTTTCATGACCATATACCACAATGACCAGACAAAATAGAAAATACCCGATTTGACATCCTACACGAAATCAGCAGTGATATTCAGTAATGCCAATGTTGCAATTTCATTACAGAGGTCGCAGCGGTGCGGCGCGTAATGCCACATACTGTGTCAAAACGACATCGGCGCGATTATCGCAAATCTTTAACGGGTAATTTCTGGCTAAATTCAAAACATCCATAATAAATATGCGTATGTTCAACCAAAGCGGCAAAACTGATATCATTCCAATTATTTACCGACTTCGGTGTGCCGCTGTCGACATCTTACCGCTATTTACCGCTCATTCATGTTTGCTGGGTAAGGTCTGAATAAACGATTTTATTCATTTTCACATCCAGACCCTCCCTAGGCAAAATATATCTAAATAGGTAGCACCTCTCAACTTCTCGATTTTTAACAAAAAAAAAGCCTAATCTTGGTCACCTGACAGTCATTTGGAAAGGCTTCGGTATCGTAATACCGTCACTAGTCCACCCATCTTTCTCTTTGCCCTTCACTGGACTATTAGGTGCGCTCCTCGTCGCCAATGGTAGAGGTGTGTTGCTTTCCGAATAGAGATTCAGGTTCTCAAGACTCAAATCCTCCCAGTCGGTAAGATTTCCCGCGCCTTTGGACTCGGCTGAAGACAGATTAGCTCTAGATTTCGACCTGGGTTCAGGAGTGATGGTATCACTAGGAGTTTCGATCCTTACTGACCTCCTCGAGGGTGGTTTCGTTGGCGTTTCTTTGTCCGACAGAAACTCGAATCCCATATCGTAATTTTTAGACGGCTTGCGACTCTTGCTTAGAACCGGGGTTGCACAAAATGGCTTCAGCGTTGGTCTCTTCTTGCTTTCTTTGGCACTTTTCGCACCTAATTTAAGATTCTTGTAGTCTTCTATCCACTCAGAGTCTTTGGTATCGAATTTTATTTCGTTCTGCAAGCACTCTTGATATACCCTTTGTTTTTCTTTCAAGTTTTCCAGCTTCTTGTAAAACTCTTTGTTTGATAAATGGTTGATTTCGTCATACTCTGGTATGTTACTGAAGAAATCCAAAAAAGATTTCGTCGTTTGTTTGTCCAAGTAGTTTTTCTTGGGCATTTCATCAGATTCGATACTCAATTTCCTGGCCTGGTTTTCCATGTGGTACTTGAACTTCTGCTCGTAGAGAGGGACCGGTTGGTCAATTTTCGAATTTCTGGGGATCTTCAAACAGGAATTATTGAAAACGGAAGATATGTGATTGTACATTGCACCCGAAACACTAATACACTCATTTAGTTGAAGTTAGGAAGCGTGAAGTGTTGTTATGGAAACGAAATATTGATCCAAAACATTGTCGTCAGAATATACAGTTTTACTGTACTCTCTCGATAATGTTTCACATTTAAATGGCAACTGCAGCCGAGGTGACTACATTTTGATACCCGATTTCAAAAGAGGAATTCAATTCGGCATTGAAACACATCATATTATTATTATGCGTTTATACATCCAGGCCATCTCATCAATGCCAACTGTTTATTTTATTTTTTCGAAGGTATTAGCAAAATTGAACTGAATGTCAATGTCGCACATAGTTTCTCGCCTAACACCGATTTCTCAATTGATTCGAGTTATGACGTAGAAAACAAGTGATATTGTTGGTAGTATATGAAAATTAATGATTACACAACTGCAGTCATTTAATATCGTTTTCCATATTTTCGGTTTTCTCTCTCCCTGGCAGTAAAAAATGTCAGTTATCTGTTCTAAGAAGGGCAAATTACTGAATGAACTAAGAAAATTTCAATTTTTTCAGTAAAGTACCAAATCAATCCCAATCAAAATGCGTTTGATATAATCCCTATGTTTGCAAGGCAGTTTAGGTGTGTGGTGGGATTTTTGGCTTTTTACTTCTCCTTTTTCACACAACTGGAGGAGAAGAATGCCAAAAATTTCTTCCAAACCCATACGATATCCATGAAAAGTAATTTCATAAAGTATCCTAATGTATTTATTATTCTCGAGAAAAGCAGTTACTCTGAAAAAAATATATTTAATAACTCTTCAGGGGTTTTGTAATGATACAATAGTATATTGTTTTACGAGTGACAAAAGTAAAATTTTTTGAAGCGAGAGAACAGTTTACCAGTTGAGGCGCTGCCGAGGCTGGTAATGTTCATGATCTTCAAAAAATGTTTTCGATGAGTGAAACACTATACTTTTTCTACAACCCTGTGTATATCATAATAATATGCTAAAAAAGAACGATGAACAAATATTTTATTTTAAATTAAAAATAACAGAATTTCTTTAAACATTACTTAAATATTGGTTAATTGTTCCATTCGAGAAATTATAGGAGTATTACAATCAAGATAATTATGTATTGAGGTATGCCACATCTGTTATGTTGTTAACTGATGTCACTCCAGATGAAGATGCGCCGTGATCGGATAGCGTTGTATTTTGTATGGATTGTAAAATTTTGGTTTGTATTTGATTTTTGCTGCTAACTGATTGGTCAACATATCCCTCCGAAACGTTACTAGATTTCCAGCCTCCATGCTTTTTTAATTGAAGTAAATCACCTCCTGCATCCAATAATAGCGTTGCGGAAGTTCTACGCAAACACTGCCCAGTATATTTTTGGGGATCAGGCAAGTTTAAATATTGAGCTATTTGCATAGGAAATTTACTGAATTTATTTATTCCCACAACCTTCTAGTACACTTTCCGTTCTGGTAGTAGATAGAGAATCTTGAATTTATTTTGTTCATAGCTAGTGGACGGAGGTTCATATATATTTTAGAAATCGCGTAGAAGAACCCAGAAATGTGGAAGGAACGCGGTACTTTTGTTTTTGTATTACGTATTGTAACTAAGAATATACTGCTGGTATCTTTTACATAATTTACTGTCAAATCTTTTAATTCATGGCAACAATAAGCCCCCGAAATTCCAAGAACCAAGGCTACCTACAAACGTTAATATTAATATTATTAAGAATTTGTCGCAATAATAAAGTAATTAACTTACCTTAGTCATTAAGGATTTGGAGTCGGGTGCATTATTTAGAAAGTGTGTATCTCATCGAAAGAAAATATTTTAGACTTTTGACTTTTAAAACCATCAGATTATCGTTTATAAAAAAAACGTAACTTGGTCGATGAGTTGTATACTCAATATAAACAATCCCATGTACTCATGAAGAGGGTAGAAATGCATGAAAGATAAACAAACCATTCCCGATAACTTCGTCGCAGTCACACTCCTACAATAACGTTCGTACGGTGCGAACGCAGAATTCAAATAAAATAATTTGTAAGTGAATACTCATAAATGTTAAAGATATTTTTATATTGAGTTGAATAGCGTGTTATATTTCGAACCATATATTTTTAAGAATTATTTTAGTGCATAGATTTTGATATTGTGTTAAATTAAATATGTCTCAAACTCCATATTTTTTATTTTAGTGTTTTAACCTGATGATGACAAATACCATGTCGAAACGTAGTTGAGAGAAATTATATGAATTGACTGAATCAGACTTTTAATCCGAAAAATTGAAGAAAATATATATGTAGTCAAGAAACTAAATATATATATATATATATATATATATATATATATATATATATATATATATATATATATATATATATATATATATATATATATATATATATATATATATATATATATATATATATATATATATATATATATATATATATATATATATATATATATATATATATATAATTGAATTTATAAAGATAAAATATGGCGATGAAATATTTCTCCATTCAATTGTCCTACCTGTTGCACAGATCATACACATAGATAGAAAGCATCATTCATTTCTTCTGTTGTTTGTTTTGCCGCTTCATTGCCTCGGACCTTCAACAAAGCTTAGAGCAAATATTAGAGGTTAGAACCACCGACATAACCTTAATCTAGACTGCTGATCCCGTATGATAAGAATTCATCCAATTACAAGATATCAAAGAGCTTTTAGAGCATGAGCATTTTGTGTCTGTGACTATTCAAAATCACATAATGGTTCCTCGTTAGATGTCAATGTCTGAAATGATATTATTTGTGCTTTATGCGCTTTGCGCAGACACGTTCACGTAAATTCTATTTGGATGAATTTTTCGAGTGGTGGGGATATGACCTCTAGCGGTCTAGATTAAGGTTATGTCGGTGGGATCAGCAGTCCAGATTAAGGTTATGTCGGTGGTTAGGTCTTTGCCTTTAATTTGAGATAGGCACAGTTGCCAGTTCTAAATTATGTTTTATTTGGAATTAGGACAATATACTGCCAACATAAGTGGTAGGGCCAAAATAATTGATGAAAAATTAATAATTTATTGATAACTCGCTTTCGAAAACGTATATAGTGTTGAATGCTTGAGTTTAAAGTTTTGTAATGTGGAATATATTCCTTGAATTTTCTGCTTGATTTTGAGATTCTGGGAAGTAGGCTATACTGTGCCATGGTGGCATTGCCCAATAGTCATAGTGACGTATATGGACATGTCATGGCACCATTCTCTCTGGACAGTGGCGAACTAGCGCACTCCGCACTCTGATATCTGAGATCTACAGGCTCTTGAATATATATTAGACCACTCTGTATGTTACATGAGCCACCTGTACTTATGTCCATGTACGTCACTATGACGGGTTAATGCTACAAGATTCCGATTGGCTAGAACTTATTAGAACCTCCTATTCAGATAACGCTTACTCTCTTTGGGCATTGCCGTAACCCCTTCAGTTGTATATTTAAAAAACCATGATGTAGGTCAGGGCATAATTATTCTGACAGTTCTCCATCTCTTTCTAATTTTGTTCGTCTTGTCTACCCTTCTCCTCTGTATTTCTACTCTGTGCCCTAAAATAGCTTTGGGTTTTGGCAACACTGATATCAGCTGTCAGATATATTTTTTATTTGTACACATAATCCCCAATTTAAAATTTGAATTTAGTTCTGAAACTTTTCAACTAATTAAGTGTGAGTGAAAAAAAGTCGCACCTCATTGAAAATGGCACTTACTTTAATCAGTAATCCGATACGGTTTTCCAATATTTGCATCAAATTTTCTCCGAAAAACTCCATCAGCAAATATTTTTACTCCAAGGACATTTCCAATAAGCATTATGATGTGGTTATCGCTGGTGGTGGAATGGTAGGGACAACATTAGCTTGTACTTTAGGTAATTATATGTGAATTAGTCAGCTGCTAACATCATTAGAATTAATTTACTTTCAGGAAAAAACTCGAAGTTATCCGATAAGAGGATATTGCTGCTAGAGGCCGGTAAAGAAAAAACTTGGTCTGTACCAGAGAAATACAGCAATAGGGTTGTGTCATTGAATCCCGGAACACATAAATTACTCAATGATATCGATGTATGGAAGCACCTAGAAAGTGCCAGATATGCTATAGTGAAGCGTCTACAGGTAGTTTATATTACAGAAAGCGACAATAAGAACCATTTTGAATGTTCCTTGGGGTACCAGTTGTAGATAACCATTTCTTTCATTAAAAATCGTGACCATCTACTCACTGCTCATTTATCAAAGTATAATATCTGTTAAGTCAAAGATAAAAGAACATACAACATGATACTAGACCAAACACGATTTGTTGGTGCCATTATAGATTGTAGGGGGGTCGATATGGCTCTTCAGCCTCTCTGTACCTTGACCTATAAGGTCTTCTGTACAATACCCTTCCTCTATTCAAAACCCGGGATTCCGAGACTCCTTGCGAAGTTTCCTGGGAGCTAAGTTCTGATGTCTGAGGGCGTTAATGAAACCCCTTCGGGGAACTTAAGCCTTTTGCAGAACAGCGCTTGGCAGTCGCAACGCTGGTGTTCTGCAAGTTCTCACAGTAACGGCAAAGTTCACTGTCTGATCTATACATTTTTTCGAGGTAATACCTCAGAGGACAATGTCCGGTGAGCAGTCCTGTTTCAAGTCTTTCTTGTCCAACTCGAGAAGCTGTTCAGCTTTCTTTGGCAGCACCAAAACTCTTTTTTTATGAGGGCTTTGGAAAGACCAAATATGGGTTCTGGGCCAGAAATTCGAGTGTTTGCCCCTTCCTTGGCAAAGCTGTCCACTTCCTCATTGCCCTTGATTCCTTTGTGACATGGCACCCACATCAGAGTAACCTGATTGTTCGTTTGAAAACTATATCGTCTGCAAATATAGCAGATAGACGATATACGGTTCTTCAACCTTCTTTATAGTATACGTGAATTCAAAGCATTGATCAAGGAGAACAGAAATATCTTTATAAACCACAATAACTTGTAATTTTTATTTATACTGTATCATGTTTTATACTTTGATAATGCCATTTTATTTATATATTTGTTGAAATGGGAATATGAATTGAATATTAAATAGAAATATTTTTCTGTGAATTAAAAAATCCACGATAAAAATCAAGTTCGTTCTGTGAATATGTAACAGAAAACAACTACTTCCCCGGCTAAAGCCACGCTGGATATTGAACTGCATCTGATAGATATTTTGAAGGGACCCTAACTCAAAAGAAAAAATCTGAAAGTAAAAATTGAAATAGAAAATAAAATTTTTACTTTCAGATTTTTTCTTTTGAGTTAGGGTCCTTTCAAAATATCTATCAGATATAGTTCAATGTTCAGCATGGCTTTAGCCGGAAAGTAGTTGTTTTCTGTTAGATATTCACAGAAATAACTTCATTTTTATCGTGGATTTTTCTATTCACAGAAAAATATTTCTTTAATATTCAATTAAAAATGTTTCCCTTTTCAACATGAATACTCCACAGAGGTTATCTTGAAGGATGGAAGATAGTGACTAAAGTATATCTTTGAGTCACATCTGATTTTATGAACACCCTGTTCATATTTTCAAACAAATCTATTTATAAATTTGTTTGTTTGTCTTATTGCTTCCTACCTACTATCTATTATTTTATGCTACTTTTTATATTATATATTTTATTCTTTGATCTTCTATCAACTGACGTTCCTACAAAATGTACATTTTCTAAATGAGAATAAATATTATTATTATAACAGTTCTCAGTTCATTTCCTCAAAAATTTACAATAGGTTAATTTTCAGGTTTGGGATGGTGTGTCAGATACTTCAATAACATTTGGAGAAGAAACATCTCTAGATGACGTATCGTATATCGTTGAGAATGACTTACTTCTTGGAGCAGCCAGTAAAGAAGTCAGAACAATCAACAACTTAGAAGTTTTATATAATGCCAAAGTGAAAAGTTATCATTTGCCAGAATATCATGAGAATTCCGTTGGAATCAATTTAGAGGATGGTACTCAATATACTTGTGAGTTATTGGTAAGTTTCCTTTTTCATTTTCAGAGTGTTGTAGCCTCGACATTTTTCCTGTGCATTCCTGCAGTTATTTTTATTTAGCTTTTGGATATATTCAAATGCAAATCCAAGTAATTTTATTATAGGAATGAAAATCATGAAAAACTATCAATAATAAGTATATATGTACTCGGTATTACTCTTCGACAATTCTTATTTCTTAAAAAAAATACATAATAATACACTATTTGCGCACTCAAGAAACAATTATAATCAACCTCAGATAATGGTTATTTTTCAATAACCAATCATCAGGGTGTTTCTTATTAAAGTGCATCTTGACAGTTGAAATATTCCGAAACATTGGTTACTTGTCAGTGGTTGTGGTCAAACACTTCAAAGTTTTCTAGAATCGTGGACGCTATGTTCCGTCCACTTAAAATGCTACTAGGGGAACTTAAGCAAAAAACCAATATCCCTATTCAAAAGACCATTTTTCTACAAGAATAAATTATTGTCTATTGAAAATTGAAAATAGCACTCTTAGATGTTGGTTCTTACATTTGTATGAGTTTGTAAAACTCCATTTATGAAACTCCAAAATATAAAAATATACTATTTTAGTCTTTTAGAAATTATAGATCACTTGAAATTTACTTTGCTAATTCAAGATGTTGTAAATGAAACTGAAAGGTTGTTATAATTTTCATCAATATTCATTCAGTTCTTGGACGTTTTTTTTAGTAATAGCAATAGGCGAGGTCACTAATTTCTGGAAAAAATACCACAATGTCCAAAACGATGAGAAAAGTAGTTGGATTTTTTCTTAATTTTTTTTTTTTCGATGTAGTTTTACAAAAAAAATTTCCAAAGGAATGCTCCTGTTTGAACACTACGAAAACCGCGCCAGGATGTGACCATTCATAATATTTCTTTAGAATGTGAGCAGGCCGAAAAAATAATGACATCTCACTTGGTATACATACATATCATTTAAGAATAACTAAATCAAGAGCAGCTATCAAATGAGGAGTCTTCATTTTAATATAACACATGCTGCACACAAGTTCTGTTTCATTCATAGGAGTTCCGCAAAATAGTGACATTGGCAACTCGCCGATCACGGAGAGTGCCAGGAATTACATCGTTGCCAAGCGTTATTCATAATATTTCTTTACACTGAGAGCAGTCCGGAAAAATAATGACATAGCACTTGGTATACATACATATTATTCAAGAATAACTATATCATGGACAGCTATCAAATAGAAAGTCTTCATTTCAATATAACACATGCTGACATAAGTTCTGATTTATTCATGGGATGAAAGAGAATAACGTTTCCTCAGAAGTTCCGCAACTCGGAAAAATGCCATATCAATGGACTTATGACGTCAAAAGAGGCGGCAATAATGCTGTGTTTGAATGCCTCACTGAATTTGAGGGTTTTAGAGCAGTGTTTATTCGAATATTACACAATATCTTCTAGGAAAAACTATGCTTTTATATAATTTTATCACTACATTTCAACTTCAAGCACATATTAGCAAATTTGTGAGTTTGTGATCTCGCAATTTCATATATAATGTTGATAAAGTTGAAGCAAGATGCAAAATACAATATTCACAACAATTTTGGTTGTGTTGAAATTATGAAAAAACCCTAGGTTTTCTAACCCTTGCCACCTTTGTGCAGGTAAGTTCATGATGAATATGCAACATATATCTAAAAGACTTCCAACATTTGTTATAATTTTTCAAGGAGGCCTTCAGAATACGCCAGTTTTTTAACATTGAATATTTCCAATAGCCCAATATTGGATATTGAAAAATAGGTAACCAATGAACTCCTGAATAAGCCTTAATAATTCATATTGAAGCCTTTTCATAGTTTAAAGGTTTCTATAACTTCCATCATCTTTCGGTTCTTGTTTTGTTTTCTTCATCAAATATTGTGAGGAGACATCATATTATAGAAAAATAATTCCATTGAACACAATTCTTGTCCTTAGTTTACTTTAATATCCTGTCATCTCTAAAACAGTTTCCTGTTCTGTACTCAACAATGAAAGAAAGAGGGCGGCACACGTTCATGTTCTTTTCGCGTATTTTGAGTTGCCTACGTAAAAGCTACTCCAGACTCTACAATCACGAGAATTTAAGTGATATGTGATAATATAATGTCCAATCGTTTCGGAAACACAATTCGAAAAAACGAAGAAAAACATAGTTTTTTCAAGTGTAGTTATGTTTGTAATATCTCGATATATAATCTGGTCATATACCACTCCTGATAGATATTTTGGGTAGAGTATACTTTGATATTTTTCCGCCAATATGGTTGCAGAAATACCACTCGACCAAATTTCTTTAAATTTTTTGTTCAAGAAATTTGGTCTCGTGAATATTGACACAAAAATATCAAAGTATACCCCCACCAAAATATCTATCACTTGTTATATAACTACTGAATATGACCTATGAATAATGTAATCGCTCGCAGAACACGGGTTCCAATGTTTTCTATGGCCTTAAGGCGGCCTTCCATACCAGCTTTTTGTCGCTGGCTTCTTACCTCCAGCCAATCAGAGTACTTGAAAACTAGCCAGCGCTTTTTCAAGGTCATGCCGCTATTTGTTGGTTCAAGTTTTACTTTCAGCTTCAAGTTGTTGACCATCTTTGTTTCAAACATGTTGCTCTCTTTTTCTATAGACAAATATAACCAAAAAATAATAAATTTTGGAAGTGCCGTTTGGTTTGTAAAACACAATGGAAAAACTTAAATTTTCTGTAACTTTAACCTGAACACTAAGTATTGATTGACAGTTGACGTAAAATCGCCGCGTATGTTCTCTATGAAAATGGTCATTTGGAAATAGCAGCACTTTAAAAAAAAGTTGACGTCAAAAGCTGGTATGGAAGGCCGCCTTTACGTGAATATGACAGTTTTTCGTGTTTGTGATTGACCACTGAATGGCACAGAATGATATGTTCTCTTTGGCCAAATGCACCAGAAGGAAGCAAGGGCCAAAAATCTAGATAGAGAAATGTTCTCAATCCGCGACCAATCAAAAAACAATAGGCAGAGAATAGGGGAGTTCCGCAAAAGTTGCCAACTTGAAAAAAAACCTTCAAAGGTTCTGCTTTTCCAATGGCAATTGTTTGACTTAGGTTGTATCGAAAATCGCCAATTTGAAATACTTTGGTCATGAAGCGCTTATATATTTCTTATATCAAATGTGTTATTCATATAGATTTTGTGTCTAAAAATGTGAACAGTTGGTAGCGCAAAACATTATATTTTGTGAAAAAAAGATTGAATGAACACAATAACAACTGATAACGACGGAAGTCAAACAACAAGAGAAAAAAGTGGCGTTCTTCTGCGTTAAGGTTCAAAGTTCAAATGGCCTAGTGATAGATGACAGTCGATAATGCACGAAAGCACGAATCAGACTGAGACAAGCACCAACACTCGAGATATAGACACAAAATTCCCTATTAATATAATTTTTTTATATACAAAAATATAAACATTCTGGGACTAAAAATCAATGATCCAGTATATTCAGTTTGTGATTCTCTACACAACCCTGATGAAATCATCACAATTGGAGGCAGAAGTTTTTTTGAAGTTGGCAACTTGTGCAGAATTCCCTTTGGTTGTATGGAAAATCGCAAATTTGATATACCAATCCAATTAATTTTGGTCATGAAGCGTTTATATATTTCTTATATCAAATGTGTCATACATAGATATATGTCTAAAAATGTGAACAGTTGGTTACGCAAAACAATGACAACAGTGTTTTTGTAAAATTCCTGTTCAGTGTCTACTGATAGAGAAGAAAACTTGTGCAACTCCCAGGGTTATTATATATATAATACTGACAGGGTTACGGCGAAACCTCCATTTTAAGGATATCTAATGTGTGCCAGAATAGCCAACTTTATAGAACATATTTTTAAATTTTGAAGAGTAGAATGGATCTATTATCTTGGCTGAATGCGCCGAGCAGAGAAGAAATGAATGAAAAATTCATCAAATTATTCAATTTTTGTAGAATGTATTGTTAAGGCCTCAAAGAACAATATGTAAAAGACCAGAAAGAATCTTTCACGTGGTATCAGTAATTATGTTTAGGTAACGAGTGCAAAGTTATTTGCATTTATCCATATTGTTCGTACAGCTTTTCACACTGCATGTGGTCCCAGGCATTTTCTCAAAACTACGAAATACAATTACTACTACTGCACTAGATACACTGTCTTGGTATTAGGTAGATGATGATGAATTAAACACTACTATAGTTATTTATCGAACCGAAACAAAGGTGTTTAAAACACTTACAATCAAAATAACAAGGATAAATACAACACAAACAACTAAATAATTCGTATGTTGGCGGCAGTGGCACACTTACCTCACCTTCGTCTGGTCCCCCGAACTCTCATAAAGCATTCGACTCCGAACCACGGTCAAGGACTGGTGGCGTTCTTAGGTTAGGAGTAAGTAAATGTGAAATGTGAATGTCTGCCGTTTTTTAATACGTGCATCGCAAAAATATCAATACAGTTGTGAAGTCTAAGAAAAGTTTTATGTAAAATGGTCCCGTACTTCTCTACGCCGGTAACCAGGCCGGATGACAACGCACTCGTCGGAAGCAGGGACGATGCGGTGGTATATTGCCAAGAGCAAGACTCGTGTCACCCCCAGGACGAAGCCCCGAAGTTACGTAATAGGGGGAGAGCTGGATAATAACGCCGTATGGAAGTTATATCCAAGAAGTTAAATAGAGAGAGAGAGAACTCTCATAAAGCTGTTTTATGCCGTAACCCTGTCAGTATTATATATATATAATAACCCTATGCAACTCCTACACTCATCTGAAAGACAGAGAGAGATCTTCCAGGGACACTCCATCCTGAAGGTCTGCTCCAAGAATCTCTTTTGTGGAGTAAAGTTGTCATATTTTGTATTGCATAAGAGAATACACAACACCATAACAACTGATAATTACGGAAGTCAAGCAACAAGAGAAAGAAGTGGCGATCTTCGACGTTAAGGTTCAAATGTCATCGTGACAGATGACAGTCGATAATGCACGAACCAACACTCGAGATATAGACACGAACTTCCCTATTAATATAACTTTTTTACATACAAAAGTATAAAATACTTTGGGACTAAAAATAATTGATCCAGCATATTCAATTTGTGATTCTCCACACAACTCTGCTGAAATTATTACAACTGGAGAGGCAGAAGTTTTTGAAGTTGGTAACTTGTGGGAACTCCCTATTGTCATGTATACCCAGCGCTCAATACACCAGAAAGGATAGCCGTTGGTTCCATTGAATTTTTAGAACTCTGGATGCCCACGTTTCGTCATTTCAATTTATTGAGGATATTTATGGAAACTTTGAGCCCATTATAATAAATAGGAATCAATGAGTTGTCTCGGTATTTTTATGAGTTGAAAGTTTTTGAGAGCTTATTGATGGTTCTTACAAGAAACTAAGGCTTTCAGGCATGATCTGAAGTGAAAACAGCTTGAACTAACACTGCCTAAGGAATTATGTCAATCCCTCAGCATTTTTCGAGAGCTAAATTTACCTCAAATATTTTCAATAAATCGAAAAACAGTTGAAAAACAAGTGTCTTATCACGAAGTGGGCTCCAACACACACTTGACAGTGGATTAAATTCTCCCTTATTCAAGTTCTCCCATGAACACTAAAAATATCACGAAAAAATCTTACTAACAGGAAGAAATAAAGGTGTGAAAAAGTAGAAAAATACTAGCACTTATGGCAGACGAACCATCCAGGTTCTCTAGTGAGTGTGCAGCTGTATGAATATAGGAAATAAGCCATCCTTTTCATCATGTATAATCGTTGCCCGGCGCCATAGTACTTTTTTTACAAAACATTGACATTTATTTGTATCACAGCCTTAGATCATAAATGTTACGCTAGATACGGTACTCACTTGTGGGTCTGTGGGATGGAGGGGGATCAGAGAACTAAGCTAAGCTATCCGTCTGGAAGCTACGTCAGTGAGTACGCTAAAGACCCCTTCACCCCATCGCAGAGTTACTCCTCTAATACCAAACAATTGCTACACGTGCCCGTATAGCATATATGATCTAAGAGCGCAGCCTATGTAACATACTGTCACTCCAGGCAGGAAAAGTAGGCTCAGATGGGTCCGCGATATTGGGTGGCTATGATTTCTAGGCTTTTATAGTTTACATTACTGCTTACAATTATCGCCTACCACTTTCTGATTGCTCAATGAAAAAAACATTCAGCGTCAATAGGCATTTTCACGACTCGTTACGCGCAAGCGCATCCGCCATCTGCGATTAAATGAAAAATTTATTGATGGTGTTTGTCAGTACATACAATAGTTGAATCACATAATTGTATCCAACTAATACTATGGTTGAAATTCAGAACTTGTAGAAAGGTTGGGATAACATTGCCACACACACACACACACACGTATAAAGTGACCAAAAAATTGACACATGCGCAAAAAAAAATATTCTAGAATGAAAAGGCCTATAAGGAGAGGTACACCTCACAGCTTAAAAGCCATTCACAATATTCACAAGAATTCACAATACTTATTAAATGACCAGATTAATTTGAATAATTCGACCCTTTCAAATCTGTTTACTAGAAATTGAATAATCCAATAATCACCCAATTACCTAATAACCAACTGACTACTTGCTCCTATTATTTATATCAAACCCCAGTAATTGTAATTTAGTTTATCTCCACTTGAAAAAGCTGTAGTTTAAAGCGAAACATGTGTCGTGGGTTTTGTAAACCAATTTGTTGTGAAAATCGTATTGAAATGTTTTTAGTTTACTTTAATTATGGATTTTCATCAAGTATCAAGTATTCAAAATAAGGAACAAATATTGAAATTTTCAGGTGGATGTCTTGTTTCTGTAATTATTTTTATACTAACGAGTCTTTAGTCGTAATAGCTTATTTTTATATCTTTGTGGGGGTATCTACGTTAAGAGAGAGGGGGCAAACAGATGATATTCAAAAACACAAAATTATACTTTGCTGAAATATCAATATTTTGTTTTCTATAAATGAATCAATTTTCAGTGTATAATGATCCTTTTGGAAAAACCATTACCCATGAAAAATTAAAGTTTTTCATATAAGGCTGACGCATTAGTTAGTAAAGTAGATCCAGAAATCTAAGAAGGTCGTAAATCACCAACCACTTGAGTTATCAGCAGGCGGTGGATTCTACGCAGAGTTGTACCTACTCTAGCCATTAAATTTTGTTTTATAGGTAGGTATAATGATATTGGGTTAAGATAATTATTAAGAAAAATCGCTTGAATATAATTGAGAATTGTGTATTTATATATAATATATGATAATTATATATATATATATATATAATTATATTATATTATATAATAATATATGATATACCTAATTAATGTAAAATGTCAAACTTTATACTTTAAAAAAGTTCAGTTTCTCGATAAAAGGTATTTATAAACAAAATTACTCCCGAAGATCAGTTTCACTTTCACTGTCGTCATCCAAATTGATAATAAACTTTTCTTTGGGAATTTTTTCTATGTCCATATATGACTTTTCCACCTTTTTAATATGGGAAACACACTTGGCCCAGCTGCTATCAGGAATGTTTGCAGTTTCTGTTTGAATAAGAGCTACCACAGTTGAACTTAAGGTTGGAGAAGTATTATTTCTTCGAACTGCTGACCTAAGCTGATGCCATATATGTTCAATTGGGTTAAAAAACATACAGTGATAAGTAGGAAGTCTGAGCACCGAATGTCCCAAGCTTTCAGCCAATAATCACAAAAATATTCTTTTTTATCAAATAACTACGTAAAACTTCTAGTAACTGTTTGTGTACTTTTCCTCATAGTACATATCATTATTTAACATATATTCTTGTATAGTGGCTTTGGTGTCATTTGAACATGGTGCTTTATCTAGCCTTCGACTGTGGTAGCTACATTATCCATGACGATAATACTGTTGGTATGAGTTTATTTTGGAACCAGTCCTCAAATAATTCGGCTGTAGTATCATCCTGATAATCGACTAAAGAGTCCTTAATATTCTTTGCCGATAAAGACAACGCATTTGGTATACAAGCATTTTCGGTTCCTTCGTGAATTATCGTAATGCGTTTTCCTTTATTAGACGGCGCATTAGTTTGGCACAAGTCAGATGAGTCTACCCAACTTTTGTTTGGAATATCGTGTGTATCGAACCAAGTTTCATCCAAATTCACTACTGTTCTACCATATTTTCTAAATTCGTTTATTGCCAATAAATATTCAAATCTCCATTTCTTAGGGCGCACAGATTCCATTAAGATTTTACTGCTACTAGTGAGTTTTTTAAATTTAAATCCGTTTTTTAAAAGAGACTTCCTTAAAGTCTCTTTGCAACACTGGATACCAGTTTCATTCGTTTTAAGCCGTTGCATTTAAATATCTAATGTAGGCACAATTTGCTCTTTATACCAGGCAATTATATCTACATCACAGCCATGTAGTTTCCTTGAAACGCCCTAGTATTTTCGTTTCTTTCTTTTTAAAATAGGGTTACTTACTATTTTAAACACTGTGGAATACGGTGTTTTTGTTAAAGAAGCCCTTTCTTGCGCAGCTTGATCCTTGGACATTCCACGTTCCAGAAGGGAAGTATAAACATTTAATATAATTTGTTTCCCATGATGGTGTAACATTTGTCGACTAGTGGTACTACGACCACCAGTTGAAGTACTAGCTTCAGGATGAGCCCATGAACGCCACATTTTTCACGGCACAAAAATCGAATAGACACTTTAAAATAGATACAACTGACACAACGGAATATTAGGTAGGTAATGACTAAATGTTGTTTAACTTTCCCCCTTTTGTTTCTGAAATTGGAAAGCAGTCAGTTCCCAAAACAGTCTTGTTTTCCAAATCTGGTAGGTAATTCATTTTGTAACCGTAAATAGACCATTATCGCTATAATCTCGTTAATAGCCCATTAGTACTGAAAGTCTGGTGGCCAGGTAAGTAAATTTTATTATTTACACACATTTAAACATATCCTTACCAAGGGTTCTAAATCAACCTTACGAGATTTTTTATTATCAAATGAATTCAAATACAAAACTGTCAACAAAAGCCAAAAATAATGGAGAGCCCACTATTATTAAAATGCCAAACTATTTCATGAGATATTTTCATCCGGACCTGGGAATCTTTTAAGGGACACACACTTTTATTGCTTATCTATATTTCGAACAATAGGTTGTCGGCTAATATTGATTTACGACCTTCTTAGATTTCTAGTTCTACTATATTAATATAAAATTTCCATAAAAATAATTATTTATTGAAATAACTACAGACTAAAACTAGGATAGTAATAACAAATTTATCGCTACTTTTGGTCCCTCAAAACTTGATAAATGCCATCTATTTTCTGCCTGAACAATTTATTGTACTCGTTGAATTGTTTGGAGATGTCATCCAACTGATTACGAAGCACATCCGCCTGTGGCATCTCAGTCTCAACCTTTTTGAGTCCGTCACTGTTATAGGAGCTCAACCTGGACAACGAAGGGGAAATCGCACCGTAATAATAATCCGTTCTGAACTTCGCATTTTTCTTATTTTTCGGCCTCTCTTTCTTCTCCACCACTAGCTGGTAGATGCTCTGTATCAAATCGCGAGGTATCTTCTCCTCTCTGGGATCATTCGGTCTTATGTATAATGCCCAGTGATACTGAGACTTTAGCAAAAGCGCCGTCCTGTGGAGCCATCCCATGAGTTTTTGTGGCACGCACGTGAGGAGTCGAGAAAAAAGCATACTTTCCAAGTGTGCCACTAATTCTGCTTGGCGCACCAACCGGTCCAACCCAGCACTCTGCTGCAGCCCCTGTATATCACTCACTGCCAAACCCACCACCAAGTTCATCAAAATTATGGTAACCAAAAGTACGAAACACAAATACATAATCTGGGCTGTGTAAGGATACTTGATGCCTTGGCTTTCATCGTCTGTGAAGAAATCGTCCTCGTAATCCAGCTCGCCAGACATCATAATGATAACTTTCAAGAGCACCCACTTGAGATCGCCGAATACCGGATGGTTGGAAAAAATTACGCCGAAACTCAGAGAGAACGCTATGAACAGACAGAAGTAAGCCAACATGAACTTGCCGAAATTAATTGAGACAGTGGTGAACATCTGGATGTATAAACCGAACACTGGAAAGCGACCCACTATCATCATCAGCTCCACCCAAGAAAGAAAGATGGATATTGCTGCGATGTGGTGTTCCAAGTTGTAAATTTCTCGTCTGACGCAACAAAAGACGCTTATGATGATCATCCATTGCAGCCAGTTTTCCCACTGCTTCACGTAAACCAACCAGGAGTGGGCTATTTGAAAGAGCTCCTTGCCAAGTAGCATCATGTTCAATAATATCATGGCGTACCCCAAATTCATAGTATGATTCGAGACCTGACACAGCTGCCCAGCTGTTTTCGAGTAAGGGCAGTCGTTTAGGAAAGCGCCAATCACGAAAATCGTAAAGAGACACACGAAAAGCGAGTGGTAGAACAAACTGAACAGGAAGAACTTCCTGATCCTCCTCCACTTCAAGAAGAGGAAAGTCGTGCACAGCGGATGGTTGAGAACCTCTTTGTGTCCGACTTCTATGAAGTTCAGTAGGAGTTCCGTTTCTTTGTTGCCCATTGTCGGTACCAGAACTCGAAAATCCAACTTGAGTTCGCAGTCTACGTCGCCGAGTTCGTGGTCGGTAAGTTTGACGGAATTGTCAAATTTCATAATGTATTTCGGTATTACGTCTGGTGTTTTTCTGATGATGAACGTGAGGACCGAAACGCCCCCGTTCGTCCTCGCAGTGACGTCACCCCCGTTGTTTATCAGTAACATCACGCAGTGGGAATACTCGTTGAGGGCGGCTAGATGTAGGGGCGTGTACCCGTAAACGTCGGGTTTGTTGACGTTCGGGCTGGCGCATAGTAAAACGCGCACGCACTCGCATGATCTCGAAGCTTTCACGATGGAACAGTGCAGAGGCGTTCTTCCGTCGGCGTCGGCAGCGTCTACGTCGGCGCCTTTGCGCAACAGGAACGCGATCGTTTCCGTGCATTGGGCTAACGCCGCCAGATGGAGCGGTGTTTGTCGCTTGTGATTTCTGGAGGATATTACTGCGCCCGCGTTGATGAGGATTTTGACGCATTCCAAGTCGCCGTCTTCGGCTGCGTAGTGCAGCGGAGTCATTCTTTCTCTGCCGCATTGGACGTCCACTGCGGCGCCGTATTCCAGAAGGAGTTTCATGGTGAAGGCATTGCTGAGGGCGGCAGCCACGTGGAGAGGGGTTTCGCTGAAAACCTAAAAAACGTTGAGAGTTTGATCCATCAATTGGTGCTATCAAAATTTGCAGTTATGACCCAACTAACAATTTGGTGCTTTATAAAAACTGAAAGAACGTTTACATATCATTTTTTATGAAGCTTTATTCATCTCAAAAACATTTTTACGGCGTTCTTACAGCAACTATAAACGCTAAATGGGCACAGTCTTATAAAACGAAACATTTGTTTAAGAAGTTTTATTAGGCCTGTGACAGCTATTACAGATTCATTGTATAAACATTTATATATAATTTATAGGAACTGTATAGAATCACCACCGAATAGTTTTATAAGATTTTTGTAATAATCATTCACAACTTCTACTCAGTTCATTATTTATCCTTAAGGAACTATTATAAATCTCTAAAAAAAATTGTTAATGGGAACTGCTTCCTCATTCGTAATAAAACGTAATAAAACTTTTTTATCGCGTACAGGAACAATAATAAAATTCTGCAGTTTCTTAATGTATTCCACGGAAAATAAATAATCTTACCAATTTCACAAAAGTGATTTCTTTGTTGTTCTCGTGACAATTAAACATGTCAGGATTGATAATGTCTATACTTCGTATTGCGGTGGATCGCTTCTGCGTATTTATATTAATTAACACATCGTTAATCTAACTATGAAGTTGATTTTTACTGCGGAGTGAATTTCGCTGTGGATTATATGGTACATATAATATGAAATTTTCAAGCGCTGTGGAATTTTTGAAGATTTCTTGAACTGTTGACATTTTATGTCTCGCAATTCCCGATGTCGAATTTTGAAATTTTCGCCGGTAACAGCGAATGTATAAATGTTGTTAGGCAACGCCACCAAAATATTGAAATCAATACATTTCAGTCGTTTCATTTACGAATCAAGTTTCCAATTCAACCGAACCATCTCCAATTCGCAAATCAGCCTTGTGGCTCGTTCTTCATATATTACATTATGTATCTGCTTATACCTTGATGAAGCTAGCTTGATAATGGAGATGGCCTTGATTTAGGAAAGATACACCAATAAACATCTGAGTTCTGAAATGCATTTTCTCAAACACTATTTCAGAACTGTATTGGAATGATTCAGCAAACAGTTTAGAATCATTCCGAACTATTCCTGACCAATTAATATGGAGCCGTAAAGTAAATGAGTTCGATATAGAGTTCGATGAGTTCGAAAAAGTGACACTTTCACGATCGCTATCGGATCCGTGTCACATGAAAATGTTTGTGGCGACTTTTCGTTCCTAAAATCATAAAAATATATTACTAATTGAAATGTGTATTAAGGTCGGACCAGGTGATATGTCCCAAAATGTCACTGCGTTTCAAGAATATAGTCCACAGCAGAAGTGAAAAATGAAATAAACAATAGTTAGAGACAGGTTTGCCATCCTTTTTTGTATATATCTCCACAAAGCTGAAAATTAGGATATGTTATTGAAAAAGTTAGTAGAACGTTACAAACGAATGTCAATAATTATTATTAATACATGTATAATAATGCAGATACAGGAAGTGTTAAAAAAGAACCGGCGTTTGCCCTCATTCCCCTTTGAAGTTTTGTTGAATATCATAATTTTTTTATTTTCTAAATCAAACTGGATCCTGTCCTGTTCTGCCTGTCGTCCAGGAAAACACTTTCATCAACGCCCATGCGTCAACGTGTTCTAACGCTGCCAAAACGGCTCCAAAGCAACTTTTACGGAATAAAAGTATCTTTTAGCAGCTGTTTGCTTGTGTGTTAAACAACGGAAAATTCTGCTTTTGTATAAAAGCAGGTCGTGTAGCACTTATACAGCTAGCTTTACTTTGTGCCTTAGTTGTAGCACTTATAGAGCTTCACTTTTTTATTGTGATGTATTTGCATCATATAAGAACAGCTCAAAACTTTTGAAAACGTATATGCATAATTAATAAAACTAGACTCAACCTATCTATTTGGCTTTTCTGGGACACAGTATATTCCACTACCCATAGGTTTTATTTCAGGCAACTCGTATATGTTGAAAATTATTGGCCAAAACTCATATTTACCACTTCTGTATATTGGTAAACCATCCATGTTCACATTGACAGATATTGTTTTAGGTAAATCACTGATTTTACCCAAAGCTTATCTCAAACTAACTTCGAAACCATGATGCCAATAGTTACCGGTGCCAACTTTTGTAATCGTAACTGTTTGATACGTTTTCAAAAGTGTTCTAGGATCTCCAAGAAGGATGCTTGCGAAGCGTTTATTGATATTTTTCAATAAATCTTTCAGAGCCAAATGGGAGACCGCCCATGATCTCAGATGATTTCTGAATTTTACATCTTTTTCCATCTCAGAAATAACATTATCTTCTTCCTCGTTAGAATAAGCCAACTCTGAAACCCAGTTACTTTCGGTCACTTCGGTATCATTTGGCACGTTTGCTGCTTGTGTACCACATATGCCCAGAGCTGGTTGAGTATTGATGAGTTATTAGATCAAAATTCCCTTCATTATCCAGATTGTTCACCTTCATACGAAAATCCGCAGTGCCGTGAAATTTTTTCTGATAGTTGGTCTTAACTTTTCTGCGGAAAGCACCACTTTCATTTTAGTTTTTTCCATCTGCTTATTTGTTTTATTGACGCCATTTTACATGTACACACACTTGAGAAAAGAGAAAGAGACCGAACTAATATGAAAAACTACTGTAACAGTTTCATTTTATAAAAGTGATTTTCGAAATCATTTTGTGTTCAATAACAGTTTATTGTTCTATCACTGCTTTGTTAGACCATTCAGGAGCATATTATTCGTACTGTTATAGAATAGTTATTTATCCGTTTTTGTCGGGAGCATCTCGCTTTCTGAAGTGAAAGAGTATCACAGGAATCACCAATACAACAATTTTGTAATCTGTTGATGAATTTTTATAAACCATTTATAAAACTATCTGCGAAAGAACAGAACAGTACCTGATAATATCACTACAAAACTACTAGAAATCACTTTGGTCCTCTAAGCTAAAATGTCGTATAACTTGAATTGTATAAACGTTTAAGAAACTGTTTCAAGTTTATTCTTTAAGATGTTTTATAATTTCACTCTAAGAACGTTCTCAACAATGATCTAAACAACAATTTGGTTTCAAAGAACAAAATAATCATGTTCGCAATGTTAATTCAACAGATTGGCTTTTCGACAGTCGCAATATAATGCCAATGAAACTAAATTGTTCTGTTACCTGAAAATTACAAAACCAATTTGTTAGTTGGGGATGCAAATGACAGGGGAGCTCACCTGTTGCGTATTGGGCGAAGCATTATTCTGCAAGAGTTCTTTGGCGCAATCTATTGCGTTACTCTGGACGGCAAAATAAAGCGGGCTTTTGTTGCTCGGCTTGTTCAAACCCGCGTTGACGTCGGCCCCGTTGTTTATGAGCAATTTGAGACAGTCTAGGTTGCCTCCGCCAGCGGCGCAGTGCAGTGGAGATATCTGGTTGCTGTTGTCCCAAATGTCCACGTTGGCGCCGTGGTCGAGCAGAACCTTGAGGCATTCGCTCTTGCCTGCATAAGCAGCTAAATGAAGGGCGGTTCTGAAACATCATTTTCGGTATATATTGTGTCCCAAACTACTGAATTAAGTCGATTGTAGGCAAGACATGAAAGTTATCAAAATACTTCCTTCGCCATATCATAGATATCATATCGTGCTGTCATGGGCCCCGTTATTGGCTACGCAAAGATGATATAGTAAAGCCTCAGAAACCATATACTGGGTGTTATAATTTCTAGTCGAAAAAATAACAAGAAAATCCCGTTGAGCGGCTATCGAAATTCTCCCCCTGTATATTGTTTAATTTGTGTACTCCACTGAATCTCAATTACAACTCAGAAAAATAAAACACCCATAAATTATAAATGTATTTTAATCGAAATTGAGAATATTGTTGTTATCTCACTACTCGTGTTACAGTGAAATCTGATTAATCAATAATGCTTTCTAAGATCACTTTCAATACATATTTCAATTATTTCTAAACCAATAGCATGAATTTTCCTCACTACACTTGATAACTCGTTATTTTGTTAATACAAAAATAAACATATCAAAAAATAACTTGTCAAAAAATAACTTTTTTCAAACAATATATATATATATATATATATATTGTTTGAAAAAAGTTATATTTATTATATATATATATATATATATATATAGAGTGCTTCTCAAAAGTCCTCTCCCCCCCTTTTATTTTTGGAACGATTATACATAAACAAGTAAAATTTTGAAACTGAATATTAAAGGTTGTAAACTTCCCTGCTAGTGATGATAGATGACGAAATCGTCAAAGATGACGTCACAAGGCCATCGTGACCAATCATTTTAAATGGAACCCTACGGCAAGCGACACCTCTTTTAAAAGGTATCGAAAAAACCTTTTCAATGATACTGATTTTGTTTGTGTTTATGACAGTTTTGGCAACTCGCCTTTAAAAAACGCAAAGCTGTGATGAATTAAATCAGTTAATACTAAAATTCCAAATTCAAGCTCCTCCTCTGGATAGTTGTCAAATAAGCTGACGTTTCTGTTCGTCTCCCTAATTCGACGTTTTTGTAATTGTCCAAGTTTTTGTACATTTAATAATTTGTGTATTGTTGATCGAACGTTCAACTGTTTTAGCAGCTTTTGGTACTTTTAATATTTTTGTACATTTTAATAATTTGTTAAACTGTTGTGAGCCGAACGTTTAAGTGCTTCAAGAAGCGAAATGGTACGTGCTTTAGGTGATAAAGTAGCAGCGATCCTAATTCTTGGTGAAACTGGACAAAATATTCATGCAGCAGAACGCATTTCTAATGAGAGGTTTCCCGATCGCCCCGTTTTGAGGACTTATTTAAGGGAGCTTCTTCGTAAGTTTGAAACAACGGGTAATATTAATGATGCGAAACGATCTGGCAGACCACAAATTTCTGATGAGACAAAAATTGATATACTGGCAGAAGTAATAGTTAATCCTACTTCTTCAACAACTCACGTTGCATATACCTGTGAAGTCAGTCGAAGTACAGTACAAAAAAAAACAAATTTCATCCATACAAATTAAAAATGGTTCATCAACTCTCAGACGACGACCCAGACTAGAATTTTGTGAAAATATGGAAACTAAAATCAACCAACAGCCAGACTATGTCAAAACAATTTGTTTGTAAATACACAAGATGTGAGGTATTGGAGTGACGCAAATCCTCACCTGTTTCGTGAAACACATACCCAATTTCCCCAGAAGGTGAATGTTTGGGCAGGTATCCTGGGAAACCACATCGTTGGGTCTCTTTTTTCAAATACTAATTTAACTGGTGAGGTTTATCTGGAGCTGTTGCAAAACGCAATAGAACCGTTAATCCTTGAATTTTGGAAGATAATCCAGATGAATTCGGCATTTTGGAAACAACATTCCAGCAGGATGCTGCTCCTCCACACTATTACGGTGCAGTAAGACGGTATTTGGATGAGGAGTATCGTGGTAGATGGATTTGACGACGAGGTTCAACGGAATGGCCAGCTCGATCACCGGACCTCACACCTTTAGATTTTTTTCTGTGGGGGTACCTTAAATCGAAGGTTTACGCCACTGAACCTGACAATATTGACGTTTTAAAACAACGTATTGTTGCAGAATGTGAGGCTGTTTCCGCAGACACATTTGCAAAAGTACGAGAAGAGCTTAAAAATAGGATATTTCACTGTCAGGAAGTGAATGGAGGTCACTTCGAGCTATTTTTTTAAGTAGATACTGATTCTTAAATCTGTAATGAATATCATACTCAATGGAATTTAAATTTTAATGTTTACTAATGAGCCATTGAAACTGCCATAAACACAAACAAAATTAGTATCATTGAGTAGGTTTTTTCGTAACCTTTTAAAAGAGGTGTCGCTTGCCGTAGGGTTCCATTTAAAATTATTGGTCACAATGGCCTTGTGACGTCATCTTTGACGATGTCGTCATCTATCATCACTAGTAGGGAAGTTTACAACCTTTAATATTCAGTTTCCAAATTTCACTTGTTTATGTATAATCGTTCCAAAAATAAGAGGGGGGAGGAGACTTTTGAGAAGCACTGTATATATATATATATATTTCTGCGTAGATTTTTGCGAATATAAAGTGTTGAGATAGTTTCTCGTGTTTCTGTCCGCGTTCTGTTCTTGGTCCTCAAAAGATCCGATATCACGAAGTTTCGGCAAATTCACATTTGCCATCTTCAGGTGATGTCTAGAAATTCGATTGTTTCCACCTTTACAAATTGAGGAACACAACACGAAAACATCAGTCGAGTTCGAAACAATCTCTAGACGTCACCCAAAGATGGCAAATGTGAATTTGACGAAACGTCGTGAAATCGGACCTTTTGTGGACCAAGAACACAGAACGCGGACAGAAACCCGAGAAACTATAGTAGAGTTTCTTGAACCAGAAATATACAATGGAGTTTGTATTTCTTGGGGTTTTGGTCCTTTTGTGAATGACAAGTCTTTTAGGTGATAAACATTTAATTTGTCGACGTTTCGACCGTGTCCACGTTCTTCTTCAGGGACTAAGAAGAATTAGCTGGACCATTATTTTGAATAAAAGTCAAGTTTTAAGAGGCAGATGATTATTTTCCATTACAACTTCACAACATTATTATTATCTTATTATCTTTATATATAGTGCTTCTCAAAAGTCCCCTCCCCCCCTCTTATTTTTGGAACGATTATACATAAACAAGTGAAATTTGGAAACTGAATATAAAAGGTTGTAAACTTCCCTACTAGTGATGATAGATTACGAAATCGTCAAAGATGACGTCACAAGGCCATTGTGACCAATAATTTTAAATGGAACCCTACGGCAAGCGACACCTCTTTTAAAAGGTATCGAAAAATCCTATTCAATGATACTAATTTTGTTTGTGTTTATGGCAGTTTTAATGGCTCATTAGCAAACATGAAAATTTAAATTCCATTCAGTATGATATTAATTACAGATTTAAGAATCAGTATCTACTTAAAGAAATCGCTCGAAGTGACCTCCATTTACTTCCTGACAGTGAAATATCCTATTTTCAAACTCTTCTCGTTATTTTGCAAATGTGTCTGCGGAAACAGCCTCACATTCTGCAACAATACGTTGTTTTAAAACGTCAATATTGTCAGGTTCAGTGGCGTAAACCTTCGATTTAAGGTACCCCCACAGAAAAAAATCCAAAGGTGTGAGGTCCGGTGATCGAGCTGGCCATTCCGTTGAACCTCGTCGTCAAATCCATCTACCACAATACTCCTCATCCAAATACCGTCTTACTGCACCGTAATAGTGTGGAGGAGCACCATCCTGTTGGAATGTTATTTCCAAATTGCCGAATTCATCTGGATTATCTTCCAAAATTTCAAGGATGAACGGTTCTATTGCGTTTTGCAACAGCTCCAGATAAACCTCACCAGTTAAATTAGTATTTAAAAAAAGAGGCCCAACGATGTGGTTTCCCAGGATACCTGCCCAAACATTCACCTTCTGGGGAAATTGGGTATGTGTTTCACGAAACAGGTGAGGATTTGCGTCATTCCAATACCTAACATTCTGTGTATTTACATTTCCATTTAGATAGAAAGTACTTTCGTCACTAAATCAAATTGTTTTGACATAGTCTGGCTGTTGGTTAATTTTAGTTTCCATATTTTCACAAAATTCTAGTCTTCGGTCTGGGTCGTCGTCTGAGAGTTGATGAACCATTTTTAATTTGTATGGATGAAATTTGTTTTTTTTTCAACACCCTGTGTACTGTACTTCGACTGACTCCACAGGTAGACGCAAACGTGAGTTGTTGAAGAAGTAGGATTAACTATTACTTCTGCCAGTATATCAATTTTTTTTATTAACTGATTTAATTCATCACAGCTTTGCGTTTTTTGAAAGCGAGTTGCCAAAACTGCCATAAACACAAACAAAATTAGTATCATTGAATAGGTTTTTTCGATACCTTTTAAAAGAGGTGTCGCTTGCCGTAGGGTTCCATTTAAAATTATTGGTCACAATGGCCTTGTGACGTCATCTTTGACGATTTCGTCATCTATCATCACTAGTAGGGAAGTTTACAACATTTAATATTCAGTTTCCAAATTTCATTTGTTTATGTATAATCGTTCCAAAAATAAGAGGGGAGGAGGGGACTTTTGAGAATATAATAATATAATTCTACTGTACGTGTGTTGTCACTGAACTCCTCCTAAACGGCTGGACCGATTAGAATGAATTTTTGTGTATGCGTTTGGGTGGCGCCCTGGATGGTTTAGATTCACAAATCATCCCCCTAAATGTTAAGGGTGGTCCACCCCTCAATTTTTTTAAATTTTTTGGACAAAATTCTTTGTTTTTATTTTTTTATGATTTAGCATTTAAAAATACATACAACCCCAAATTTTCACCTTTCTACGATCATCCCATATTTTTTTGGCAAGATTTTTATTTTTATTTTGTCATGACAGAATAAAAAAATTCATATTACTCTCAATTCACCCTTCTACGATCAACCCCTATTTTTTTTTTGTAGGAAAACGGGAATAACGAAAAAACGGGATAACGGGATGACAAGATAAGGGAATAAAGGGAAAACGGAATAACGGGATAAATAAAAAACGGGATAACAGGACAACGAAATAACGAAAAAACGGGAAAACGGGATGACAGGATAAGGGGATAAGGGGAAAACGAGATAAAGAAAAAATGGGATAACAGGAAAACGGAATAACGGGATAACGAAAAAACGGGATAACGGGATGACAGGATAAGGGGATAATGGGAAAACGGGATAACGGGGTAAAGACAAAAAGGGGTAACAGGAAAATGGGATAACGGGAAAATTTTCGGGAAAAACATTTTAGGGAACATAGAAATTTGGACAGGACGTCTGTCGGGTCCGCTAGTATATATATATATATATATATATATATATATATATCTATAATTCTACTGTACGTGTGTTGTCACTGAATTCCTCCTAAACGGCTGGACCGATTTGAATGAATTTTTGTGTATGCGTTTGGGTGGCGCCCTGGATGGTTTAGATTCACAAATCCTCCCCCTAAGTGTTAAGGGTGGTCCATCCCTTATTTTTATTTTTTTTTCAGACAAAATTCTTTGTTTTTATTTTTTTATGATTCAGCATTCAAAAATACATACAACCCTAAATTTTCACCCTTCTACGATCAACCCATATTGTTTTTGCAAGATTTTTATTTTGTCATGACAGAATAAAAACATTCATATTACTCTTAATTCACCCTTTTACAATCAACCCCTATTCTTTATTTTTTTTTAGGAAAACGGGAATAACGGGATAACGAAAAAACGGGATAACGGGATGACAGGATGAGGGAATAATGGGGAAAACGGAATAACGGGATAAATAAAAAACGTGGTAACAGGAAAACGGGATAACGGGAATAACGGGATAACGAAAAAACGGGATGACAGGATAAGGGGAAAACGGATAAGGGGAAAACGGGATAAAGAAAAAATGGGATAACAGGAAAACGGGAATAACGGGATAACGAAAAAACGGGATGACAGGATAAGGGGATAACGGGAAAACGGGATAACAGGGTGGAGACAAAAAGGGGTAACAGGAAAATGGGATAACGGGAAAATTTTCGGTAAAAACATTTTAGGGAACATAGAAATTTGGACAGGACCATTGCCAGTATATATATATATATATATATATATACATACATACATACATACATACATACATACATACATACATACATACATACATACATACATACATAAATACATACATACATACATACATACATGCATATTGATATACACAGGGTATAACAGTGCGTAATTTGAAAATATTTTGGTTGTTTTCAAAGTAATTTTTTTCCAAACTAAATACCCGTGAATTGTTAATAATGTTATGTAATTAATTTTTGAATTGTCCTTTTACCACCTATCGCAAAAATAAAAGTTGTTGACTATTTATAATATACACATTTATAGCAGTCTAAAACAATGAAATTTCACATTTATATATACATAGCCGAAAATTCAAGTTAGAAAAACCAGCAAGCACGTTTCTGCATGATTCAAAGCTGTGACTACGAACGTGGAGGAATATATTGAGTCAGAGTGAGAACAGTAATTCTAGAAATGATATTTTCACTGTCTTGAAACAAAACATATTGTTACGAAAACAAATACAGTACACCGCTGTATGTTGTTTGTGTATGGCCCAAGCGGGATTTCCAAGAATGTGACGTGACTGATTGGTTGACGTCACGCCGGGCCGGTCCAACAGAACAATCGAGAATTTTCCTGGAATCGAGAAGCATATGCGAGAAATATCTGGATGCTTAAGAACTGTATATAACAGACCGAGCGAATCGCGGCAGGAATTAGTAGTTGTTTTTATTTAGGGTTGGAAGTGCAGTGTTCTGTGTGGTATTTAAAGAATGAATTGCGATTGATTTATTCTGTTTTGTGTAAATAAACGGAAAATATTTAGTTGCGTATTTTAATAGCCACGAACCCCAGATTCTATCAATATTCATAGTATTATAGTATTATCATGCTTTTTCAACAAGATCTATTTTCTTTGACAATAAAGTATATTTTGACTTGACTTGACTTATACAATTCAAAATCAAATGATTTTCTGCGATTTCAGCACTCTAAATCGTTGAGTTCTAATGAGGTTAATGTTTCGTATTATGTAAGATATAATATCTATGATGTGGCGACAGCAGTTTCATGACTTCCTATATCTTGCCGTTGATCGATCGTATTTACGTATTTGGTACACCATGTATAGAAAAATAATGAATGTGATTGACAAAAAAGATATGAAATGGAAGATGACTCACTACAGTCAATATTTTACCTCCCACACTCATCTGTTGTATCCAAAGAAGCTCCTGCTTCCAAGCAAGCAGCCAATATATCCACTTTTCCCAACCAAGTCGATAGGAGCAGAGCAGTATCCTTATTTTTTTCTATGATTAGTCCTAACTCATCTTTAGAAATCAACTCGTTTATTTCTTCTGCGTCGGGGAGGACCTATAATAAAAAAACAAGTATGTATACGCTGCCGAGCCGTTACTTTCACAAGATGACCGAGTTTTAGGGTCGGGGCGCACATGCGATTTTCATTAGCGCGACAGAAAAATCGTGATCGCTAACAATAAATCACGGACCGCGCACTTGCGGCTGATTAATCGCAACTTTAATGGTCCCAACATGGATTTTATAGAAACCTCTTGTGTGGTAGCTCTGTTATTACGAAAATCTAGAAAAAGACCAAAAAACAATATTGGGTGCATCCACTTATAAGTCAAAGGTTGCTAAAATGTCAATTCTACGAAATTTATAGTGACTTGAGAGATCATCCTCAATTTTTTTTATTACCATAGGATGAGGTAATAGGACCAAAGATAACATATCAGGATAGTAAATACACAGTCACAGCCGTAAATGAACTGCGATAATAGTCAAAAGTGCGCGCAGGTACATACCTGTTTGTCTGATTCATTTTAAACTACGGCAATCGTGACGCCACTAAAATAGAACAGGCTGCATCTTTTTAATCTCTGTGATTATTATGTAGTATATGCGGGCATTTATATTTAATGCCGTGTGTTCTATTTTTGCGACTAAATAATCGTGCTAAGGATATTAGTCCCTCCTGGACTTCACAATTTGTTGAGTTTAAGTAGAAATTACATTTAATGAAAAAATAATCGTCAGCTGCATTGAATGGGGAATGGGGGATTATTCGTCAGCTATCCCTATAAACTGGAAATAAAAAGTGGGGGTATAAAATAATTTCATCCCTCACCAAATTTTCACAGGCTTTTTGTTATATCATTTGAATGATATAATTAATAATCAGCTGTGCTTCCAGTGGGGGAGAGTCCGTCAGCTGGTGGGGTAATAGGTGTTGAGCGCGCTTGCAATCTTAGAGTCGATTCATTCAAATAACGATCTCACTGACGACTTTCCCCCCATTAGATTTTCAGCTGACTATAATTTCCATTGAATATAGTTTTTAGAATTAATTCAACCCTAATAACGCCGTTTTAATTTTTTCATATTGTTACCTTAATTTCAATGTCCGTTTATTCCACTTTCAAACACAACACAATAATACACTCTGACAATACAATACTTGTTCACAACTAAAATACACTGCACTTTGTAGATTTCACCCCGAACTCGCTTATATGAACAGTTTTGTTTCCCTACACAATATCCTCGTTCCTAGCAATCCCCGGAATGATCTCTATGGTTCCATGACGTCACCGGAAAACCCAAACGGTTGTTTGAAGAATGTAGGTCAGCTGTCTCTTTTATGAAAAACAAACGCAGGGGCGTATTCTACATTTTGTAACATCCTCCCCTCTCTAATTTTGATCGTCTCGATCAAAAATCATTGGTTCACCATGATAGGACTCCAGTCTTTCGAGGTAAACAACTTTTATCTTGGAGCTAAGACTGCGCTGGATTCTGTAAACCTCGTTGATCCTCTTCTCCACCTCGTACGGTCCTTCCCAAAACGGCGTTAATTTGGGGGATACACATTGCTCCCGCTGTGGGTTGTACTGCCAAACCTGGCCACCTTCCTTGAATCCCCCTGACTTAGCTTTCAAATCATAACGAGCTTGCCAGTATCAACCTCTTCCGAGATGTTTCGTGAAATTTCAACAGGCTGTCCCTCAGTGTATCTGCATAGTCGTGTATTTCTCCTCTTGGGTGCTTGGTGAAACACCTAGTCACAGTGCAATCGAAGTTTCTTTCGAAGATAATGCTAGCCGGGTAAGTTTGGTTGGATCGGGGACGGCTGCTCTGTATGCCATCAGAAACAGTGAGAGGGGTCTGTTCCAGTGCTTTTTATGTTTTTCCATGACCTTGGAAAGATGCTCTTCCATAGTTCGGTTGAAACTTTCAACCATGTTATGTGACTGGGGATGAAGCACTTCTGGTCTCGTTGATACCCATCAGAATAACTTCTTGAATAACTTGGACAATTTCTTCCTTGTTCGGAATGTAGCTCCATCGGTACTCCGAATTTCGAGAACCACCAATGACCTAAGCTACTGTGGATACTTCCTGGTCTGGAATGGCATAGGCTTCCACCCATTTGCCTTCGTTGTATTCCTTTATCTCACCCCTGGATATTGTTTTGGGAACTTTAGTGGCGCCGCAGATGTCTTTCTTAATTTCCTTCAAGACTTCATGTATCCTCTATCTGGCAAAACCAATAGGGAAATTGATGACCGCCCATCAGCTGACTCCCATACCCATTCTCCACAACGAGGGAATCCCATTGTCTCCACATTGCCTTGAAGATGGAATCTCTGTCTGAAATATCTCTCCAGGAGGGTCTGTCAGTTCCATCCTCTTCCCAATGTTGAAAGTCCCCAATGTTTGGATCGGTTTCCTAGTCCTGTCTCATGTGTGCGGTGGTCCATTCGTCTTCAGTAAACAGTCTCGTGCGTCTAATATCGGAGACTCCTCCATGGCATTCAATTTGCTGACAATGCTTACAAGCTTCCGGACACGGTCTTCTAGATAAGGCATTCGCATCACTATGCAGTCGTCCTGGGCGATGCTTGATTTTGAGATGGTACTGGTTTAGCTTTTCTATCCATCTAGCTGTTTGTCCTTCTGGGTTTTTCATCTCCAGTAGCCACTTCAGGGCCCATGGTCGGTCCTAATGAGAAACTTTAAGTGATCTACTGGCCTGACAATTGCTAAAATTTCCTTCCTGGTGACACAGTAATTCCTTTCAGGCTTAGACATCACCCTGCTTTCTTGACCATCTTGCACCTGTGATAGTACTGCTCCAAGTGCGGTATTGCTCGCATCTGTGTTCAATATGAACAGGTAGTTTTGCTGTGGGTATGCCAAGATTGGACTTGAACAAAGCGCTGCCTTCAATCTGCGGAAAGCTTTATCACATTCGATAGACCAGTGGAAGTTGACTCGATCGAAAGTAAGAAATTTGAGCATTTGAATCATCTTTCTAACTATTCTGGTTGAAAAGTTATGAAGCGACTGTGCCAGCTAGAGATTTAGAAAGCACAACACCATTTTGTCGCTAAACAACTGAGTTGGGTTTGTGTTAGAAAATTTGTTAATACAGGGTGGGGCACCCCATACGACACGGTCCCTGTAAGCCAAACCATTAATTTTGTCGGGAATTTCTCCATTTCATTATACAGTGACCGGCAGAAAGTACGCATCATATGGGAAATTCTTGTATTAATAAATGTTGACGAATATCGATATGTGCAATCGCTTCTGCATCAAAAGCAACCCCAAAAGACGTTGTACAGTGCCGTTCGTCTTTTCGTGTTTGGAGGGAAATTTAAAAAAATTAAAAATTATGTTTCAAAACACACTTAGTTGGGAAAATATCGAAAAATGTTATAAAGTTGTTCGGAACGTTATTTTATAGCTATGTACAAGTTTTGAAAAAAATCTGAGATAAAAAAATTAAAATCAATTTTTTGCCATAATAAAAATTTCAATTTGGAAAAATACATTTTAGACAAAGAAACTCATTAGTAAGGCCAACAGTAATATTTTAAATGATATTTTGTAAATATTCGCAAGCTACTTCTATTTTATTCGGAAAAAAATTGAAATCTACGGATGTATTCAGCTGCTTCATAAGAGGTCACTGAAATATCTCCAGGACATTATAATCCCGATTATTAATAAAGGGTCTTGTATCTACATAATTTCAAATTGAATTTTTTATTCAACCAAAAATTAATTCATTACAAACTTTCGAGTATGCATTAAATTGTTTGGTTTATAATTATTTCAGCTTCTAATTTTATTATAAAATTTAATTATGTAAAAAATTGAATCAATTTTTTGTTCTAATAAAAAATTCATATCAAAATTCTGTAGATACATGGTTCTTTGTCAATAATAAACAGTATCGGGATTATAATGTCCTGAAGATATTTCTGTGACCTCTTATGAAGCAGCTGAACACATGGCAAATCCACAGATTTAAAATTTTCTTCGAATAAAATAGAAGTAGCTGGTGAATCTTTACAAAATATTATTCAAAATATTACTCTTGGGCTTTACTAATGAGTTTCTTTGTCAGAAATGTATTTTTCCAAATTGAATTTTTTTTTATGGCAAAAATTGATTTTTATTTTTTCATTTCAGATTTTTTTCCAAACTTGTACATAGCTATAAAATGTCGTTCTAAACAACTTTTCCAAATAACATTTTTCAATATTTTCCCAAATAAGTGTGTTTTGAGACATAATTTTTAAATTTTTTAAATTTCATGCCAAACAAGAAAAGATGAACGGCACTGTACAACATCTTTTGGGGTTTCTTTTGATGCAGAAGCGATTGCATGTATCGACATTTGTCAAAATATTATATTAAAAAAAATTCCCATATGATGCGTACTTTCTGCCGGTCACTGTATGTATATTGATTAAGGCTGCAAAAGGAAATTATTTTGGAGTCTACAGGGGTGGCTCAAAAAAGTGTGACATATCAAAGTTTTTTTTTTAATGGAACACCCTGTATTTCGTTACACTTTTGAATAGGTCAGGAAAAAATAATATGATTTCATATAAGGTACTATGTACCTAACTATAACCGTTCTCGAGTTATTGTTTTTTTTATGAAAATGCTAGGTACAATTGGAAACTAAATAACTTCGAAATGTATAGAAATCATCCCTTCGAATTCTAACCAAGCAAAAAAGAGGTTTTGGGCTATTGATTTCGATAAAACCCGTTTCTCAATATCATACAAAATGTTCAAAAATCATTGTCACTTTTTTATAATTTCGGACAAAGATAACTTTGTTATTTCAAATAGAGCACCCTGTATTTTTTTGGTCTGAACAATATAAAATTCAATTCTCTTTCATTTCATATTGGGGTTCCCTATACCTAACCTAAATAGTTTTTCAGATATTGCTTTTTCAAATAGTAGTTCTTATTTCAATGCATTCTTTGAATCAAGATAGCTTTGAAACGACATTTATTCAACTTGTTGAAATAATTCTTATTGACAGTTATTGTGTTTAACGTTATTCAAAACATTCACTGAATTATTAGCGTGGAAAATGAAAACTTATCCCATTCAAGAGCGGATAGATATGATTTTAGCGATTGGTGAGTGTTTAGAGAATTGCCTTTTGGCGTCGAGGGTGTATGCCCAAAAATATCCAGACAGGAATCATCCAAACAAGTTGGTTTTCAAACGATTGCTACATCAATTTCATAGGACTGGAAGTGTAGCTTATGAAAAGGCAAATAGACCAAAACCTATCATTGGAAATGAGGAAAATGAATTTCTTATTATGGGAACAATCATAGAAAACCCTCATATGAGTCAACGTAAGATCGAGAAAGATACAGTGATAAGCAGACGGAGCATTTCTAGGTAATAAAAAAATACAAATTTCACCCGTACCGTATTCAGATGCACCAGGAATTATATGAAATAGACTTCCATCGACGAATCGAGTTTTGTCTATGGGTTCTGGACAAGTTTAGCGAGGATGAAAATTTTTTGGATTCCATTTTATTTTCTGATGAATCTACTTTTCATAACAATGGCTTAGTGAACAGACACAACTTCCATTATTATAGTGAGTGAATCCTCATTTTTCCGCACTCTGGATCACCAGAATAGATGGTGTGTGGGGAGGAATTATAGGTACACAAGTTATAGGACCTACTGTCTGACTTTTTTTATGGAAACTTGAATGGTCAAAAATTTTCACAATTTTTACGAGATGATCTGCCTGAGCTTCTGGAGAATGTGCCGCTAAGTATCAGACAACGGATGTGGTTACAATTGGACGGAGCTCCGGTACATTTCAAATTCAGTGGCAGACAGTTTTTGAATATGTGCTTTCCGAATAAATGGATTGGTAGGGGAGGACCACAAAATTGGCCAGCGAGATCACCAGATTTAACTTGCCACGATTTTTTCCTATGGGGATACTTGAAGAATGGGTTTACGATACTCCTCCAACCACACTGGAAAATATGAAGGAGAGAATAAGGGCTGCTTTTCGAAGAGTGACGCCTCAAATGTTATTAAATGTTAAGAAGTCTTTCATAGAGAGAGTGGCTCTTTGTGTTCAACAGGATAGTCGTCATTTCGAGCACCCACTTTGAATTAAATACATTTGTGTTTCATATTTTGTTGTTTCAGTTGAATAATAAAATAAAATTGTATGGTCTGTTTAATGAACTATTGTCAGAATATGAATGTAAATGATAACTTCATTTTAGTGAACAGTAAATATTTTCGATGAAGTGAAGTATAACAACTGTCAATGAGAATTCTGTGAGCAAATCAAATAAATGTGGTTTCAAAGCTATCTTGATTCAAAGAATGCATTGAAATAAGAACTACTATTTGAAAAAGCCAATATCTGAAAAACTATTTAGGTTAGGTATAGGGAACCCCGATATGAAATGGAAGATAATTGAATTTTATATTGTTCAGATCAAAAAAATACAGGGTGTTCTATTTGAAATAACAAAGTTATCTTTGTCCGAAATTATAAAAAAGTGACAATGATTTTTGATCATTCTGTATAATATTGAGTAATGAGTTTTATCGAAATCAATAGCCCAAAACCTCTTTTATGCTTGGTCAGGATTCGAAGGGATGATTTCTATACATTTCGATGTTATTTAGTTTCCAATTGTACATAGATTTTCATAAAAAAATCAATAACTCGAGAACGCTTATAGTTAGGTACATAGTACCTTGTACGAAATCATATTATTTTTTCCTGACCTATTCAAAAGTGTCACGAAATACAGGGTGTTCCATTTAAAAAACACAACTTTGATATGTCACACTTTTTTGAGCCACTCTGTAGACTCCAAAATAATTTCCTTTTGTAGCCTCAATCAATATACATATAATGAAATGGAGAAATTCCCGAAAAAATTAATGGTTTGGTTTACAGGGACCGTGTCGTATGGGGTGCCCCACCCTGTATAGTTATTAAATACTGGATGATTTTCAGTTGATTGTGTTGAAACGGCTGGGTCAGTTTTATATACGTAGTTCATTTCCTTTTATGAAAGAGTTTTTGTTTTGTTTGTAGGTTTGGAGATGCCTTTTAAGCACTCTCAATTCTTCTCTTTGTTGGGAGTTTAAATGGTTTTTTTGGGGCTAGATACTTTTTACTAGATTTTTTAAATACTTTCACTTGAATGCAATAAAATTATATCTAATTTTTCATTTTTCGTAAATGTAATTCCCACAACTTTTTATCAAATAATTGTCGCAATGAAGAATATCACCAACTTTTGATTTTTGCCTTACAATACACTCTATTAAAAATGAAAAAATACCGTAAAAATAAGTTTTTGTTACGTTTTATACTTTCCGAGATATTTAATTGTTTAGCTAGGTGTGCGACGACGCGGAGTCATTGGCCGCTGTGACGTCACTTTACAACGGTCGGTTAGGGCGTGCTCTGCTTCCGAGCTGTGTGTATGAAGTTTGCGTCGAAAATTGATAAAAATGTCGAATGTTTCATTACATATTAAAAATATACAAAATGTAAGTCATGATCCAAACTTTGTAGGTACAATAACACAGTATTGTTTTCAATAAGTCCCACAAATACCTACGCATTCTTCCTTCTCAGGAACTTAATGTCAAGTAAGATGTTCATAGTAACAATATGACGTATGACGTACATTTATAAAATACTAGTAATGAGAAATATGTACTTATAGGGATCAAAACATTTATGATAAAAAGTAAAATGTTATTAAGTAATACTTACTTTTGCATTTTTACTCCTCGCATTTCGGCGGCCAAGAAATCGGAGTTATTTGAAAAATAGTGGGCAACCATTAACCGGTTATTTCAGGCAAGTTATCAGATTGTACTTTTTCAAAACCGTCATCCATATCCAATATTATACTTATAACACATAAAAACTTGAGTTAAAAACGTTATTGTGGTCGAACATCCGATAGCAAAGCAATGATTGAGTATACGGCGAGAACGTTGCGTTGTAAAATGACGTCACGCGAGCCCGAAATATTTGAATAGAACGGAAACTAAAATTGTCGTAACTTCAACAATACTCGCTTGATTGAAATGAAACAAAAACAGGTGTATTTCTAAACATTTAGGCTACACGGTCATGAAGTTTCAAGTCATTCTACAAACCCAGTGACATTCTTCATTGTGTTGAATATTAAGCTATAATTCTAAATTTTCATGAAGTGTTTCAATTACTTTGAATTCTGAAATCTAATCGTTGCACAAAGTTTTCAAGAAGTTTTTTTCTATATTTAGTAAGCCGGGTGAAATTTGTTACGTCTGCTGAACTCACATGCATAGATATATTTTTTATAAAGGTTCTTGTTGGTTATTCAAACCTATCTCATACCTCATGAAAGTGTATATATTTTACGTGTCTAAATTGGTGATATCAATTTAATATTCATGAAAAATAGTTTGTTAGATGGATGGGTATTGTCGGGATATCTATTGAATATTCAAGTATTTCATATTATATTACCATCAAACCATCATTTATCGAGTTAGGATTCCATATTTCATTGTTGGGTTTTTCTCTGGCCCTTTGTTCGCTGTCCAAATCAGAACCGGTTTCCTCTTCGCTCGATATGCTGGAATAATCATCCATTTGTTTTTCTATATCTTTGGACCATCTGGCAACTGGTACTTTGACTGGTGTCTCCATAACGACATTGGTCAATCGTTAACCTAGGAAATAAAAAAAAACAAATTTTGTAATGGAACCAGTATCGAAGAAGATGACCAAGTTTTATTTTCAAAGCCGTCTACAACATGTTTTCATGCTTTGCTGGTGAATATAAACTGTATATTAAATAAGCTACTTTTAGATTGTAAAATAAACTCGGAGATGGCGCGTCGCCTCAATTACTTCAGTTCATTAAACAGATCCGATGTTCTAAGGTAATTCATTCCAATTCTCTGAAAATTTTCGAAAATGATTACTCATATTTCTGCCTTATCGTAATTTCAAGTATAATAGCGAACATTTGTGAACTAGTCAACTAAAGATTCCTCAGCACGGTTTTTCTGAAAACAACTATGCTTTTCTGAAAACAACTCGAACCCTGTTGACACCCTCCCATCATTAATAAATAATATCGTTACGTTCAAAGAGCTCAAATAATGTATTTTTCAAATAGGAGGGTACATGATGAAAATATTGTCACGAAACAAACTGGGTTCGTTTTTGATTTATTAAAACAATACTCGACTAATTACAATTCGTTTATTCCACTATGAAACAACACAACATAATAATACACTCTGACACTTAAATGATCACAATACCGCGAAGTACTAACTTCGAATGAGTCACTCAAATAACATCAATGAATAAAAACGGAACTCGGTCGCGTGCGATCCGCATATACATATATTCAAAAAGATATGTCTAGATTTTCCGAGAAGGTCCTTTCCGGAACCATCTGCCTTCTTCTCGATGATTCTATGACGTCATCGGAAAGTCCCGACGGCCGCATAGTCTAGCAGGTGCGAGCTGAATAGGGACGTACTCCACTAATTCCGTAACAATATTGAGGTTTATATATATAGGTCTATATATATAGGTATATATATATATATATGAAGAGCATCAAATTATAGATAGTGACACCTATAATATGTGTGTTGAAGCTTAGACCTGTTATCGTTGAATTGATCACCAACAGATGTCAGCATTTGCCAATCCACGACACAAAGAGTCGTACTCCTAGTGCGTTCTGAGTAACGCAAAACAAATAACGAGAATAAGAGAAATTTGTTACGAATCCAAGAGAACCCACCATCCGCCAACAGCTGTCTCATGGTTTCCCAATCATCAGGACGGCTTGTGTTCTCTTTCAAATTCGTATCAAATATCTCACCTACCGGCAAGTACAAAATTCTCAACCTGTAAATAAAATTCAAACCAACTAATATTTGTGATTAAAACTTAATAATACATTATTTATCCTTAAATTTGATATTGGTTAGTAAATTTGAACTTCAATGAGCTATATTTTTGAATTTTATAATGCGGCTTCGAAAAAAGTTCTACTTTTGTTGTAACAATAACAAATGTCACAATAACTTGTTGACAATTTTGTAGGAGTTGTCGTTCTTTATCAGTTTTTGTGTTTTTCAATTTATCAATTGAAATGGCTCCAGAACTGAGTATACAAGAAAAAATAGAAATAGTATTGCTATAAGGCGAAAATTATCATAGCACAAGAGAAGTAGCTGAAATTTTCAATGGAAGGCATCCGACCAAAATTTGCATTTTACTACGGTGGCAAAGATATTGCAAAAATTTTAGAAAACTGGTTCGGTTGAAAACAAATATAAAAGTGTTTACGTTAAGCCTGTTGTAAATAATGAAAATAATGTAAACAATGTTTTACTGAGTTTCGACGAAAATTATGGCAGAAAAGGCAGAAAATGCAGAAATATCTCAAACCTCTGTTAGACAAATTTTAAAGCAAAATCACTTTCACCCACTTTCTTCAAGTACTGCGAGACAGTGATTATGACGCTCGATTTTATTTTTGTGCATGGTTCCAGGCAATGTTAAAAGACAATCGTGATTTCTCAAAAAATGTGCTATTTTCTGACGAAGCAACTTTTACCTCAAATGGTGGCGTCAGTTCTCAAAATTGTAGCTGGTGGGCAGATCATAATCCTAATTTCATTATTGAAGCCAAGGACCAAAATAGTTTCACAGTGAATGTATGGTGTGGAATTTTAAATGAGCGAATTGTAGGTCCCTTCTTTTTTACACAAAATTTAAATGGCGAACGGTATTTGAACTTTTTACGGGCCGAGATATCTACATTTATCGACAACCACCATTACAAGAGCGGATTCGTTTATTCTTTCAACAAGATGGGGCTTCTATTCATTCTACGAATGAAGTACGGGAGTGGTTGAACAATGAGTTTGGTGAGCAGTGGATAGGTCGATATTCAGGTAATCCTTGGCCTGCTAGGTCTCCAGACCTAACGCCGTGTGATTTCTTTCTATGGGATCACCTATAAAGCAATGTTCATAAACAACGCCCATTTCGAAATGTAGATCATTTAGAAATTTGTATAAGGAATTGTGCAGCGCTGATTAACAGAACTATGTTAAAAAATGTTCGCCGCTAAATGTTTTCCAGAACAATTCTATGTATGGATTGCGAAGGTGAATTTGTACATTGTTTGTTTATTGAGTTTTTTATTTTTCCACACCCACCTAAACAAGACTAAATTCAATTAGGATAAATAATGTATTATTAAGTTTTAATTACAAATTCTAATTGGTTTACATTTTATTTACGGGTTCAGAATATTGAATAAGCTCATGTGCATCAAAATACAGAGCATGACTACACCTAGTGACAAGACTAAATCGTGTGTTCATAATTAATTTTCCGCAAAATGTCTATTCCACAAATATTTGATTAGTTTTGACCCAAACCTATGTGATTTAGGGTAGAGGAATAAAATTGTGCTTTTTTTAATCTGGTTCAAAATTGGTACATGGGGTCCTTGTTGGATTCCAAACACATTTTCTCAGTAATATTTTTCGATATCTTGTCAATTTGACCCATTTTTCAGCACCACAGACCAACTTTTTTTAAATTCCCGCCAAATCTGAGGTCACGTCGCAACGGATTTTGTAGTTGTCAGACATGCGGAAACGAACCGTCATTAGAATTTTTCAGAAATTTCAATAACATTTTTTTTCCCATATCTAGCTAACGTTATGACGGACACTGTATATGAGGGTAGTCCTTATTTTGGATTTTTTTTAATTTGAATGCATCCAAGGGCTCATAGGGCTCAAAATAAATAAAAAAATATATCCTCCATGTTTCGAATCTCTAACTTAATGTTAACACGTGCCTCTTTGCAATTTAAATTTTCCATCTAAATAACATGGGGATTTTTTCATTGAGTAATTTTTCATTCCGGTCAAAATAATTGTCCGAAAAATTTAAAACCTGGCAGTCTTCAACCTTATTATAGTAGCTATCTTTAAGAAGTTTTACAGATTTTTAGCTCTTAGAATAAAAAATATATATTTTTTTATTGGTGCCCCATTTTACCCATTTAAAGCACGCCTCAGCGTGTTTAAATCGAACTTTAAAAAACGCGCGTTTTTTTAAGTTACCATTGCAACATCAACAAATCGAGAAACGTGAAGTCTAAATGACAAGTTTTTTTTTGGTTAACGTCAAATAAAATATTACTAACAACTCGTTCATTCATATGTGATACATCTTGCTCCTCCATCCATTTGATGAACTTTTCATATTCTTTTTTATATATGTCACTGGATTTTCGTGGTATTAACCGCGATTCTGCCTCACTATTCAAAAAATCGATATTAGAATAATTCATTTCTGAGCTCTGGACGAAACCAAAAAGGAGGAGGTTCTCTATTCGACCCGTATATTTTTTTTCCATCATATTTTTTTATGTATGATCACGCATAACTTTTTACTGAGGCGTCCGATTCCGATTATTCTTTTTTCAGTGGATAGGGTGTACTTCGAATTTGGTCCCATTTGAATTTAAAAGATGAAATCCACCCCTAAGGGTAGCGAAATGAAGGATATTGATCACTCACCTTCTGAATTCTGGTCCGTTAACCGATTCTATCAGGCATAACTTTGTACTGGGTTCTTCGATTTGAATGTTTTTTTTTTAATAGATAGGGTATACCTTATATTTGGATTTCGAAAGGAATTAGCCACCCTTACGGGTAGAAAAATAGGGGATAATTGATTTTTTACTAGTGAACATTGGCATACACATACGTAGTTGACAATGACAGATCGCTACTGACATTATTCTTGTTTCACATCCGTCAAAATCAGTATATTTTATGAGAAGATGGAATGATATACAAAGTAATGAAATAAACTAACCAGAACAACGAAAATAATTTATATTACAACAAATAGTAAAAGTAGATAATCATATTATTTAACTGGTAATAGTTGAAGTAAGGTGGGTAAGTAAGTATTTTGGAAGTGATCAAAAAACAAGTATGTAGTAATTGGTAGATTTTAGCCACAAAAAATTGAAAAATAAAAACTTTTTAACAAAAAATTAAACCGACGAAATACGGAACTGAAAAGTAAAAAATAAAAACTTTTCAACAAAAAATTAAACCGACGACAAAATCAACTGAAAACCAAAAATAAAATAAACCTTAGTCTAAATGATAATTGTAATGTAAGTAACTGATTTTGAGTCGGTGCCAAACAAACTAGCAATTGAATTAGGTGAAGCGTAAAATGATGGCAGCGAGATGCACGGCTGCGTTTTGATGACTTCTTTCATAGATAATGATCTTCGATAATTGTTTGTTTGGCGCCGACTCAAAATCAATTACTTACATTAGTTTAGGAGCTCAATTATCATTTAGACCAAGAAGGTTTATTTTAGTTTTTGCTTTTCAGTTGATTTTTTCGTCGGTTTAATTTTTTGTTAAAAAGTTTTTATTTTTTACTTTTCAGTTCCGTATTTCGTCGGTTTAATTTTTTTTGTAGTAATAATACCAGTATATATGATTTCAAAGTGCACCTATAAAAAAAATAGCGTAAAATATTCGTGGATAACTGGTCTTAAAAACACTTGCTCTATTTCGAGCACTCCGGCTGCGCCGTCATGCTCGTAAAATCGCGCGTGTTTTAAAGCCCTTTTTATCCACTTATACTTTAATACACTATATTATTAACTTTTTAACAAAATTTGAAAAAAAAATTAATCTAGCCTAAATCTATAAAATTATAATAGCTAAAAATCTGTTCAAATCCTTAGATGTAGCTACTATAATACGGTTGAAGTCTGCCAAGTTTTAAATTTTTCGAACAATGATTTTGACCGCAATAAAAAATGTATTACTCAATGAAAAAAACCTTGTTATTTAGATTGAAAATTTAAATTGCAAAGAGGCACGGGTTAACATAGATAGAGACTTGAAACTTGGAGGTTATATTTTTTTATTTATTTTGAGCCCCTGGAAGCATTCAAATTATTTTTCAAAACCATTTATTTTGCAGAAATAAAATAATAATAATAAATAATAATAATAAAAATGGAGTAGAAAATGTAGAAAATCTCAAGTTTCCACTTTGTACTGCGGAATATATATTGTTTTTCTTCTATTTCCATAAAAATTTACGGCCGAGAAAAGTGGTCTATTGTGTGAAATTTAAATAGTTATAAAAAATTCAACGAAGTTGTAAGATATGCAACATCAAGAGTCATAGTGAAAACCAGTTTTATTGTTTTATTGATTACAGGAGTTTATTATAATGATTCCTAAAAGTAATTCAGGACCAAAAAAAAATTGCTTTTTTCAATCAACAAATAAAACATTTACAAAAAATTATTTTTTTATTATTTTAGGTAGATATTTCAAATTTCGCACATTAAATTGTTAGCAACTTTTTCAAATAACTTTTTTTGCTATCTTCAAAAATAGTCCCACTTTTTGCCAAAATCAAAATTGTGGTCATTTTGGTGATCACGTGACATAAGTGAAAATCTATTTTCAGGTTTTCCGATATGCAGAAACAATCCCCTACAAAGTATTTTTTCTAACTCTCATAATAAAATGTTCCCCATATGTTGCAAACATTATGGCCCACACTGTATATATACTATTAGTGGGTAACATATCATAAATTTATGGCAAAGATAAACAACTGTATTTTATATAGCGTAAAACAGTTTTCCTGTTTGGCATCTACGTCTTTTGGTACTTCTAATTTGTTTAAAATAGTCTGATGCCAATAAAATGTATTGTGGCCACGTGAATTTTTTATCTATTTTTAATCGGCCATTGGCGGAGCATTCATCGTTCATTTCTGTTAGTTTTGATTAGTTTGCTCAATACGGCGGTGATTACTACTATGCTATAAATCAAATTGAAGCATCCTAATATTTCACTCAGTTTATTGATTCCACCATAAAATTTCATAGTGTCTCTTGGAGTAGATTTCAACAAATAGCTATGTTTTATTTTGATGCCTGATGTAAAAATTATAACATTTTCTATCAAATAGCTAAAATAGCCCTTTATACAGGGTGATTCAAAAGTACTTTGACAATCTTCAGGAGGTGATTCCTCACAATATTCTAATATGAATTGTCCAAATAAATATATGTCCGGAAACGCTTTGTTTCCAAGATACAAGGTGTTGAAGTTTTTTTTTTTTTTTTCAATAACTTTCGAAATACTGACCTTAATTAAACGAAAATTGGTATTGAGAGGTTTTTCGAGGTGTCGAATGCGAACCTGATGTTATTATTGCTCTTACTCGTAGGGGGCGCCACATTTTTCAGTAAAAATATCAATTCCTCTATCATATCTACGTAAAAAAGCTACCCTGGTTTCAAGTCGCTATAAGCAACCGTTTTCTAGATATTTGGACTTGAAAATTTCAAGTCGATTATTTGATAATCGATGCGTGTTGAAGTTATTACCATTATTTAGCATTTTTCACAAGAATGCTTAGGAAATGAATTTGACGTTTGAGTAAATAGTTTTGGTTTTTTATAGGGGGCGCCACCCTATTCTATTTATTTTTACTCGTTTGAAATAGTTATTTTTGTATCAAGGGTGCAAAAATCTGTATTTGTTTTAATAAAATTTGCAAGAAATATCAACATTTTATTTCAAGAAATTTTGAATATGTAAAATAAAATAAAGGAAACTAAATTGTATTCAAATAAATTGTTCAAAGTGTCCACCTTCAGCGAAGATACAGGTATTCAGTCTTCTAGTCATTGAATTTGGTACCCACTTAAAAATGATTGGTGTGTTTCTTATTGTTTCACAGGCGTCTACTATTCGGTTTACTAGATCTTCCTCGTTCGCTACTGGAGTTTTATAAACTAGTGACTTCAAATGTCCCCAAAAATAAAAATCTAGCGGGTTTAGATCTGGGGACCTTGGTGCCCACGCCTGGTTAGATTCATCGATTTGGATAGACAGTGTTAAGGAATTCCCTGGGTACAACGCTAAAATGGGCCGGAGCCCCATCATGCATAAACCACATGCGGATACGAATTCCTAATGGTACATTCTGAAGTAGTCCCGGCAATTCATTTTCTAAAAAGTCTCTGTAAGTTGCGCCATTCAGTCGGAACGGAAGAAAGAAAGGACCTATCAAGTAATTATCAATTATTGCCGCCCAAACATTTACAGAAAATTGATACTGATGATGTCTTTCACTAACTGCGTGCGGATTTTCCAGAGCCCAAACATGGTTGTTATGAAAGTTTGTGATAGCATTTCGGGAGAAGTTTGCCTCGTCCGTGAAGAGTACATATCTTAAAAATTGAGGATTTCCAGCCAATTTTCTCAAAAACCACTGACACATAGTAAAGCATTGGGGAAAGTCTCGTGGCAAAAGAGCTTGCACCCTTTGCATATGCTATGGATAAAATTGTTGATCGTGGATAATTCTCCAAACTGTGGACTGAGTAGAATTGAGAGCTTCAGCAATTATTCTTGTACTTTTTTCTGGATTCTCCTCGAGAGCGTTCAAAACAGCTTCTTCCAATTCTAGGGTTCGGACTGCTCGTGGTCTTCCAATAGTATCAGCTGCCATCTTGAAGCTACCTGTTTCTGCCAAACGACGGTGGAGACTGGTAAATAATGGAGCTGAAGGCAGTACTCGATTAAGAAATCGCTCCTGGTAAATACGTCTTGCTTCGCGCGCATTGCCATCCGCAAGGCCATAAACGAAATGCATATCGGCTAAATGAGCATTATTGTTTAAATAATCCATTTTTTCAAAATTCGTGTTTTAACACTTACAGAAACTTCAACTAAACAGCAAAACGTTTAACTGTCATATAATATGTAATTACCAAAACTACTTACTTAAACGTCAAATTCATTTCCTAAGCATTCTTGTGAAAAATGCAAAATAATGGTAATAACTTCAACACGCATCGATTATCAAATAATCGACTTGAAATTTTTAAGTCCAAATATCTAGAAAACGGTTGCTTATAGCGACTTGTAACGAGGGTAGCTTTTTTACGTAGATATGATAGAAGAATTGATTTTTTATTGAAAAATGTGCTAGAAGTGCGCTCAAAAAAGTTATGAATCTTCAAAAAAGAAAAGGACGTGTAGGTGGCGCCCCCTACGAGTAAGAGCAATAATAACATCAGGTTCGAATTCGACAGCTCAAAAAACCTCTCAATACCAATTTTCGTTTAATTAAGGTCAGTATTTCGAAAGTTATTTGAAAAAAATGAAATTGAAAATAAAACTTTAAGACCCTGTATCTTGGAAACGAAGCGTTTCCGGACATATATTTATCGGGACCATTCATATTAGAATATTGTGAGGGATCACCTCCTGAAGTTTGTCAAAGTACTTTTGAATCACCCTGTATTTGTTGCATTATGTAAACAAAATATCAAATTTCATCCTGCCGCGTATTATCCTAGGCCTTCGAAAGACATCAGAATTATACATAAATGTGAGCAATTATTTCTTTTGATCACTAAAATAGGATAATAAATTAAGAATAAAAAACTTTGGTCAACCTGGAAATGTCGGGGATTACAAATTCAAACCTGTAGGTATATCAAGCAAATGGACAAAAATCAGCATAATAAATGCCGCCGGGAAAATTATGTCAACTTGTCGTTCACATTGAATACCAGTCAATTGACCTTTTATTTCAATTATGTTCTCTTGCGAATAGGGTGAGCAAAGAAAATCGACCACAGAACAAAAACTGAATCAACATCAGTCCTGTCGGAGAAATCCTGCAAACTTGGAATTTATAGGGCAGGTTCAGAACCTCTCGTTTGAGCTTCTGTATCATTGCCATTCAATTGCAGATGGGTTATTGGAATAAAACCAACCCCCGAAAAAATCAGAACTGACGCTAGGTCCCGTCAGAGAAATCCTGCCAACTATATATTTATTCACTTCAAATATTGATATTGCGCCAACAAAAAACACGTTTTTTATCAAAGACGCGATTTTGTTGGTCCATCTAGTAGTCATTATTTCACGTGAAAAAATGTTGGAGTATGACAAGCTTATTTCATTTGTTGCGAATTCTCATTATAGTAACATAACCACAAGATTGTGACATTTGTTTGCACGTGTCGTTCGGTATTTTTCGAATAAATAACCTAACCTTGAATATTTATAGCATGACTCTTCATTCAAAAGTTGCGCATGCGCACTAGTTTTCAAGCGCCCGCATTGAAAAAGGACAGACTGTTTTTGGTGACTTCACTTTGTTTACACAGGGTCTTATGAGTACGCATGAAAATACATTTTTTCCGAGATAAAGGATTTCTTAATTTTCATCAGTGGCATCCCTGTTAACATGCCCTGCCGTATTTTTGATCAAAATAATGATACGCCACTGTCTTTTTCCCAAATGAATATTATTTTTGTAATTGTCCTCTTGTCTTCTCATAAAAACGGTTTCTTGCCTTTTTTTTCTTTCGGCGAACGGTTTTTGAGAAAATAAAATGCATTCATTTGCTTGTCCCTATGCGAAATCAGCCGTTGAAGAGTAGTAGGATCACCTTGTGGGCTAGACACATCTAGTATGCTAAGAACACATTTCGTTGAAAATAGAAACATTCTCAATTGAATATTGATAGAAAGATTTTTCTGTGAATTGAAAACAACTACTTCCCCGGCTAAAGCCACGCTGGACATTGAACTACATCTGATAGATATTCTGAAAAGGCCCTAACTCAAAAGAAAAAATCTGAAATTGAAAATTTGCATTTTCATTCAGATAGTTATTTGATTTTCTATTCCAGTCTTGATTAAGAACTCATAAAGATGAATGAGGCAAAGAAGAATGTTTTCCAAAAGAGAGTACTCACCAGAAATCATTCGTAACATTGACGCAGGAGAAACATCGCATTCACTAGGTCTTCAATACATTTTTGTCGACTAAAATCTATTTCACGCTTCCACGATCATCAGGAAGACCGGAAAAAATGGGAAACACATTTTCAAGAAGCAATCTCACTTTGCAAATATGGAAAAAGTTAGAATCATTTATTTTGGAGAGACAGTTTGAAATTAGGGTTTTTTCTGACATTGAAACCTGTCATGGGGTATGATAGATTGATTTGTTGAAAATATTCAATTGAGAATGTTTCCCTTTTCAACATGAATACCCCACAAGAGGTTATCTTGACGATGGAAGATAGTGACTGAAGTTTATCTTTCAGTCGCAGATGATTCCACATTTCGTTGTTTTCAACATAAACAATTTTGACACTTCTTTAGCTAGATACGTGATATTATTTACGTTATAAAAACTTGTTTATTAAAAAAAAACATGGTACATTTTACAAATACCGAATCAGCAGACATGCATTACTTGTATGGGCTTGCTGACGGTAACGCATATGAAGCCAGGCGACTGTATCAAGAGCGCTTCCCAAATGGAATGGTTCCTGATGCTCGAACGATTTCAAGCACCCACAGAAGGTTATGTGAAACAGGAAGTTTTGAGCCAAATCATCACTTGAAAGGAGCACATCGGAATGCAAGAACTCCAGCAATTGAGTTAGGTGTTTTAAATTCAGTTGACGAAAATCCTGAAATAAGTTGCCAATAATTTGAATATCGCCCATATTCTAGTATGGAGGATTCTTCATGATTATTTATTATATCCCTATCACATTCAACGGGTTCAGGTTCTACTTTTTCGAAACTGTCCATTACGAGTGAATTTGTGCCAATGGTTTCTCCAAAAAGTTACCGAAAATCCTTTATTTGACAGCGAAATTTTATTCACGGACGAAGCTAGTTTTACTATAAACAGGATCAGAAATTTTTATAATAATCATTTTTGGGCCGAGGAAAATCCGCATTAATTATGAAATGAAGTTATTGGAGATTACCACGCAGATTAAATGGACATAATTATCGCCGATTTCTTAAAGATAATTTGCCAATAATGTTGGAAGATGTTCCTATTTTAAATCGCAATCGCATGTAGTTTATGCCCGATGGTGCACCTGCTCATTTTAGTGCTCTGGCACGCGAATATTTAAACCAAAACTTTCATAATCGCTGGATAGGTCGTGGGGGAACAGAGTCATAGCCAGCTAGATCCCCAGACTTAAACAGTCTTGATTATTTTCTTTGGGGACATCTTAAAACTTTGCTGTACAGTTAACCAATTCTAACTGAGGAAGAATTGCGAAACCGCGTAATAGTTTCCTGTGAAGCAATAAGGATTTTTCCAAAGAGTACGAGAGTCAATGACAAGGAGGGCTGAAGCGTGCATACTTCCAGGCGGCGGATATTTTGAACAGTTAATTTGATTTTGGTATTTTTTGTTCATAATAGTTATGTTTTTAAAAATAAAAAATTTATTTGTATGCGTACTCATTACAAAAACTAAATAATAGTTACCATAAAATTATAAAAATCTTGCCTAGATCCTTTGGTTACAACAATTGTGAAATTATGACTAAGAGAAAAAATCGAATAGGGACAAGCAAATTAATGTATTTTATTTTCAAAATGGAAAACCGTCCGCCGGACGAAAAAAAGGCAGGAGGCCATTTTTATGAGAAGATAGAGAACGATTACAAAAATAATCCTCATTTGGAAAAAAGAGTGTTGCGTATTATTATTTTGATCAAAAATATGTCAGGGCAAGTTAACAGGGACGCCACTGATGAAAATTAAGAAATCCTTTATCATGGAAAAAATGTAGCTATTTTTATGCGTACTTTGCATGTACCAAAATTGAGAAAAAAAAACAAAGCGTTTTCAGAGATATTGGGGAAGAACTAATTTGTTGTTTAATTTCAACATACTATATCTCAGAAATAAAGCAGTTGCGGACCTATGTTCATATGAAGAATTTTTTTTAAAATCGTCTTAGGATTATCGCCCTTTAGGATCAGCATTCAATTATGAAACACCCTGTATGGGGACTATTCTTGTTGTTTTAAACTCCAATCTTAAATAAAGATTTCCATTTTTTATTTTTTTTTAATATCATTCTGCACTGTATGAAAAATGCTTTATATTAATTAGTGCTTAGTGATAACCCGCAAAAGCCAAATATTTAATTTTTTTAATTTCTGTGAAAACCCTGACGCACTATATTAATAAATATATTTAATATATGCGACCATACGTCTATTCTAGTGGCTCATTTTCTTAAAATAACAAATATGACAATTGATGAGAATAGCCAGGAGAATTTATCGAAGAAACGAAAATATGCGGGATAGAACTGAAATAGACGGCAAGGCTCTTGTTTTAAACTAATTGGGAAGAAGTGGATTTAACTTTTTTCAAAACTCATATTAAATTTGTATATCTAAAAATAAAGTTCTGTATATCTTTTTAATTTATTTTTGTCGAAATTATTTTGAATCTACTAGACACTAGACGTTTGCGAGCAAATTCTAAGTTCACTGTTTTTTTTCTCAATTGGCATCTGGAAACTCACTGCAAGTTTTTCACTGTAAAATTAACGATTTTCAATTCTGTTCAAGAATTTCATTGTCGTTCATTTTATCCAATTGAAATGTGTAAATGTCCTCCAATTGGATGTTAATTCTGTAAAATAGTTTCATACCTCAAGTTCGAACAAGTATTACTTTTCATCAAAAATTACTTCCCGAGTTTTATTTATTCGTTCCTCAGTCGTTCTTATAATTGAATTTATTGATCACATTGAGCACGTGAATATGTTTTCTGAAATAACAATTTGTCCTGATTTCCTTTTGTAGTTGTGCTTTTTTTCATTTACTGTTCGAAGAGCTTTGTATTTTCGATAAAAATTCAAATAAAAGGAGTCAATAACAGAAGTTCTCTGAATGTTTGTTTTTGTTTCGGGAATTTTCACTACTGATGTAGAATCCAAATCTTCTGTGTCACAACCACCAAATATTTATTTTATTTAGCTGAAATACTAACAGACATAAATAGTCTAATTGAATGTTGATTGTGGGAATATTAGGTTACTGCAAATATATTAAAAATAACATATTAGCATATCTCTTCATCCTATCAACTGGGCAGTTGGAAATATCAGGCAACTGAGAGTTATACTTGTTATTCATTGGGAAATGGGCATACAGTAAGGGTAGATGGAGGACATCGAGGTGCTTCTAAATAACCTATATTGTATGGGTTTATCGTAACCAAGATACAGGGTGATTTATTAATTTCCCCATTTTTTCAATTAATCATAACTTATGAACCACCCTATACATTTTTGTAATATTTGGTTCGTATGTTCTTTGTCCACAGTGGTGTCGTTAACATAATAAAAAAAGTGTTATTCCAGGTCCGGCTTTAAAAAAAATTGTAAGTAGGTTTCTAGTCGAAACAAAACCCTGTATATTAATGTTTTAAAATTTTATTTACAAATTTGGAAAGAGCACAAAAAATAAGTAAGAGTAAATGTATTTGGTGTTTCCGCATAAAACTTTTTTACTTATTACCTTGAGTCAAATCTAGATGTTTCGATAATGAGTTGGCACAAAATTATTTTTTTCCCCAAATGGTACTTTTCCAGCTTTAATCCATAAAATCATCAACTATTTCTTGTTCTCCTAATTTCTGGATCCCAACCTTATTGAAAAACGAGAGGAAATGTCCGTATTTGGGACAAATTATTATTATCAATGACTAACTTTCATTGCGTTGCATTTAAAAAAAATTATAAAAAAGAGGAAAAATGCCCATTCCGAAAAAACCATAACTTTATTGTAAACAAAAATAACGTTGAAACAAATCTACATTTTAAACGTTAAACATAACAGAAAATCCCAAAAAAATAAGTTTTTTTTATCCGCGTCTAATTATTTTTTTAGCTAGAGCATGATCTTCTGATGCATTCTTGATAATAATAATATCAAGCAGTCTGTACGTATTTTTTTATTTAGTAAATAATACACTTTAGGTTTGATACCCCAAATTGTTGTAATTGTCAAGTTGGCTGATGTCACAGTACAATTTTGACTTTAGTTGATGACTTTGGAGTTTGTACTTGTGTAGTTATTTGTTGATAACAGTTATTGCTTATTTAAAATGCCACAGAAATTTGATAATAATGAATATGCAGACATGTTGTATGTCTATGGATTTTGTGATAGTATAAATGGGAAAGCTGCCCAAAGAGAATATGCACTGCGATTTTCTCGCCGGCGGTTACCTACTGACAGGACTTTTTCTAATGTGTTTAGTTACCTTAGAGAACACGGTAAATTTCCAACTGTAACACAAAATGAAAGTTATAAAAGACGATATATCGATTTGGAGAAAGATATTCCTTATTGATCCAAAAATTAGTACGATAAGAATCAGTCACGCCATTAATGTTCCTCAGTCTACTGTTTGGCGAAGATTAAGAAAAAATAATCTACATCCGTACCTTTTACAGCAAGTTCAGAGGCTACAAGCAGGAGATGAAATTGCTCGATTGGCTTTTAGTAGAGTATCACAAAATAAACAGGATCATATATATGGTGTTTATTTAGCGATGAAGCTCAATTTACCAGAGACGGTGTTAATAATTCAAGGAATTCCCATGTTTGGGCCGAACAAAATCCGTTGCCATAAAACAAACACATTCACAAATCAGGTTCTCCTTTAATGTTTGGTGTGGCGTTATTAACAACCGATTAATTGGACCCCATATCCTACCACATCTACTAACGGGTGAAGTGTATTTGGAGTTCCTGCAAAATATTTTACCCATATTGCTAATGATGCAGGAGTTGATGTTGGAGGCATGTACTTCAACATGATGGGGCTTCACCTCATTTTAGGGTAATAGTGAGAGAGTTTTTAAATGACAACTTCCCAAATCATTGGATAGGCAGAGGAGGACCTCACAACTGGCCTGCAAGGGGGCCCGATTTTAATCACTCGATTACAATGTTTTGGGTTATTTAAAATCAAAAGTTTATTCAACTGAAGTAAACACTAGAGGACCTTCTACGGAGAATTGAGGACGCTTGCGACGAACTGAGAAATGACCAAGCTATGATTAGAAAGTCAATTACAAATCTTACTTCAAGAGCACGGAAATGTATTGAGCAAAATGGAGGCCACTTTGATCAACTGTTATGAGTTATGTTGTTTACATTTTTTTTTGTGTCCAATTCTTTTCGTTTAACTCAATACAACTCGTTGCAACGTTATTTTTGTTTAAAATAAAGTTATGCTTTTTTCGGAATGGACATTTTCCCTCTTTTTTATATATTTTTTTCAAATATGGCGCAATGAACAACTGTTATAATTTTTTTACGCATACAGGGTGTTTGAAAGTTAATCATTGATAATAATAATTTGTCCCAAATACGGACATGTCCTCTCGTTTTTCAATAAGGTTGGGATCCAGAAATTAGGAGTTTGAGAAATAGTTGATGATTTTATGGATTAAATCTGGAAAAGTACCATTTGTGGAAAAAAATAATTTTGTGCCACCTCATTATCGAAACATCTAGATTTGACTCAAGTTAATAAGTAAAAAAGTTGTATGCGGAAACACCAAATACATTAACTTACTAATTTTTTTCTGCTCTTCCCAAATTTGTAAATAAAATTTTAAAATATTGATATACAGGGTGTTGTTTCGACTTGAAACCTACTTATTAATTTTTTTTTGGCCCGACCTGGAATAAGATTTTTTTAAATTTGTTAATCGACACCACTGTGGACAAAGAACATACGAATCAAATATTACAAAAATGTATAGGGTGGTTCATAAGTTATGAATAATTGCAAAAATGGGGAAATTAATAAATCACCCTGTATCTTGGTTATAAAGAACGATAAACCCATAAAATATAGGGTATTTAGAAGCACCTCGGTGTCCCCCATCTACCCTTACTGTATGCGCATTTCCCAATGAATAATCCTGTATAATATAGCACATATTGTGTTCATTGCGTTAGTAAATCGGGAAACATGAAAAAGATTCGATTCGGGACGAAGCAATTTTAATAGTTTATGAAAATTTATTTGGGATAATAAATATTCAAATTGTGTCTGAACATGGAGTAGTTTTCACTCGACTGCCCCACAAAGAGGGTAATGTTTTACGAGTGTATGTATATATGTCATTTCTTTGGCACTCTCTGCATACATGAGACAATCTTCTGCCAAATCGCTTATGAAAATCAGGGGTCCCAAGTTGCAACCCTGAGGTACACCGGATCTCGCTATGAACGTTGATGATGCTCCCGCAAAACTCCACATACTGATACCGATTTTTAACCGACGAAAAAAGGAGGAGGTTCTCTCAAGTCGACCCCTTTTTTCATTATTATATATATATAAATTAGATCAATTATTTCAATGAATTTTTGTGAAGAAATTACTCTTTACATTCATGTTCGTTCTTACTCCTATCGGTATAGCTATTTTTTGTGTTTTTTGTGCCGAAGAAAAATGTTTTTTACTTGTTATGCAATAAATACATTTTTCGCTGATCCCTACCATCGGGAATACTTTCTTTACCAGAAATGAGATAAAAACTCCGCACCCGCGTTTACGCGGGCAGTGTTACCGTAACTAATTTTGAGTCAGTGTCGGTCCCGCGTTTACGCGGTTGCACACAAATTTGATGATTTGTTCCAAACACCATTCCATGAACCATTATGAAGTGTATCATCCATTCATTTCTTTCCTTATCCCGCCAATGTTCTCCAGGAGGCTTCATAGGGATCAAATTTCCCAGACACATGTATGGCTACCACGTTCTCACGAACATTACAAGGCAAATTTTCGCTAAACAAAATATATATATATATATATATTTATATTCATTTATATATATGTATGTATATATATATATATACATATATTTATTTATATATATATATATATATATTATATATGATTCAGCAAAAAATTTGCTATATGTACGTCTTTCACATCATGGCATAATATAATGTAACCAATATGGATTTAGGCAAAGGCTTGGAACAGAAGATGTGATCGTCAGGGTAATAGATTACATATCTAAAAATCTTAACCAGGGTAGGAAATGCTCATTGATATTCCTAGATTGATTTTACTAGACAGGATGTACAGTTTGGGTATCAGAGGTATTGCACTGGAATTATTTAAATCCTTTCTCAACGAGAGGTCTCAGCAGGTTAAAGTTGGTGATTCCATAAGTAAATCCTGCCTGGTGGAGTGTGGTGTGCCACAGGGCACAGTGTTAGGTCCAGTATTATTTACCATCTACATAAATAGTCTAATCCAATCGGTTCGTGGAGGAGATGTGGTCTGTTATGCTGATGACACACTTGTTATGCTGCAGGATAACACATGCGTGGGATCTTGTATATAAAGAAGTAGAAGTGACAATAAGTAAGGTTAGAGCATGGCTTGATAACAATGTATTGACACTTAATGTGGACAAATCTAACTTCATGTGTTTCACTTTAAATAAGCGAACCTATCCTAGTAATAATACGATAAAGGTTCACACTAATAAATGTCATGACTTCGTAAATTGCAACTGTTCTCAAAAAATCTCATTATTCCCTAAAACTAATTATATAGGAGTGTTCTTCGATTCACACATGAAATGGCTGCACCAAGAGTATATAACAACAAAATTAAGGTGAATGTACTACAAATGTTATCCAATTAGAGATTGGTTACCAAATAAAAACTTAATAAATGTATACATGGCCTTAACTGAGTCAGTTTTGAAATATGGCATTGTCGCATGGGGCTCGGCATGTAAATGCGGTTTGTCTCCACTAATTATAGCCCAAAAAAAAAACTCTCAAAATCATTATATTCAAAAACAGAAGATTTTCCACAGAACAACTATTTGACAAAACTAGAGTTCTGAACCTTGATCAATTGCATATAAAAAGTGTGTCTCATCGTATCATTACCCGAGCTATCCCAAGTAGCACACAGAGGTCATAATTCGGTTGTACAGACGTCTACTAGACTTTTCGCAAAAGTCCATGACTTATGTCTTGTAATATGCTGAGACGTCGCTATGTATGCCAATACGACAAAAAGGCACACTCTTGCGACGTCACATCGACGTTATAAAGTAGAGGTAATGACTTGCCAATATAGACTTATATAAGCCAGTCGTAAAAGGGTCGTTCTGTGGTCTTAGTGTAGTCATTATATCATTATGCATGAAGGTCATAATCTTTCTAATATAGTATTACAATATGTATACCATATAAAAAGATTTTATATAATATCAATATAATATATAAGTCAACCTTCCTTTACATGTTCATGATACTGTGTGACCATGATAGTTATCGAGATAAAAATGATTTTCATTTATGTGTCTTTAAGAATTGTTCTGAAATTCTAGTGACCAAGCAAATCCATTTTTACGATCAAAATCCAATTCTACTCACTTAAAATTCACCCGCCTCGAAAATGAAGAGAGATAAATATTTATTTTCATTTCAGAAAAAATATATTTCATCAATTTTTCTCATTAATCGTTGAAATATGTATACCATATTACGAAAGATACTTGATTAGCACATCTCCAATGATTTTTAAATTTATATAACACCCAGGGCCTCATATTTTTTATTTTAAATATTTTTGTTCCAATATGGCTACCAGAATGATGTTACCAATCAATCGAAAAACATGGATGCCGTCCTTCTAGTGTCGAAAAGTTGTAATTACTCCGGTATGTACTATCATAGAATAGTTTACGAGTGTCTCAAAGACATCGCAATATCTTACATAAAAAAGTTGTAATGTAGTCGCTATGACCACAAGTAGCAAGTTTTGTTGTACTAACGTCGTAACCCTATCAAAACAGAAGAAGATATACACTGAGTGCATAAGCATTCCGCTAGTTCCGCTTAATGGAAAACGCTAAAAATAATTGACATTTACAATAGAGGTTATGTTGATGTTGAATATTTAAATATTTTTTATTTATCACTCGAAGTGCACATACATATTATTTATGTCTTTCCTTGTTGTGAAAACAATTGAAGGAACTGGATGAACTTCATTTTTTTGCAGTGTCCCGATAGACTGATTAATTATTTCAGATGTTAATTTTGAGGTAGACACTCATCCTTCCTCTTTATATTTTTCTATACGCTCCAGTTCTCTTGTAAGGCAGATTGGATTTTTGTTTTGTCATTTTAATCATTCATACGGAACTGAATATTCTACATACATAACACAATATACCTATCCAACAAAAATAACATAACCAACAAAAATAATCTAATCATAGATACATAATGTAATCATTACGACCAACGTTCATCAGTTGATAAAACTACATTACATGAGTACAATATGTAGTCGTAGAAACGTTTCAAAAATCTATTCATTAGAACCACATATGTTCATTGTCATAATAACCTCACAGCAACTGCTCTTAAGTTCTACTTAACGACACATACAATTTATTTACATACAAACCACAGTACAACTTCATCTCGAGAATTCTTTATTGTACTCTCGTTATATCTACTACACGACGTCATAGCAACGCCTGAAGGTTATAAAACGCACCTCAACTTTTTGGTTCTAAAACATACAAATACGTGGTCTTTAAGACGGTATAAGAAGTCATTATGTTAATTTTATGACTCTGTGCTACTTGGGATAAGTCTAAATCTACTAACATTCCCAAGCACCACCTTTACATCAATACAAAGATCACTTTTTTATATTGCCCCTAAAGTATTCAATATCATAACCTCACAATTAAAAAATCTACTAAATAAGTATAATAAAAAAAACATAATCTGGTTGCTAGACAATAAAATTACCTGTTACTGATGAAGTCATTACTATAAGTACTGATTAGCTTTCTTTTATGATAAATATAATTGTTTATATTAATACTGCAATATTGCCACTAGTTTCTACGCATATTTAAAAAAATTATGTTAGAAGTAGCACACACACATTCTTTCAAAAAAAAAATTGTGTTCAATAAAAAAAAAGTAATTAATATATGAAAAATTTAATTCTTTTCTTATATACTATTTTCCTTAAAAAAACTGTACTGCGTACCTTAAGGATGTATACATTGATTTATTCGAAGGAACTCCTATGTTTTGGATAATTACTCGTATATTATTAGATATTGTTTGTTGCGAATATATAATATTAGCAAATGTTGAACAAAATATACAGGTTATTGGGGTAGAATGAAATATGTAGGTTATTATGATGAATGTTTTGTGTCATGGTGAGACAATAACTTACCGTCAATAATAAGAACTTGGAGTAAATCCACACTCTGGATATTTTCAACGAACGGATCGCATCACAAAGCGCGTCGGAATATTTTCGGATGAAAAAATCCAGCTCCTCGAACGGAAAACAATTTGGGACTGATCATCGTATCCGACATGCTGGAATAAGATTGAGAAAGGTTATTTTTAAAGTTCATAGAAAATAGAAAATAAATTTGAAGTTATTGAAAGTAGCGGGAATACGATTGTATCGAGGTTGGGATATATGGGTCAGTTTGTTTTTCTTGCGACTCCGTGTGTCGATTTTCGTAATTAAATAGAAACGAGTTGGTCATCAAGTTATGGAAACGAAACAAATGAATATATTTTCTGAAGGAGACAAAATGTATGGACTTATTTTATTTTTCTACGATTATCTAGAAATTTTTATATTACATAGTATATTATATGTATTGTGGAATAACTGGAATATTCAAAAATATTGGCTATATATATATATATATATATATATATATATATATATATATATATATATATATATATATATATATATTTATATATACAGGGTGTCCCAAACTCGATGGCCTATTAGACATTTCTGGAAAACGGGACATTGGATTATTTTGAAAATTTGGTTTCTTTGGTAATTAGTTCTGTTCTATCGATCTAAAATATTTCCAGCGCTGCGACGTTGCCGCTTATATTGAAAAGTAGCAACAACTTTGATATTTTAAATAGGACACCCTATATATTATTGCATTTATCGCTTTGCTATTGCTTTTCGATTATTTTTGTATGATACTTCCCTATACCTATCTCCAGTAGTTTTCGAGAAATTCATTGATTTCCTTATTTTTTGTGCAAAACATAGCTTTAATCAAATGTTTATTACTGCGGTATTTGGATTTGAAGACAGCTGAAATTTTGGATGTAGTTTGACAATGTCCTGTGTATCAGTTATGTCTAAGGAAATTCTTTCTCCATTATACAGGGTCGTTCAAAATTTGTGATTTTACCGATACATACAAAAGTGGTGAAAAGTATATTTTTTCAAATGGAACATCCTGTATATTATCAAAAATCCTGAAAGACAATTGAAGTTCCTTTCAAATGATGCTTCATGTTCCTATACCTAAATAGTCAAGATTCCGAAATAAAAGCAAGTTTCTATAAAAATTGGATTATTTTGCCATATTTTGTATTAGGTAGCTATGAAATGTCGTCAATATTAAAACGTTTGCGCGTTCATTGACGTAAATTTGATTAGAAAAGAATCAAAATGGAAATTGTTTATTCTTCATGGTCAATGTGATCAAATTATAGCAAGAACATGCAAAATGTTCTGTAGTATATTGATATGTGTGACTATCATTTTCAATTCCCAGTATAACGAATCAAAATAGGTCATATTTCCCAATTGAAATGATCTGTAGTGTGCCGTGACCAGAAAAGAGCAAAACAAACTTCAAGTTTGACAAGCAGTGATTTTCATAGTGTTTCTGTCAGAAGAAAGTATTAAAAATGGATTATAATGCATATTCAAATGCAGATATTTTAAATTCGTTTTATATTCACGGTGCGTGCCAAAGAATTGTTTCGAGAACATGCAGAAAATTCAATGAACTTTATCCAAATTTACCGCATATGAATAGAACAAAATTCAGAAGAATTGAACGGAATTATGCTGTTTGGGAATGTTGAAGCACCAAGAAATCAAATCAAGCCGATAACTGGAGACGAAGTAAATGAAATTCAAGAAAAATTCAGTTTAAATGTGTTTTGTTTACTAATGAATGATAAATTATCATATTGTATTTATGATGAAAACTTGAATTCTGGAAAATATTTGATCATTTTGAGAACAACAGTTAGCGACTTTTTGGACAATTTGCCGCTTCATGTATATCGGAGTTGTTGGTATCAGTTGGACGGTGTCCCCCCATCACTGTACACAAGAAGTGAGTTGAGAACTGACTACAACCTTTGAAGATCGGTGGATAAGACGCTTGGGTCCACAGCCTTGGCCACCGCGATCCCCAGATCTAACTCCTCTAGATTTTTACCTCTGGGGAAAAATCAAACAGATTGTATATAAAACACCTGTGAATTCAAGGGACGAATTGGAACAGAGGATAATACGTGCTTTCGAGGAAATTCGGCCAGAAGAGGTTCAAAGAGCAACAACCAACCATGTAATGACTTCGATCCACGAATGTTTGCGTGTAAATGGTCAGCACTTCGAACACATGAATTAGCGATTAATATGACCTCCATTTGTTTTTTATTGAAATAAAATTGAGTTCTACTTAAGGTGAATCATGATTTCTCAACAGGCACAGGTAAATAAATGACTTATGGCCGTTTTTCCTTATCGCCTACAAGAACGTGTTTTTCAGACACCCTGTATGAAATATGGTCAAATCATTCGATAATACTGAAATTAATCAATATTTTCTGGATGAAAGTTGAATTTGAGTCCTGTGTGGGCAACAGATAAGGAGGTATTTAATATTGCTTGAACGTAATTTTTTGTGGAGGAAAATCAATTTTTTACTTGAGTTTTTTTGGGTTTGTAACCTTCCACAACCCAAAAAAACTCAAGTAAAAAAAAGATATTTGAATTGAAGTTGGTCCCATCTTGGTAGCAAAACAATTACAAAATAATTAATATTCGATAAAAGGTAGAGATAGGTATACGACATGTTCAGTAAAAGTTATCTGTATTTATAAGTAGAACTCAAATACGGAATAAAATACTGGGTGTTCCCCATTTGAAATTAGAAAGTTGATATTAGTTACAAGCAGATGTGGCAACACTGCAACCGTGAAAATATTTTCAAGAGGTAGATCGCAATCACTTATCGTGGAATACAAGATTTCCAGTATTTATGTCCCAGATCTCCAAATAGGCCATCGGGTTTATGATATCCTGTATATTAATCATTCTTTGTACAATCAGTTCGTCATCTTAACAGTCACACTTCAATATACTACAGAACATTTTGCATGTTCTTGCTATAATTTGATCACATTGACCATGAAGAATAAATAATTTCCATTTTGATTCCTTTCTAATCAAATCAACGTTAATGAACGCGCAAAAGTTTTATTATTGATGACATTTCATAGCTACCTAATACAAAATATGGCAAAATAATCCAATTTTTATAGAAACTTGCTTTTATTTTGGAAACTTGACTATTTAGGTATAGGAACATGAAACATCATTTGAAAGGAACTTCAATTGTCTTTCAGGATTTTCGATAATATACAGGATGTTCCATTTGAAAAAATGCACTTTTCACCACTTTTGTATGTATCGGTAAAATCACAAATTTTGAACGACCCTGTATAATGGAGAAAGAATTTCCTTAGACAAACTGATACACAGGACATTGTCAAACTACATCCAAAATTTCAGCTGTCTTCGAATCCAAATACCGCCGTAATAAACATTTGATTAGAGCTGTTTCGCACAAAAAATAAGGAAATCAATGAATTTCTCGAAAACCACTAGAGATAGGTATAGGGAAGTATCATACAAAAATAATCGAAAAGCAATAGCAAAGCGAGAAATGTAATAATATATAGGGTGTCCCTTTAAAATATCAAAGTTGTTGCTACTTTTCAATATAAGCGGCAACGTCGCAGCGCTGAAAATATTTTAGATCGATAGAACAGAACTAATTACCTGAGAAACCAAATTTTCGAAATAATCCTATGTCCCGTTTTCCAGAAATGTCTAATAGGCCATCGAGTTTGGGACACCCTGTATATTAGGACGTTTTTTTTAAGACAATTTTTTTTGTTTTTTGCTCCCAACCAAAAATTTTGTTGGAAATGTCCAAAAAACAAATTCCCTGAAAATTTTAGCTCTTAATATTAACATTAAGAACTTTCCCAGAGCGTGGAAAGATTTCTCATTTAAAATACACGTAAACTTTGTTTTTTATTTTTCAAATATCTGTAACTTCTGTAAGATTGTACGGGTCACTAAATCTGATTTTTGTAGAAAATTCAAATTTTTTTGACGTTACTTCATAAATGACTGGATTTATGGAAAAAATGTAAATGAGAAACTTGCAGGAAATTTTATTTCCTAAATAAACAATAAACTGAATTGCTAGGATTGATATTTCTCGAGATATAAAGCGTCGTAAAATGAAATTTTTGAGAATTATCGAATCAAACGTTTCATATTACGACAAAAATAACGCTTTATATTTTGAGAAATATCAATCTCAACGATTCGGTTTATAGGACTTTTTTTTAAGGATATTAAATTTTCTACAAGTTTGTCACATTTTTTCCTTAAATCCAGTCATTTATGAAGTTACGTCAAAAAAATAGAATTTTCTACAAAAATCAGATTCAGTGACCCGTACAATCTTACAGGTGCAGATTACAGCTACATCGCAATAGGCACTTTTGTAGAGCATGTAATCCTGAGTAAATCGCGCTTTAATACGATGTGATAGCATGAAATGCCGCTGAGTTATAGATATTTAAAAAATAAAAACCAAAGTTTACATGTAATTTAAATGGGAAATCTTTCCACGCTCTGGGAAAGTACTTAATGTTAATATTGAAAGCTCAAATTTTCAGGGATTTTTTTTTTGTCATTTCCAACAATATTTTCGGTTAGAAGCAAAAAACAAAAAAAATGATCGTGAAAAACACCCTAATATATTATATATATATATATATATATATATATATATATATATATATATAGGGTGAGTCAGAATAAGACCGACAAACTCCGACTACAGATTGCTCACCTCATTTCGAGGTGAAAAGTTGATATCAAGGTATGTCCTAAAATGCATCCCCTATGAGAATCAGGATGTCGAAAATACGAAAAAAATTAAGATTTAATTTTTTTTCTCCAAAATTCCGGAAGGAAAAAATTTGAAACTTGGTACACTAATCAAGCTTTATCAACGTGCTGATTTGAAGTTATAATTTTTTATTTTCGTAAACCAGTGGCGTAGTTACGATGGTATGTAGTCATATGTACCTTCATATTTTTTGGGACAAATGTATGGACAAATGAGCGTTTGACATCAGCTCGGCTCAATCATACTCAACCTAAAAGTCAACATTCCATGTGCCTAAAAGTGGAGGTTTCTGAGATAATTGAGAAAAACTGAAGATATGTCCTTAGTAGAGACATCATTTCCTATGTGCAATAATCGCATAATGCTAATTTCTTACAACATATCGGAATATGTGTAAACCCATACTTTCTTGCATATGATTGTTTTAATTTTTTTTGTACTTTCGACACCATGTATCTCAGAGGGGATGCATTTTAGGACATACCTGGTAGCAACTTTTCACCTCGAAATGAGGTGAGGAATCTTTAGTCGAAGTTTCTCGGTCTTATTCTGACTCACCCTGTATATAGTGTTTTGCTAATTACTAACTGTTATCAACGTATCTCTATGTAACCATATTTTTATTCTACTTATTTTATCGACTGTACTTATATATTAGTCTTGGGCTAAATGAAGGATTCATATAATTTTATAATTCATGGCAGGACGATTTGGGTGACTTTGATTGAATATTTCAGTTACTTTTCTCTCACTCCGATAATTATCTCCAGAAAGACGTAATAATTGTTTTTAATTCGCAATTGTGCTGCCATTATTAAATATTTTTATTTTGGGAGAAAAACACAGTTTGCCAATGGTAAACTATAAAATGATAATTTATGTGCAAATGGGTAATGAAATGTCAAAGTCTCAGCCTACTTGTTCATTTTATTTAAATGCATTCTAAATTCAAACCAGCAAAAACAGTTAAAATTTCAATATTCGATAATAGGCGTACAAATATACACAAGAAGAAATGATCTATAACTTTTTGACTGACGACCAAATTCCAACGGAATTATAGTCAGAACCATTTTAAAAGCTCTTCATTCCAGTGGTGTCGACATATTCTTCCGAAAATGAGGATTCATTTATGAAATGCGGTGTTCCAGGAGACTTTGTAGAAATAATTGCAATCGGTTATTGAATATATATTTTATAAGGTGGTTCCTAACATATAATTCAGGGATTCTGCGGTATTCTTTTATATCGCATGGGGTCAGGAATAACATTCGAATACAAGATCCAAAAACAAAAAACATTCACTAACTCTATACTTTTTATGCTTTCAATTACTGATACACTTATAAACTCTTTTCAGAACTGTAATTTTCTACTCAATAAGTTGAGATTTTCCTCTTAGTATTTTCTCTCATTAATCAGAATAAGACACAGATTTGAGCTTAGTAATCGAACTTAATGAATTTCATTAAGCTCGACATTTTGTCATACCAAGCAATACCCCTCCCCTCCCTTTGTATGAGAACGTATTTTATGAACGGCCTGTTATGTGAAAGAACGAGTGTTTTATACACCGCCTCAAACACTTGAAATTCTACAAAATCGCTTTTGTGAAATGTTTGCTACCTAGTCTAATCGAGAAGTGAGTTTCCTGCGAAAAATAGTTCCAAGTATCCAAAAAATATGAGTAATAGCTCATTCGATTCGGGATGCAATTCTGAGGAAGGCCTTTTTTTTGTTTTTTTCTGCTGACGAAAATTGCAATTGTTATTAACAAAAAACAAAAACAAAAAAAGGGGTCAGTTTTTTTAGAATAACTCAAAAACCATAAGAGATATCGAAAATCTGAAAAAAGATTCTCAAAGAGGACAAAAAAAGTCCACTACTGGAACTCTATCTCCATTATTTATAATTTTAATTTAACGCTGAAAATAGGGTTCCGCGCGACCGCTACTGGATGCGCGCGCCGTCTTTAAAGAGAGTACACCACATATAATAAAAATTTTATAGTATTAAATATAAATTTAAATACTTCAATAAATTATGGTGTGTTTTCAACACTTGAAAAAACAAGGTCCTGTTAGAAAAATATTAAGTTTATTTTTCAACAAGTTAGGCTTTTGTTAATTCTCTCTAAAAATGTTTTGCTCTTTGGAGCCCTTCTTATATATATATATATATATATATATATATATATATATATATATATATAATATATATATATATATATATATATATATATATATATATATATATATATATATATACTCAACAAGATCACGTTATAAAAGTTTTTAAAAGTTGTTTATTTTGTTTATTATAATTTTTTTAAGTCAACAAAAACTGAAAAATTAAAAAAGGATTGTTAATATTTTTTTTTATCTATATATTTTGCTCTTGCTGTTTTTGCATCAAACGAAGGCATGTAATAACATTAAAAAAAATGTTTAGGAAATTTGTTTATAAACAAATTAATTAGTTGAATATTTTTGAAAAAAAAAAATTGTCATTTTATTGTCTAGAAAATATTAATTATTTTACAAAAAAAAATCTTTATTTTTTTGTTGTTGTTTATAATCTTTTTTTTTTTTAGTGCTCATATTTAAATAATTTTTTTTTTTTTGAAAATATTAATTGGCATTAAATAACAAAAAAAAAAAAAATATAAAAATGTAATTGCTATTAAGTTAATCTGTTATAAACAAATTTCAAATCTCATTATATTTTTTCTGAAACTACAAAAATTACAAAAACAACCATATGCAACAAAAAGTAAAAATATTTCTTATAAATTTAAATTTAAAAAAATTTAAAATAAAAATTTCGAGACTTTGTTTCATATGGTTGTTTTTGTAATTATAATTAGTTTCAGAAAAAACACTAATTGAGATTTGAAATTTGTTTATAACAAATTGTTAACTTAATAAACAATCAAATTTTTAATATATTTTTTTTATTTTTTGTTATTTGATTGAGAAATGCCAATTATTATTTTTAAAGAAAAAAAATGTTTTAACTAATTATTCAAATAATGGAACAATGAAAAAACGACTTGAAGAAAAAAAATCTCTAGAATAATTATCCTCTAGACAACAAAATGGCAAAAACAATTTTAACAAAAATATTCAACTGATCAATTTGTTTACAAACAATTTAGAAACAAATGTCCAACATTTTTCATTTCGAATGTTATTGAATGCCTTCGGCAAACAGCAATATATTTCTAATTTTATTTTTCTGTTAAATTTTAAAAATTATAATAAACAAAACAAACAACTTTTAAAAACTTTTATGGTGTGATCTTGTTGAGTATATACCGGGTGACACAGGATATCGGGCCACCCCTGTAACTTCTGCATTCGTGAACGGATTTTTCTGGAATTTGGTACAGTTATATAAGCAACCATTTCAGATTTGATCACATTACAATCCAATATGGCGAACTTCCGGTTTTTCTGGAAATGCCAGTAATTTTGATTTCAAATGGAACACCCTGTATATTTTTACATATCAAAACAAGTCCAAACCTTATGTCAAATGTCTTTTTTTTTTAAACAATTGAAATTAAAATTGTTTTTTTATTTTACCTCGTGTATAAATTAGATTTGGTCGAAGCTATTCACAATGAGTTGCAAATAACAGAAAAACTTATTTTTTTCTGAAAAATCATTTTGTGTGTCACTTACTGGTTAATCAATACAGTCACATCACAGTTTGATCAAAAATTCATTTTTTTCAAATGAAACCCCCATGGACCTGTCTCTCTAGAACATTCCTCAAGGAAAAAAATTACATATCATTTTTGTATTTCGGTGCAGTAACAAATTGTATAAATTCAAAAATCTACAACTAGTTCATGAGTTTTCTGGCAGTTCGAATAATTTTTCAACTTAGTAAGCTGTAGAAAACAACATTTCTGAATCTTGTCAACTAATTGTGTGAGTTATACTTATAAGCACGATAATGATGTTTTTTTTTAATTCTTCTAGCGTTTTCTCGACTGACATTGCATTGGTATTCCAATTCCCGCGTCGAAGCGGTTGGATCAAAATCGACATAAGCAAAACATTCATTTCTGCCTTCTCACTTACGATCATCTTCTCCATTGTGGGTTCTTTTGGGAATCTTCTCTCCACATTTTTGAATAAGGTTCTTTGTGGGTGTCTTCTGTGTGGGTATCGTTCAGCGTATAACTGACAAACGGCGACAATGTTTTCAAGACATTCTCCGTAAATTAATAACATATCAACCTGTTCACTTCTTGAACCTATAATTTTGATTTTACATTTCTACTAAACTAATTCCCGGAAGTTAAATAATTTTCGAGAGTTGAGATGAAAGATAACAGCGAAACACAATTAGTTGACAAGATTCAGAATTGTTGTTTTCCACAGCTTACTAAGTTGAAAAATTATTCAAACTGCAAGGAAACTCATGAACTATGTAGTTGTAGATTTTTGAATGTATACAATTTGTTACTGCTCCGAAATACAAAAATGATATGTAATTTTTTTTTTCTAATGAATGTTCTAGAGAGACAGGTAGGTGGCCCATATGGGTTTCATTAAGAAATACAAAATAAATTGATCAAAATGTGATGTGACTGAATTAATTCATCAATAAATGACACAAAAAATAATTTTTCAGAAAAAAATATGTTTCTCTGTTATGTGCGACTCATTGTGAATAGCCCTGACCAAATCTCATTTATCCACGAGGTAAAATAAAAAAACAATTTCAATTGTATCAAAAAACTTACATTTGACATAAGGTTTGGACTTGTTTTGATCTGTTGAATTTAAATATTTAAAAATATACAGAGTGTTCTATTTGAAAAAACAAAGTTGCTGGCATTTGCAGAAAAGCCGGAAGTCCGCCATATTGGATTGTAATGTGATCAAATCCGAAATGTAACTGTACCAAATTTCAGAAAAATCCGTTCACGAATGCAGAAGTTACAGGTGTGTCACCCGGTATATAAGAAGGGCTTCAAGGGGCGAAACATTTTTGGAGCTATTATTTAAACATTTATACCGTTTTTTATGAAAACTGAGGTCCGAAAAATAAGGACCAATTAACAAATGCCTAACTTATTGAAAAATAAACTTAATTTTTTTTTCTAACGGGACCTTGTTCTTTTAAGTGTTAAAAACACCATAATTTATTAACATTTTCAAATTGATATTTAATGCTATAAAAATATTATATTATGTGGTCTACTCTCTTTAGAGACGGGGCGCGTTAAATTAAAATTATAAATAATGGAGATAGAGTTCCAATAGTCAAGACTTTTTCATTGGAAATTTCTCTTTAAGAACCTTGTTTCCGATTTTCGCTATCTCTTGTGGTTTTTGAGTTATTCTAAAAAAAACTGAACCCCTCTTTTGTTTTTGTTTTTTGTTAATAACAATTGCAATTTTCGTCAGCAGAAAAAAACAAAAAAAAATCTTTCTCAGAATTGCATCCCTAATCGAATGAGCTGTTGGTTGGTTGGTTGGTTTAAGGCTGACGAGCCAGAGACAGGGTTGGCACTTAGCTTCCCTTGACACTGCGACCAGCTGGGGTCTATTGTATCACTCTGTCGTCAGTGGTTCCTCATTCAAACAGGTTTGTGCCTTCAATCAGGTTTAGAAGCCTGTTGATAAGGTTCTTCGGATTCATGCCCGTTTCCGGGCCGATCCCTCCAAAGATTCTGTGTCGCCCACTACTTAGAGCGTCACAGTCGAAGATTGAAAGACAAGAGTTAGACCCGAGGCCTCCTCTTGTCTCTTGATGACAAGCCATTCTTCAGTATCTATCCCCATGTCCTGGGTTTTGATGAGCTGAAGAATCTTTTTGGTTTCCATTTTACCAAATGGCTTTGGAATCCACTCTGTTTCCGGGAGTTTCTCAGTAGGTGTTCGACCATCTGCTGATCCCTCCTCGGTTGGGCTTACGGTTTCTGGTGCCGAGTGTGATTCAACTGGAATCTCCTCGACTTCCATACCCGCTATCGGTGTTGGGTCTTCCTCAACTGGAAGTTCCCCAGGGTTGTTTGTGTAGGGGAAAGGGTCGTCCACACCTGCGGTGCCCCCTGCGCAGGTGTAAGGCAGATTACTCTGGGAGGTCGCCATGTATCCCAGAGGCTCCGTTTTTTTTATACCTGACTGGCTCAGGTATCATCCATCCTTCGGCACGGGTCGCTTGACGCCTTGGATTAAGCCATGTTGTGGTGGCATTTGGTTTGAGATTGACTTAGAGATCCGCAGGTTTTGACCATTTCTGGTCATTCCCACTGGATTTTCCTTGTCAACCCCGTTATCCAGCGATACCACTTGGAGGTAGCCACCTAAGTTTCCGCAACCCATCTTCATCTCTCGTAGGAGGTGAACATGTGTTGACGCAAACTACTCGAGCTGTTACTCATATTGGAACTATTTTTCGCAGGAAACTCACTTCTCGATTAGACTATTCGCTGTGTGCATTAGGCTGGAGGGGATAGATGAAACTATGACAGCGCCCATGGTGACAGAAGTAAGTAATTCTCCTGGTAAGCACAAGCTGAAAACTTTCAGTTTATGAGGTCTCCCCGTTTATTCACAAATCACTTAAAAATATTGTACCATACTTCAGATGAATAAACATTATTATTATTATCGTAGTGGCAATGGTCACGGTTGGGTAGTATAACACAATACATATAATAACAATGAGCCCTCGCTATTGCGTGTAGTCGATTGCAAAAATAGTACGTGTAAATTTTATACTTTTCCAACTGCATCACATAAACTGCAGCAAAGAGATAAATGTTCTGTTATTTCACGATATTTCAATCTCTAATTCCGGGACGTGAGGTTTTCATTCAATAAATATTTGAGATGTTTTTCGTTTTCTATTTGATCGTCTATAAGTGGATAGTAAAAGTATTAACCAAGTTCCGTGGGACGGTGTTGCGCCGGTGATGAAAAGCAAATAGCGATTTAAACTGCGAGTTCGGGAACGCCTGGACGGTGTTGTAAACTGATCAATCAGCCTTATGGGGACAGAGATACTTTTGATGTCTTTCCGAGTTGTCTATCATACACGGCATTCTATCAGAACAAAGTACCTCGCAGAGGATTATTTGTGTTTTAATTTTCACGAAATAGTTTCGGTTACAAAAGCAATTGGCCATACATGTGAACTAATGTTAAATGTAATGCAGTTCAAGTACTAAGAGTAAACATCGTTACTTGTACTGTATAAGCAATACGCAATATTTTGTTGACAATTATTCGTGTTAGATAGAGTGTTGAACGTGTGTTTGTATTATTTAGGGACCGTTCAACGTTCTCACATATTTGCAAGGGTAGAAGTGGGATCCCATATTTAGGTAAAATTGTGAACCTCATTCCTTTTCTGATTTTTATATTATTTGAGAATTTCATTAAATAGTTTTGCGTTGAATCTGATGTTATTTAGTGGTTTCCCGTCAGGTTAAAGCTAGCCAGGGTTATATGGTCCCTTTTTTTCATTTGTTAAACTACTTGGCTCCCTCACTTTTTTATGTTCTCAAGATCTTATGAACCTGCGACCTTAATAAACTAATCTGCAAACACATTACTTTCCGTACCTAAAAGTACACATAAGTAGCATTACTTTATGATATTCAAAATATCATAACTTGACATGGATAAACTCCAAATGCGGTGAACTATCGTATCAATACAAATATTTTTTATCGTTTACTTTCTTTTTTCTTTGACAGAAAAAAACTTCGACTCATCTGGAACTAGTAGTGAGCACAAAATTGTTACATCGTGGTAAATTATTTAGAAATTGTAAAAAAAAAATGTTACGTAGTGGTATTGGAAATAAAACAGGAAAACTTCAGCAATCGAGTCACTAGAGGGCATTACCAGTCTTGCACACAGCGAATACCATAAATCCCGCTATGTTGCGAAATGTGCTGCGAAGCCCAATTGATAGAGCCAGAAAATGTCAGGAAATTGCTCTACGAACATTCAATTCCCTTCAACTAATCCTGGTATTATGTGTAGTTTATGTTTGTAAAAGATTTTGTCATTTGAAAAAATTTCCTTTTTTTTACATAGGTACGCTCAACTAGGTGGAAAATACTGTCATATAATATCGTTTACTCATTCATGTCCATCAGATTGGTTGAAGTGGGTACAACGCAATCAAATGTACCAATTTTTCGTCTCAAAACTATGTGATCGTACTCAGATTCGCCCCTAGAATCCGAAAAAGTAAAAGATACAGGCTGTTCCATTTGAAATTCCAAAGTCGTTTCCGGTGAAATCGGAAGTGATGGGAAAGTATGGAATATTGAAAAATATTCCAATTCTTGAATCCAATACCCCTGCCAAGTTGGAATATACCATACTCGGAACTCTGGAAACCATGGCTTGTCTAAAGAATATGTTGACACTCGGTATATAGCCCAGTTATTATAGATACTGAATATCTACCATAGAATTATTGACAATTAGTTTTTCCCCTAAGTTCAAAATATCTCCATTGATAGTTTAAAAAACCTGATGTAAAAATTCACTCCCCCCCATCTAATTCTCTTTTTTCTGTTACTTAACTATTATCTCAAGAAGATCTTCTAGTAGTGGTAAAAAAAACATGTTGAAAGAGAATATTTGATTTGTTTTTCGAAAACTACATTACAATGTAATTTCCATTTCAGTTGGGTTGCGATGGATTGAACTCCCAAGTGAGAAAAGCAATGAATGTCAACTATTTATCCTGGAATTACAATCAAATGGGCGTGGTGGCAACTTTAAAATTATCCGAGGTCAGGAACCTAGACATTATTTAGTGTGGTTTCATCTTCATCTATTTTTTTTTTCAGGAAATTAAGAACTTTATCGCCTGGCAACGATTTCTGCCAACTGGTCCTGTAGCCTTGCTACCTGTATGTAATAATTCGTAGTAAAACAATTGTTATAATTATTTAATTTTAGCTCACGGATTCAATGAGTTCATTGGTCTGGTCAACAACACCAGAACATGCCAAGGAATTATTGGGAATGTCAGAAGGCGATTTTGTTGATAGTATCAACGAGGCAATTGTAAGTATTATAACATTTGATGTGTTTTGACAAATTTTAAAAGCGAAAGGTATCTTGAAGAGAAGTTTCCTCAAATCAACTAGTATTAATATTGGGTGGGTGTGATACTTGGATTCTTGAATAACATTATATTAATGAACAATGAAAATGCAACAGTTTAATCATTATTTCAGTGATATGCTGAATATTATCAATTTTCTTCGATATCACTGATTCATAATAACACGAATTTAGTTTACATCATCCAAAGTTATCACAGTGGTTATTTGTATTAAAAACGAGAAGCAATAGGTTTGTTCGCGTTAACAAAATAAACGGTCCGAAACCATCAGGAGAATGCGCAGTGTAACAGAAGTATTCGCGTTTCTTCAGGACTGTTATAAATTCCATAGGTTTTGTATTTTCGTTCCCTTAGAACTAGATCGGGACAGTTACGAATCAGTTCAAAATAGTACGAGCAAGCAACGTCGGGCGTGGTTATAGTCTAAGATCCCGATTTAAAACTCCGACCTTCACCGAGATGTTTATTTGATGAAACGTATTTTATATTTAATTTAATATGTCAATAAATATATTGCATATGGGTTGCCTAACAAATTTCACTCCAGGATATGATTAATTAATAATTGAAAAAAATTTTTTTTTAAACATTCCAATGGTTTGATTATTAGACAAATTCTATATCAATCGAAAGTATGAAGCCCATAGAATATGCAAACGTTGGGTTGCCTATTCTTTTCCGGTGACAACTCTCGGGTACCCAGGTATAAACAGGTAAATCGATACTAGCATTTTGCACCGGTCTGAATTAAAATTAAATGAAAATAAAGATTATTTCATTATGAACACGGTGGTATAGGGTTGCCTGCGAAAAATCAGTCCCGAATTCCGGTTGGCGAATTTTGAAAAGTGAAATAATGTTTCGAGTGAATATGTGCGACTGAGAGGTCCCAACCAACCATCCCATGCGATAGAAGAGGACACAGCTTAATGCATCGGATCCATTATGCGTGAAACTTCAGCCTGAGAACTGCGGTTGGTTCTTAGATGAATATTTAAAACCAGTAGGATTCATTGGGGATCATACACCTTTAAAGATAGAAGACATTGTCGAAAGAACTGAAACAGAGAGTGATGACGAAGAAGGTTCAGAAGTTGGAGATCATAGTCATATGTCCGATGACTCGGAACCTGAATAATTTTAAAAATAAAAAAAATATTGTATTTATAATTTTTTACAATAAACAAAAGTTTTTTTTTTATTGTTGTTTTTTATTTTGTCTTCTAATAATAAAGATAAAATTTGCAAGATTAGTATTATATATGTATTACTATAACCTTCTTTTTTACTAAAGATGTATATATACTTTAGTGTCACATAAAATATATAACTATTCCTCTATTTTAATAATAAACTACTCCAAAATGATGCACAGCATATACGAGTCTATCGCTATCCTTTTCATTTTCAAGAACAAATAGCATGCACACTCTCTTCCTTTAAATGGACGGACTTCAAACAGCTGCTATGCTGTGTCCTCTTCTATCGCATGGGATGGTTGGTTGGGACCTCTCAGTCGCACATATTCACTCGCAGCAATATTTCACTTTTTCAAAATTCGACAACCGGAATTCGGGACTGATCTTTCGCAGGCAACCCTATACCACCGTGTTCATAATGAAATAATCTTTATTTTCATTTAATTTCAATTCAATAATCAGACCGGTGCAAAATGCTAGTATTGATTTACCTGTTTATACCTGGCTACCCGAGAGTTGTGACCGGAAAAGAATAGGCAACCTAACGTTTGCATATTCTATGGGCTTCATACTTTCGATTGATATAGAATTTGTCTAATAATCAAACCGGTGAAATGTTTAAAAAAATATATTTTTTTATTATTAATTATTCATATCCTGGACTGAAATTTGTTAGGCAACCCATATGCAATATATTTATTGACATATTAAATCAAATATAAAATACGTTTCATCAAATAAACATCTCGGTGAAGGTCGTTTTATATCGGGATCCTATACTATTAGTACTTGAATGGGTGACCACCGGACAAGGAAGTTCCACGTTAAATGTCCTAACAACTGTAGCGTAGTAGCATATTCGCAGCTGCAGGCGTCTTATCAATGAGCACGAGATAAGACGATAGATATGCCGTCCTTCGGAGGGGACGTTAAGATGTCGGTCCCGAGTTCATGGATGTTGAGCTCGTTGAAGAACCCTACCTCTGAAACAACAGAGGATTTGGCAAAATTTCCGGTTGGGAGGAGTGTGCTCACCGGCGTCGGTGTTTAGCCTTGGTAGCAGAAATAGGCCGACGTTAAATAAAAAAAAATAAAAAATTGTACGAGCATCTAAGTGTGGATTTATGCAGCACAAAATAACAAATATCACGTAACAACTAACAAGTATAAGTTGAATTTCTTATTTTTCAATGACACTGTTTATGCAGCCAAGTATCAAATATCAATTAAGAAATAACAAATAAGAAGTTGGCCAACTTTAACTTTCTACGTTAATTGAACGTGATTTTCTTATTGTGCGCAACAAATACGCAGGTGACCGTTGATTGGCCTGTCCAGTGAAGAAACTTAACCTAACTTCTGTCAAAACGAATGATATTATTTATGTTTTGTGTTTGCTTTTATCGATGGTTTTGTTTGGAATGAGATGTCTAAAAACCCTGGTGGTTGCACTTATACCTGTAGAAGTTTGGGATCGACTTGGCGACACTTGGCCTACTTGATAATAGAGATTACTAGCGTGTCAGATGGCGCCAATTTCGTTTTAGTTTCAATTCAGTAACAGGGTATATTTATTTCCTCAGCTTTCTTTTTGAGGCGAACTGTTCGCGGATTCTAATTCTAGCTTTGCTATTGGTTGAAAAGAGACATATGTCAAACTTCACCAATAGCAAAGCTAGAATTAGAAGCCCCAGATCATTGCACAAAGAAAGCGCTGTCGTGTTGTTTTTCGTATTTTGTACCATTTGAATTTGAGGTTAACTGCATTTTGACAGACGGAGGATTGGGAATGAAATTGTCATTAAATTGAAGAAAATATAAATTTCAATGCATAGGTACAATATGATGAAGTTTGAAAATATCATTATCAGTGAATTTGTCGAGATTTGTACTTGCTTTTGGTACCGAGTACAGGTGAATATTCGAATCTGCGGCTTTAGACTGTCCACACAAAATAAAAATGTGGCCCATTCTACAAAAAGTATCCTTACACACTACACTACCTGAAAATAAACAATTCCTCACGCACTAATGAACTGATGAACGAGTGATTTTTCAAAGAACAATCTCAGGAATAAGCTAAGCAAGATTTTAAATCAAAGAGATAGAAAACGCATAGATACCGACAAAACACTGAAAATAATTTCATATAAGATGCTGCAGATGTCAAGAATTAAGTTCTGACATTAAGCGAGAATATAAACAAACATTTTTGGACGGCGCCATCTACCACAGTCTCCCACAGAGAGAAGCTCTATTGAAGTTACAGGTGGTGTCCCCTCGAAAATCTAAACAATATCGAATCAGTTCATTCACCAGGGTTTTTAGACATCTTAGTTTGGAACAAATATATTATTTTGAAATGGAATTCGACGACGCTGTTCTTGTGGACCTTGTTTTCAATTTCAAATGGCTTGAAACTGACTTGTACGCTTGCGAACCATTTATTGCTAATTGTTAATTTGGTGTGCATAAATGGTAACATTTTCACTAATTGTTATTTGATATTTGTCACGTGATATTTGTTATTTGATATTTGTTATTTTGTGCTGCATAAATCTACACTTAGCAACGACAGTTTCTGACTGTTTAGGTACGCATTCGTACAACGTACCTACATGCTTCTGATAGTCTAACCTCCTTATTTTGTTGACACGGTATTATTCGAGATTGATTTGTCAGAGATTCGACTAAAAAATATGAATATTAGCTCCAGCTCATCGTCCTCTTCAAGTTCAGGTGAAGAAGAAACGTTCCTGAATATCGTGTTGCCGGAAGTCCTCATAACACACCCCAAAAATGTTGTATTCGTAGAGGACACCAATAACCTGTTCTCAGATAAAAAATTCGAAGATCATTTCAGGCATGTTCATTTATTGCTATTGCTATATTTATCTTCAATGGTATTTTAGGTGGCCCAAATCTGATGTAACTTCATAATAAACTATGTTTGTTGAACTCGACTCGACATAACCTAAATCTAATCGTAATCATAAATAGCGTTTTCGTTTATTTGTGTTCTGGACTGTCCAAGAACTAAGTCGGATTCAATTTATTGCGCATCTGGTTGTGCGCAATCCTAGAACAATTTCTAAAGTTTGGAACGCGAACAAACCTAATATATCAGTGGTTGAGTCACTATAACGGTAATCACTTTTTGCGTGTTCCATACATTTTATTATTACAAGCTTTTTATTTAGTTTCACTTCGTTAGTTCATTCGTTCTTTAGTTCGTTCTTTCTTTCGTTCGTTCGTTCGTTCGGTCGTTCGTTCGTTCGTTCGTTCGTTCGTTCGTTCGTTCGTTCGTTCGTTCGTTCGTTCGTTTTTCGTTCGTTTTTCGTTCGTACGTTAGGGTCAAATCTTGCAAGTGAATTTTGACCGACTTCTAGTCGTCCGATTGATTTGAAATTTGGCAGGTATTCATAATTCCGTTGACAATTCATTATGGAATTTTTGTTAGAGAAAAAAACAAAATGGCGGACAATATTTGTAATTATGAGTTTTCCGGGTAGGAGATTAGGAATTTTTCGTCAAATTTCATAAATTCAAAATGGCGGACGATTCGATTCAAAATTGGTATGTGGGGGTTTTCAGGATCGGATGAAATTTTTGTCAAAATTCATAAATTAAGATGGCGGCCCCAAGATGGAGGACGAGATTTGTGATTACGGTCCAACTCGATTCAAAATTGGTATGTGGGGGTTTTCGGGGTCGGAGATCATGCATTTTTTGTCGAAATTCATAAATTCAAGATGGCGCCCCCAAGATGGAGAACGAGTTTTGTGATTATAGTCCGATTCGATTCAAAATTGGTATGTAACGGTTTTCGCAGACGTAGATTTTAATTTTTTTGGCAAAATTTGTTAATTTAAGATGGTGGCCCCAAAATGGAGGACGAGTTTTCTGATTATGGTCATATTTCATTAAAAATTGGTATGTGGGGATTTTCAGGTTCGGAAATTATGAATTTTTTGTCAGAATCTATAAATTCGAGATGTTGACTTCAGGATGGCAGCGAGTTTTGTGATTATGGTCGGATTCTATTCAAAATTGGTCTGTGGGAGTTTTTGGGGTCGGAGATCATGATTTCTTTCATCTCAAAAATAACTATGCTCTATTAGAAATGAACAGATCAAGGCAAACTAACTAAATAGCAAAAACTAAAATAACTAATAAAAAACCTTTTGAAAGACAAGCTTTTATTTAAGCCTGTACGAAAACGTATAATATAAGTTCAAGTCATCACTGACAATGATTTAATTAATTTGATTGGCAGTGATTGGTTGCCAAGGAAGAACTTGTCGAAGTATTGATTTTATTGCAATTCGCGCGACGAGCTTTTTGAAACCAAATAATTTAACAAAAAATAATTAAATCATTGTCAGTGATGACTTAAACTTATTTTATACTTTTCAATACACGGCTTAAATAAAAGCTTGTCTTTAAAAAGGTTTTTTATTTGTTATTTAATTTTTACAATAATTTTATAATTTACGAAATGGACGTCTAATCTCATACACGACTAAACATCACAAATTTCCTCCAGTAGTAATATTCGAACAGAAACAATACTCTTAACAAAAGAATCAATGAATGTATCGAATATGGCCTTTTTCCCAACATTTTCAAAAACTCAGTGATCAAACCAATATCCAAGACTGGAAAATAGACAAGTATCAAATTATAGCCCGATTGCCTTAATAACTACTGTTACAAAAATCTTTGAAAACATTAAAATATACGTCTGATTAATTATTCGAACAAAAATAATATATCTAGTAGCCTTCATAATCAGAGAAAATGAAATCTTTGGGCATGAAGTTTTCAAAAAGAAAATTTCATTTTAGCATTGCTTATTATTCTTTTACCCCGAATGAAACAGTTTAATATTCATTTTTTTATCACTTGTAAAATTGTGAATTCATTTCAGTGTTATTTAAATCGGCAAATGATCTATCTCTCTTACATCCATAGATAATGTCTCAGCAGATATTCATGTTGAAAAGGAAAATTGCACAGAAATCCGGAAAAGTAAATATGGGTTGTAGAATTATGGTAAAAAATTTGGTTATCAAAAGTTATTAGCAACTGCAAATTGATCACTTCTTTCCTATGCTGAGGTTTAGAAAATGAGAAAATCCAGGTGCTGTATTAAAAAGTGCAAATTCTATGAACACAAGAGCAAAAGGAATAAAATCACATGTTGAACCACCTGCGATTGAAAAATATCACTTCTTCCATCCATAGATAACCTCTTAGGAGATATTCATGTTGAAAAGGAAAATTGCACAGAAATCCGGAAAAGTGAATTAAGCTATTTTGGTATTATCTAAAAAACACAACTACTTCCCGACACTATGCCAGCGCTGCACGTTGAACTACATCTGATGGATATTGTGAAAGGACCCGCTTAAAAAAAAATCTGAAAGTAAAAATTAGCATTATTGAAATTTCTCACCCAGTGTTTCATCTCAGATTTTTCACTTGTTGGAATCTTTTTTTTTATTATGTTCGATTGAGAATATTTCATTTTTCAACCAATAGAAAGTCGGGTGATGATTCAATCCCATTTTGTTCCCGTAGTATGTATCTTTGCCCAAAATGTATTTTCAGCAGCCGATAAATATTCGCTGATGTAATTCCTGTTTCCATTCAAATATTTTGTTTCATAAGATTGAAAGCAATTGCAATTCATTTTGTTATGAGTTCGTACGATTTTGAATGTTGTTTGTGTAATTCAATATGTGTTCAAAAGTGAGAAACAATGGACTCTGTCCAAACATTCCTATTATTTTATTTTTATTTTTAGTGGAGAGTACATACCCGCAGTAATATTATTGATCAAAGCACGAACACTTTCGACAACTTCCTGCGTTTGATGAACTGTCAGGCAGACACAACTCGGCAATACCCTCCGAAAATAGCAAGTATAGAAGAAGGTAGCAGGGCAGCCTTTCCACTGGGATTTGGCCATGCTACGAGCTATATCGCCAAAGGAGCAGTACTTGTAGGGTGAGTAATATATCTACCAATATAATGTTCCTTATTTAGGTTTCTTATTTCGTCTTCTTCTGGGTTACTGTACTGAATTTCAGCTCTTCATAGCGAATCTGGACGAGTTTTTGCGCAAAGCTTGACGAGTTTTTGCGCAAAGATTGACGAGTTTTTGCGCAAAGCATGACGAGTTTTTGCGCAAAGCTTGACCAGTTTTTGCGCAAATTTCGATGTGTTTTGCTTGAAGCTACATGATTTTATTGCGAAGATGGACGTCTGCCATCGACAAATTTTATCAGTTTGATCAGACTGAGAGGAACTTATCCCCTATAGTTCAGGCGTTTTTGGATGGCGAAGTAGTCAATTAATCATTGATGAGACGAAATGTATATATTTATTTCATTTCAACTTTATCTGCTTGTAATAAAAATGAGAGACAGCTGTCACTAACAGTAATGTCTTTGAGATTGCATGTGCCGGGGAAAGATTAGTGTAGTGCATGTATGTCCGTACTTAATCCTCTCTTAATGTAAATTGCCAGGTCGGATTTGGAATTGTAAAGAGAATAATTGAAGATGATTCAATAATCCATTAAACTAGTGTGGAAACTGATTATGATAGAATTAATAGATTGGTTTACAGAAGTAAATCGGTATTGGGAAAAAGGATTATATGATTATTAAACGCCGATAACTGTATTGAAAATTAAACTATATTATAGCTTTACCAGCTACATATTGTAAAAAGTCATCAAAGAATTTCTCAGAGGTCTGCGTCTGAAGAATAATTATCTTCTTCGGATGATGAATCTTCATTTAGATCAATTATAATGGGTAATAATTTACAATCGAAAATTTTTTCTCGTTTCCAATTTGTACTAATGAGATTTTCAGTGTTCTTGACACTTTTTTGGGGATTATTATTAAATGGATCAGGGAATCTATACAATAATCTATACAATTTTGTGGAAGGTTATTACCCCAAAAATTTTTTAAAGGATGAGTATTCCTCCACAAAAAAACAAGCAGAGCCGGATTAAGAGGGGGGCAAACGGGGCTGCAGCCCCGGGGCCTCCACAAGAGAGGGGCCTCTACAATATAAATTTTTAGGTAAAATTTCCTAACAAATACCGAAGGATATGCAAAATTATATATAAAAAATCTGACAACGAAAGAGCAGTTCTCCCACTTTTTCCTCTCATTTTCCGTTTTAAACATTCAAAAACATGTTTCGTATTCTTGTCAAAATCCATGGTTAATATTAATCTTCGATCTGATGAATCATGTGTATATGCGATCACCAAGTAAAACATCATACTATTATACAAAATATTATATCGTATCAAATTTTGAATTGAAAAAACAAAATCTAGATAAATTATGAAATTCAATAATCATAAGCAAAAGAAAATAATATTTCAATGTATGAATATGATTGCATCAAATTATTTATAAGAGCCCTGTGCGCATTCCATAAATAGAACAAAAGTTCAAATTCTGTTGACTATTTTTCTGCCGATTCTACAAACACTTTGCCCGTCTATACCTGTTTTTCCTATTTATTGGCGTTGACAAGTGTCCGCTGAGTGGCGCGCTTGTAACAGAGAAATCCCCAAAATCTGAAAGTGTGAGTCTAAGAGAAGGATGACATTCCGCAACAAATGTAAATCTTTCTGAAAAAGGGCTATCAAAAAGACCAATCTAAGATGTTCTACTATCAAATTCTTGAAAACCAAAATTTCAGAGCTACATTCTCAAACATTGAAATTACAGTGATTTTTTTTTGACATTGCTAGAAACCAATGGAAACGTTCAATTCAAATAATTCATATACGTTTTGGCCAATCAATAGTGGGAATATTCTACCTAGAAAATTGTCGCGGGAATAATTTGAGTTATTTTGTTTTCATTGTCTGATAACCTATATTTTTAATTTGACGTCTGTCATCAATTTTCATGAAAAGTGAGAAATGAATCAAAACAGGTTTAGTACATTATATAATTTTGCGAGGAAATGTGTTTATGATCGTAACATCAAAAAATAATCTAAAGAATACCACACGAGAGTTCAATATAGTAGAAAATAATTATCTAGATTTCTTTCTCAAACTTGTTGGCATTTTGCAATAGCCACTCGAGCCAGTTGGTCTCCCTGGTCTGGCCTGGCAACAAGTTTTCGAAAATCTGTCGAATTATTTTCAGTCTCTTGTGATAGTGCAACTGAGAATGTACTTGGTTTTGATGGTGTCGAATTGCACTGGAGAGCGCTTATTTTCCAAAATGAAAAAAATAGGCGAATTAAGATGAGACAAAGCCGCCTATCAAAGTTATCGCTTCTCAGCAGATTTTCTCCGGATGCTGGATTTGACTGAAATTATCAATGATTTTTCGTCGAAAAAAGCTCGCAGGAATCCAATCGTTCACGCTGTAATTTAATTTATTTCTTGTATTTTATTATACCTACATATGCTCGTGTCGAAATAATTTGATTTGTTCCGCAATTAAAAAAAAAAAACTTGTTTGAAAAATAATTAGGGGCCTCCACTCCTTTGTTGCCCCAGGGCCTCCACACCTTTTAATCCGGCCCTGAAAACAAGCGTCAAACAATATTATCAATGTGTTTAAAACAATCTGCCCAATTTTCCGTAGTGACTTTATTTGATGCTTCTTTCTATGTATTCAATACAGCCTCGTTACTGTAGCCCTTTTGTCATATATTCTTGTTATATAATGTTTTGCATTGTGCCCATATTAGTTGAATGGCATTAAACTGCAGTGGTATGAGATAGTAGTAGAGCAGAATGACCAATATCCAAGATTTATCCCGTTTGCGCGAAATTTATCTCGTGTGTGCATAATTTATCACGTTTTTACGGAATTTATCACGGTTGTTCCTGAATTTATCAAGGTTGCTCAAAATTCATCACGGTTGCGCAAAATTTATCAGGGTTGCGCAAAATGTATCAGGGTTGTGCGGAATGTATCACGTTTGTGCGGGATTTATCACGTTCGTGCGGGATTTATCACGTTCTTGCGGGATTTGTCAAGTTCATGTCGCAAGGTTGAAACGATTCAAATCAATTGATGTAAATACTTGATTTAAATCATATTATTTTTTAACCGACGAAAATCATATTACTTTTTAACCGACGAAACCAAAAAGGAGGAGGTTTTCTAGTCGACGCGTATATATATATATATATATATATATATATATATATATATATATATATTGTGAACATTGGCACACATATGTAATTGACAATGACTACTGTCGTTATTTTTGTTCTCCTACATCCGTCACAATCATTATATTCTATGAGAGGATGGAATGATATACAAAGTAATGAAATAAACTAACCAGAAGAACAAAAATAATTTATATTACAACAAATAGTAAAAGTAGATAATCATATTATTCAACTGGTAATAGTTGAAGTTAGGTGGGTAAGTAAGTATTTTGGAAGTAATCAAAAATCAAGTTGGTAGTAATTAGTAGATTTCAGCCACAAAAAATTGAAAAATAGAAACAAAAATCAAACCGATGAAATACGGAACTGAAAAGTAAAAAATAAAATAAACCTTCTTAGTCTCAATAACTAAGCTCCTGAACTAATGTAACTAATTTTGAGTCAGCGCCAAACGAACAATCAACGAAGATCATTAAATTACTTCAAAAAAATTATCAGAATGTTACCGCGCAACTCGATGCCATCATTTTTACGCCTTACCTAATTCATTTGCTTGTTTGTTTGGCGCCGACTCAAAATTAGTTACTTATATTAGTTTGGGAGCTCAATTATCATTTAGACTAAAAGGTTTATTTTATTTTTTGCTTTTCAGTTTCGTATTTCGTCGGTTTAATTTTTTGTTAATTTTTTTTTCTATTAAAATCATGATTATAATCAAAGTTTCTGATAAGTTATAATTAAGAAAAAATAAATGAGTTTTAGAAGAACGGGGGACCATTTGAGGGTCTGAACGCGAAAAAAAACTCCTTCTCCTAGTTGACCCCATCGATTTAACGATACCCCCTTCCCCCCCAAAAAAAAGTTCAAAAAGAGTACTACAAAAAAGTCCATTGAAGTTTTATCGAAAAACGATAATTTTTTCCCATGACGTATGATTTCTAGTGAGGAGGGGAGGGGGGGCGGGTCTGAATTTTTTTTTTGCCGCGCTTTTCGGGGACATCAATTTTTTGAGTCGCCGACTTTCTATAACGAAGAAATTTTCTAGAATCGATTGAGGGGGCAAGTGCCCCCCTTCAAAAACATTTTTTTTCGCGTTTCAAATTGAAAAGTCCTTTGAAATTTTTTTATTCCGTCGTCGAAAATAATTTCCTAATTCAACTGTCTCGTGGCGGAACTACCTTAAAAATTCCTGAACACAGTTAGGCTCTCAATATTTTCAATTATTTCTGGAAACTTATTGAAAATACGCAACCCTATATATTCGGGCGAGTTATAAGTTATACACATTTTTGCAAATGGCACACTAACCCAGTAAACACACTCACGTTGAAATAACGTAGCAAAATTACCAGAACCGTTAGTTGAAATGACGTTTCAAATTGACAAATGAAAATGTTTAGTAAACGCAAAAATGTCGCTGACTTCCACGTTATTTTTAACGAGTATGTCAACGTTTATTCAACTGCTTATTTGAACGGTTGCAAAAATGCTCTAATGACGTTTTATTTTCTGAACAGACTCACGTCGAAATAACGTAATAGAATCTAATGCGGGAGTCTACTTGTGCATAATATAAATTCATCATCTGTCCTCTAGTTAGAACACATTTAACATTTTTGAAAAGGTAATAGGTATATTGAATTCAGTTTGGAAATCAATGTTTCACAGTGTGGTTTCCAACTAAGAGTTGGATCAATCTTGATTCCCAAAAAACTGATCGCCTCTACATTGTCTCGAACCATACAGTTGTTGATGCATCCATCCATCATGTCCATGTCCATCCATCATTCATGTCCATGCCTGTAACTTTAATGAAAATAAATATTATTATTATTATTATATTATATATTAAGTGGTTCACATACTTTTCGTCGGTTATGAAATGTCGCTAATTGAGTTTTTTCAGAATTGAAAAATAATTGATGTTTATCAAACCACTCACACGTATGTTCTAATAAATTTGTTATTTCTGTACTAATGTTTGTTGCTGATGGATTTGAGATGATTAGAGATAAGTCATCTGCATACATTGTAAAAAACTGATTTTTCAGAAATAAATCAAGGCTATTTACATACATTAAGAAAAGACAGGGTCCCAGCACCGAGCCTTGTGGCACACCAGACTCCACTGAAGAATAGTCTGAATTATAGTTTTTTATTTCAATTAGATCTATATGCTGTATTCGAACGAATTGTTTTCTATACTTCTTAGAGGCTGTCCCCCCTTTTCCAGTGTCATATAGCTTTGATAGTAAAGTATCATGATTGACGCAGTCGAATGCCCTGCTCAGATCACAAAAAATCCCAACAGATCACTCGGCTGCCTCAATACATTTGATAATTTGACTATGAAAAGAGTGAATTGCCGTATCAATATATTTTCCCGCACGAAACCCATGTTGTTTTTCTGTTAATATATTACATTTTACTAAGAAATTATCAAGTCGTGATAAAAATGCGTATTCAAAAATTTTAGAAAGCGAGAGAGGGACTGGTCTATAGTTTTCTGTCTACACACTGGTCTATAGTTTTCAAGCAAAAATTTGTCCTTTTTTTAAATATTGGAATAATCTTACCCACTTTCAAACAGGAAGAAAACGTGCCTGCAGTTGTTGATAAATTCACCAAGTGAATAAGTGGCTTTTTTACAGAGGATATGATCTTTTTCACTAAAAACATGGGTATATCATCAGACCCGGAAGAACTTTTATTTTTCAATTTGTGTTTGAGAAGTGTTTCTAATTCATCTTCTCCATAAGGGGTTAAAAAAAAAGGAATCATATCGGATTACTCTGCAATCTAATACATGGGATCTATCCTTGTTAGTCAAGTTTTCAATTATTGTTTTGGGAACATCTGTAAAAAACTGTTGAAAGATGAAGCAATCAAATGGGGGTCACTTATGTCTTGACAGACAGACAGACACACAAATGTTCCTGACATGTTTTCAAAGCATTTGATATTTTCTTCATTATAAATTTCATCAAGCAATTTATGAGAAACATCATATCGAGAGGATTGGCTGGATCAAGTCCGAATGCCAAAAAAATTATATCGAGAGGGTGGTATGTATCCAGGACGTAAAGGAGCTATAGCTTTTCTTACTTCCGGTTGCTCCATACAGTTAAAACTGCGTGGGGGCAATATGTTTATCAATTTCGTATATGCTGGTGCGTACGACAAAAGATGATCCAGAACTAGAACTTGCTGACCTTGTTTCTATTCCTACAATCTGGAGTGGAAAGACTGGAAAGTGACTGTAAAGGTTGTGAAGTACTTGGTTCCTGCCCTTAAAAAAAGACAATATTTAAATTTGAAGTTAAAGCGAAAAGTGGAATCTTTATCTTTAGTAAAAGTTATATAAAAAAATCGAAAATAAAATTTCAAATTCAAAACCTTGAATCTCAGAAACGACGCATTTCGGACATAAGTTTATTTGGCAACTTGGCTTATTTTCTTGAATTCTGTGTTGGGTTAAAAAAAAGCATCAACTTAAAAATCACCACGTATACAGAATACACTGTATATCTTTGAAAAATTATAATAAAAATAAAATTTCAAGAAACAAACTTATTTACTTTTTATTATTATTATAATATGATGTTTGTGTACTTACAACTGATTCATTGTCCTTTTCGATTTCTGTATTTGTTTCACTACACTTTTGCCAGTGAACTTTCATCCGTTCGACAAGACCTTGCATTTCATGTCTACATTTTTTGCATATAGCTCTATTCCCAGATTTTCCTTCAGTTTTATAAGATTCATCTATAAAATGTATCTAGATAGGGTCTTTTTTCCTTCCACTTCTATGAAGAGTAGACATTGTTATAGTTAAACCATTTACAATTGCAGAAGCTAAAAAAACAAGTTTCGCAGTCTTGAAGCGGTAACCTTTGAGCAGCAGAAGCGGAGATAACTAATTTTATTCAGATATTTAAATATTTCAAAAATACGTTAAAATGCCATAAGCGAGGAAGTATGTATTAATAGGCAATCGGATCATCATAATTTCATTTTCCTATGGTCGAAAAAAAGCCATATTTTCCAAAAAAACACAACAGAGCTATAGAATATTTTAAAACATATTTCGATCCCAGACCAGAGACGCTACTGGCTTTTATTTATTCGGCCCTCTTCAAATATAACTCGTGATTCATTAGTTTTCCTGGCCTCCAACGTATGGACACACCTACAAGCATTATCATTGGCATGCGGCCCGTTTTGATTGGTTCAGGCGAATCTGGTGTAGAACTAGACAGCTGTCACTCAAACCCACGTTGACTGTCGCCTCTTTTGGTCTTCCGTTCGGCGACGGAGAATGTTTACGAGTAGTACAGATTATTTTTCGTTCCTTTACTTCGCATATACGCTCGTGTCAGCGAATTGAATTTTTGATTTGCTCTGCAATTGAAAATGGTTAAACTATACACTATTTGCAGATTTTTAGGTAACCTTTAGAAAGTTAAAGCAGAAATCAGGCGTCGCGCTGCTTATTAGACGGCCAATTATCAAATAATGCGAGTTAGGGCGGACGCATCTTTATATAAACAGTGGAGGGTTTTCTAACTTGTTCTGACAGAAATTTGCAGGACTGAGCGTTTTTCGACAGGAACTATCTCCATTAAAATTTGAAGAACGGGGGGAAAAATCAAAAACGTTTTGAACATAGCAACTTGGTCTTATTTATAGGAAAAAATCAATAAAAATAGAAACGAAAAAACAAAAAAATCGTGATTTTTTATGTTTTTCAAAAATATCATGATTCTTTCCAACCCTGTTCGTGCGGCATTTATCACGTTTGTGCAGAATTTATGATTTTTGCGTGAAATTTATCACGGTTGCGTGAAATTTATCACGGTTGCGTGAAATTTATCACGGTTGCGTGAAATTTATCACGTTTGTGCGAATTTTTTTCTCGTTTGTTAAAAAAAATTCCTCGTTTAAACGAAATTTTTCTCGTTTGTGCGAAATTTATCTCGTTTGTTCGAAATTTTTCTCGGATTTGCAAAATTTTATCACGTTTGCGCGAAATTTATCATGTTTGCGCGGAATTTATCACGTTTACGCGAAGTTTATCTCGTTTACGCGAAGTTTATCACGTTTACGGAAAGTTTATCACGTTTACGCGAAGTTCATCTCGTTTACGCGAAGTTTCTCACGTTTACGCGAAGTTTATCACGTTTACGCGAAGTTTATCACGTTTACGCGAAGTCTATCACGTTTACGCGAAGTCTATCACGTTTACGCGAAGTTTCTCACGTTTACGCGAAGTTTCTCACGTTTACGCGAAGTTTATCACGGCTAGGCTAAATTGACCACACATTTTTTTTATCAATCGAGTCGGTAATGTCTTCAAATTAATAAGTCTTCGGTAGTATAGTGGTCAGTATCCCCGCCTGTCACGCGGGAGACCGGGGTTCGATTCCCCGCCGGAGAGGACTTTTTTTTAATTTTACGATCTCTAGAAATTGAAGAATATCTAGCCAAAAATTTGTCTCGAATTCATATTCTCCTCAAAAAAGCAGTTCATCCAAAATAATATACCTGATGAACGAATGCTGGTACAGTGTTGCCATATCCACTTCTCAAATTCTAATGAAACATTTCTCTAATATATATCTTGAACGATATAATCAATATAAGTCTGTGCTGCCGAGGACTTTTTATTTTATTTTATGAATTTACGACACAATTGATAAAACATACCCGCATTCTCAACCCAACTAGTCAATTTGTCGGATGCGATAAAATACATGATCAATAAAAAAAATATTTCATTATTGCAAAGTGTCTTTGTGAGGATTATTAGGGATAGAGTATGAATTAAACAAAATTTGAAATTCAAATTTGACCGCCTGTATAATAAATACCTGAATGATCTACGTGAATCTCTTGTTCCATTGTCTACAGAAAATGTTTCCATCATGAAACCAAATGAAGGAACTATGCCCTGGAATAGTAGTAAACATAGGAAAGTAACCTGTCAACGCTGGAACGGATTTGTTTTTTTTCTCACATTGATCAATGGGTAAAAAATGGGGAATTAATTGCATGTAAAAAACTTTTTAACAGAAAATTAAACCGACGAAAAAATCAACTGAAAAGCAAATGGTCTTAATGATAATTGAGCTCCTAAACTAATGTGAAGATCATTATAGGCAACGACCATACCACGTTGAGTGTTACCGGTTCTCGTCTGTTACACAAAAACCACCCTCACAACCCTAAAATACTTCAAATTAATTTGTAAAACTCAAATTAATCACTCAAATATTCTACTTCAAATATATCAAACGAGGAAAATCTTTAGGTTTTTCTCATTCTATTTAAAACTCTAGCATCATTAGCTACCTCAAAACTTTTTACACAAACATCCCCACAACCTTAAAAAAAATTAAATTAATTTAAATTAAATTAGTCACTCAAACATTCTACTTCAAATATATCAAATCTCCCCCAAATATCCATACACAAAAACCACCCTCAAAACTTGCTACACAAAAACCACCCCCAAAAAACTCTACTTCAAATACCACAAACATATCACTCCATTCATCAGGTTTTTTAGTATTACTTTTCCTGAAAATCTCCACAGAATATATTTCCTCAAAACTATCTCATTCATAAACAATCGAACATTCCCTCAAATATTCGTATAAGAGCACTATGCTAGGAGACGAATTATACCCTCATAAAAATAACACTCCTAACCACTTCGCAGAGAACAGCTAAAGATCGCTGGGACGGGGTCCAGTCCCTCGACTTGCTCGGGGGTTGCAGTCCGTTTTTAGATCGAGGCGTCCGTTCGGAAGCTGGAAACAGCATTCCGGGGGGATGGTTCGGTTTTCTCCGGGCTGAAGTTGCGCGAACAACTATTAGCCTGTAAATCTTGTATATATTTATTGTAAATATGTAAATAGTATGTAAGTTAGTTAGGAATGACATGTAACCACTGAAAGATGAATAAACTAATTTTGAATTTGAATTTGGTTCTCGTCTGATCACCGAAGTCAAGCAATGAAAGTAATCAAAACGCCGCTATGCATCTCCCTGCCATCATTTTACGCTTTACCTGAAACAATTGCTAGTTTGTTTGGCGCCGACTCAAAATTAGTTACTCACATTAGTTTAGGAGGTCAATAACCATTAAGACTAAGAAGATTTATTTTATTTTTTGGTTTTCAGTTGATTTTTTCGTCGGTTTAATTTTTTGTTTAAAAGTTTTTATTTTTCATTTTTTTTGTGGCTGAAATCTACTAATTACTATCTACTTAATTTTTGATTACTTCCAAAATACTCACTTACCTAGCTTACTCCAACTATTAACTGTTAAATAATATGATTATCTAATTTAACCATTTATTGTTACATAATATACATTATTTTTGTTCTGGTTAGTTGATTCCATCACTTTGTATATAATTCCATCCTTTCATAGAATTTAATTATCGTGTCAACTACATATGTGTGTGCCAATGTTCACAAGTGAAAAATCAATCATCCTCTATTTTTCTACCCATAAGAATGGATTACTTCATTCCATATCTGAATATGATCAAATATGAGGTATATCCTATCATTTAAAAAAAGAATAATCCAAATCGGAAAATTCACTACAAAGTTATGCCTGATAGAATCGGTTAACGGACGAAAATTCAGAGGGTGAACGATCAATATCCTCCATTTTGCTACTCTTAGGGATGGATTTTTTCGTTCAAATCCAAATGGGACCAACTTCGAAGTACGCCCTATCCAATGAGGAAAGAATCATCGGAATCGGACTCTTCTGTAAAAAGTTATATACGCGTCGACTAGAGAACCTCCTCCTTTTTGGTTTCGTCAGTTACATATACATGGCTTTTCTTTAAAAAGAAAACGATCAAATTACGTCTGAAGTTACCGAAATTAATTTAAGCACCCTGTAAATAAACGTTGCTGCAACTCAAGATTGGTGTACGTGAAAACTTTGGAACTACTATCTGCAGAAAATATTTGCAAAATCTAAATAAATGAATAAACTATGCCCAACTCGTCATAACCCCACGTAGTGGTGAAAATATCAAAATGAAATATAACTTGGCAATGCCGCAATGGATTTTGATTTCCTTCGCATCGACGAAAGTGCAAAAGAAAAGTGAATCAATTTTGGGTTCCATTGGAAAAAGTGTACTTTAAGGTTAAAAAAAAAGAATTTAAATTTGCAATTCGCGCAATGAACGGATATTGGATAAATTGCTTGGTGCTATAATAGTTTATGTAAAAATTTGCGTACGTGCTGAATCCAACGTTTTTTTTGTGTTAGTTTTCCAAATAAACAGAACGGAAACGTCGTACATATTTTCTCTTTTTTTTCTATTTTTACTTTTTTCCATGAGGTATTAGTCATGAAATATTGTTCTCCTTTGTTAACTACTATAGTAGACAGTTTTGAGGAATTATGTTTTCCCATTTTTCCAGGAAAATGAGTTATGGCATATTTTTTGGAATATTATTTAAGTTAATTATCCTCCATTTTAGAGTTAGAGAATTGGAAAAATCATGGAAAAACAAACCAAATTTCTAATGGTTCAGCAAATACACACATATACATTTTTTTCATGTTTATATGCTCTATAATTTTTCAACGATAACAATACTCCCCTAGAATCACTGTAATTTGGGGAGCGGGTACCAAAAAAAAGTTATTTTGCGTGTCTTCATTAGCTTTATTTGGTATACTTTTTTATTTTTGCTGTAGTAACTCTCAACTTCATAAATAATAAAATATTGATGTATGAGAAGAAAGAAAAAAGTTACATTAGGCCCCGACGAGATTCGAACTCGTGATCTCCTGTTTACTAGACAGGCGCTTTAACCAACTAAGCCACGGCGCCGATGGATACATTTCACATATGAGAGATACTCAGCTGTCGATTCATTCTCGATTACACCAGTAATCTGTAGTAAAATTTTGTAGATGAAACAACGATTGTCAATACTTGTTAAAGCTATTTGAAGCTGTTTTTTTGCCTCGACTCTTTCCGGCCTAACTCACCATAAAATAAATTCCCAATAATTATATTTATATCGCAGAATAAAAGTTTTCACTTATAATCTCCCTAGAGCATGAATTATTGCCGGAAATTTTTTGAGTACATGAATTTTTTGAAAATTATCACGAGTCGCGAAGCAACGAGGGATAATTTTCTTTAAAAATTCAATGTACGAGACAAATTTCCCGCAATTAATTCAAGCACGTGGGGGATTCGGTAAGAAAATTTTATACCGGAATTATATTTAAATAGAAAACATTAAGTAAATATTTATTTAGTCGTTATTCACAAATAAATAGAAGGCTGTGTGTAATGGGAGTTTTGGGGGAGATTTTTTTCTGATTTTCCCCGTTTTCTAGTAAAATAAAATATATAATATCAGATAAACTATTATGTCAAATTAATTGATTTCATACAATTAGTACCTATTGAATGAATGTGGTTTTTTGTGGAGGAACAACGTTTCTTGACATGTTTTTTGGGTAACCTTCCACAGTCTGAAAATGAAAATATAATCAGGAAAATCTATACAAGTGTAGAAAGGGCAAACTAATTAGTTCACCCCGATAAGTTATTGCGTTCACCAAATTATATTTCCTATAGAAAAATGATTCAATTAGTCAATAACTTGTCGTCTAATTTGCCTATCAAAATTTTTTTTTTTTTAATTCAAAAGATACTTCTTCATATAGTTTTTGATTGACGTTTCGGGGACTATAAAGATTTTCCTGATTATATTTTCATTTTCAGACTGTGGAAGGTTACCCAAAAAACATGTCAAGAAAAATTATTGTCTAATTATATGATAGCTGGCATGTGCCGGGAAATTTCCACTTATTAATTTTACGTCCACATGCTAATGTGGATGAAAAATATTCAGAAAATTTGCTGGTTACCATAGTATAGTCCATCCAATATCAATTGCAGAAGCTGTTTCTATAGGGAGCAAATGAAAACTCACTTCGCTAACACGAGCGTATATGCGAAGAAACGGAACGAAAAATAATCTGTACTACTCGTAAACATTCGCCGTCGGCAAACGGTAGATCAAAAGAGCCGATAGTCAACGTGGACTTGAGTGGCGGCTGTCTGTTCTACAACCGATTCGTCTGGGCCAATCGAGTCGGACATCAATGCTGGCAGGTGTGTCTATACGACGGGAGGTCATAAATCACGCGTTATATTTGTGTTTTATTAGCTCTGAAAGATTAAAAACCAGTAGCGTCTATGGTCTTGGTGTGTGCCCATCGAAATACGTTTTAGGATATAATAATAACCTACATCAAACAATGAAAGAAATTATTTTTTTTTCTTAATGTATTTGTATAAATAAAAGCTTGTCTTTAATTTTTTTTCATTTTTCATTATTTATGAAATATTTTCAAAATCTTAAAATATCTAAATAAAATTAGGTATCTTCGCCACTGCTGCTCACAGGATTTCGCCGCAAGACTTTTTATGCTTCTGCAATTGATATTGGGAAAACTATAACAATGTCGAAATAAAGCATCTGATTGGTTGAAAATGACTGGTATAAAATTTTCACTTATAATCTCCCTAGAGCATGAATTATTGCCGGAAATTTTTTGAGTAGGTACATGAATTTTTTTTTCTTTAAAAATTCATGTACGAGGCAAATTTCCCGCAATTAATTGCTTGCAATTTCCCGCAATTAATTGCTTGCTTGAATTAATTCAAGCACGTGGGGGATTCGGTAAGAAAATTGTATACCGGAATTATATTTAAATAGAAAACATTAAGTAAATATTTATTTTGACGTTATTCACAAATAAATAGAAGGCTGAGTGTAATGGGAGTTTTGGGAGAGATTTTTTTCTGATTTTCCTCGTTCCCTATAGTAAATTAAAATATATAATATCAGATAAACTATTATGTAAAATTAATTGATTTCATACAATTTTCTTACTAGATTTCAGGGAAATGTTAATATTGACCAAAAATGAGAGTGGATGTTATTTCAATATTATTATTGTCTAATTACATGATAGCTGGCATGTGCCGGGAAATTTCCACTTATTAATTTTTCGTCTACATGCTACTGTGGATGAAAAATTTTCAGAAAATTTGCTGGTTACCCTAGTAACAATGTCGAAATAAAACATCTGATTGGTTGAAAATGACTGGTATAAAATTTTCACTTATAATCTCCCTAGAGCATGAATTATTGCCGGAAATTTTTTGAAAATTATCACGAGTCGCGAAGCGACGAGGGATAATTGTCTTTAAAAATTCATGTACGAGACAAATTTCCCGCAATTAATTCAAGCACGTGGGGGATTCGGTAAGAAAATTCTATACCGGAATTATATTTAAATAGAAAACATTAAGTAAATTTGTATTTTGACGTTATTCACAAATGAATAGAAGGCTGTGTGTAATGGGAGTTTTGGGTTAGATTTTTTTCTGATTTTTCCCGTTCCCTAGTAAAATAAAATATATTATATCAGATAAACTATTATGTAAAATTAATTGATTTCATACAATTTTCTTGCCCAGTAAACCAAAATATGTGTCTGAAACATTTCTGGAACCGATCCTTTTCATTTGAAACCTTTCATCTTTTGACTCAGATACGATTCTGAAACATGGCAGAAACCAGAAATGACCTAGGTGTGAAACGTTTCACGGGAAATGTTTCACGTGAAACATTTCTGATACATAACATAAGTGGAATCATTTTACTGTACTGATACGTTTCTGACCATGGTAGATACAAAACATAACATAAGATGCATGAGAGGAAAAGAGCTCAAAATATTTTTTTACAATTTGTGAATCGACTCTCAGTATAGCTATTGATTCATGAAACGGATGTGCGAAAAAAGTGTGTAATGCCAAAAAACAGGTAGGATTTCATCATGCTTTATTAGTCATACAATATAAAGGCTGCTAATTATTTGTTTCCCCCCTCTTATATCTAAGGGCTGCTTGGCGAAACCATGTTTCAGTCACTTCAGTTCTTTATCTATCCATATTTGTATCATAATTGAAATAGCTGTAAATAAAAAGGTAACTCATGAAAATATAATGATTAAAATTACAAACAGATATATAGGTCCAAGATTGGTCCATTGAATTTTCAATCCACACAAGTTTGGCAGTGAAGGATTGTCTAGAATTAATCTCACAATATAATATAGCCATTAACTGAGCCATTATAACCATTGTTGATTCAACAAATTAATCGCACTGTCTGATAATTCGTGTAGTGTATAAAACAAAACATTATTAACAAGCTTCTCATATAAAAACAACATGCACACTATATATAGGTATATATGATGCACACAAATAAAAATTCAAGAGCATATCAGAGCTAGTTCATGAATCCCGCCACATTCTATTTAACCTTCAAATTCATAATTTGTGTTTCTGTATTGAAAGTGTAACCTATAACAAGGGATCGTATATCAATTATTTACATAACTTGTCATATTTCTGACGAGTATTTATAGTCATAACACATGACTAGACCATGCAGTCCAAGCACTGATAAATAATAAACTAATAAATGATTAAAGTAACCAAACAAAATAGTCACAAGACACAAAATGGCCAGTCCAGTTGGCGTTGGCCGATGAGTAAATGTCGGAATGTCCTCATTGGTCACAACTGATCACGTGATACACTAGAGCCCGGTGACTTGACAAACAATCATAACAGCGCGGGTTATTTGAATACTTCTTTGTAAGTATATTTTTATCGTGTTAGAAACATAACTTTCATTTCAGTTATTTTATAGGAAATATTTGGATGATTCAGATATATGTGTTTTGTTAACATGTTTCATATGTGCATTTGAAACATTACAGACACACTGTTCCGCACATGAAATGTTTACGATATATTTCTGGATCGTATCTTTTGAATGTTTCAAATGGTACCTATTACGGTTCCGTTGACATGTTTCAGACACCTTATGTGTTTGCTGGGTACTAGGTTTCAGGGAAATGTCAATATTGACTAAAAATGAAAGTGGATGTTATTTCAATGTTATTATTGTCTAATTATATGATAGCTGTCATGTGCCGGGAAATTGCCACTTATTAATTTTACGTCTACATGCTAATGTGGATGAAAAATGTTCAGAAAATTTGCTGGTTACCATAGTAAAAATGTCGAAATAAAGCATCTGATTGGTTGAAAATGACTGGTATAAAATTTTCTTTCAAATATTTTCAAAACAAAGTCTGTCATATACAGGGTGTAAACTACTACTGCACTATACTAGGAGCTAATTTATGCAATAATATCACATAGTCCTAGTCACAGTATCTGTCTCAATCATAAAATCGAGTTGAATCTGTACATTTCAATGGAAGCATTTACGCAACTTTTTTAGTTTTGTCTCAATCATTATCATAAGATATATAACCTTCAAAGTTGGCAAATTTCGATATTTATGATTAAGGCTACAAGTACAACGCGCATGTGCAAAGATACCTATTTGACAAATGACATTTAAATTATTCATTTTGTCTTTTGTTTCTGAAAAAAATGAGTCACTGAAATATTTGAAAAATTTCCCATCTTTGGGATGAGAATGAATTGAAGACAAAATCGCCATTGGGAATTCGTGGAAAACGATTGCTAAAATAATGCTGAAGACTGTGATATATAAATATAAAAAATTTCTAAATACAAGGACTGAGACTATGATTGAGCCAGTAATTGTGACTTCGACAATGACAATGTTGCATAAATTGGCCCTTAAGTGCCAATTTATACAACATTGTCATAGTCACAATCACTGTCTCAATCATAGTCCCAGTCGCTGTCTTAAGAAATGTTTATATTTATGCATCACAGTCTTTAGCATTATTTCAGCAATTGTTTTCCACGAATTCCCAATGGCCATATTGTCTATGAAAAAGGAATCTTTTTTATCCCAAAGATGGAAATTTTTTTCAATCATTTCAATAAGAGTACTCAGACTGATTTTTTCAGAAACAAAAGTCGAAATGATTAATTTTTAATATCATTTGTCAAATAGGTATAGTCCATCCAATATCAATTGCAGAAGCTGTTTCTATAGGGAGCAAATGAAAACTCACTTCGCTAACACGAGCGTATATGCGAAGAAACGGAACGAAAAATAATCTGTACTACTCGTAAACATTCGCCGTCGGCAAACGGTGGACCAAAAGAGCCGATAGTCAACGTGGACTTGAGTGACGGCTGTCTGTTGTACAACCGATTCGTCTGGGCCAATCAAGTCGGACATCAATGCTGGCAGGTGTGTCTATACGATGGGAGGTCATAAATCACGCGTTATATTTGTGTTTTAATAGCTCTGAAAGATTGAAAACCATTAGCGTCTATGGTCTTGGTGTGTGCCGATCGAAATACGTTTTAGGATATAATAATAACCTACATCAAACAATGAAAGAAATTATTTTTCTTTCTTAATGTATTTGTATAAATAAAAGCTTGTCTTTAATTTTTTTTCATTTTTCATTTTTTATGAAGTATTCTTAAAATCTCAAAATATCTAAATAAAGTTAGTTATCTCCGCCACTGCTGCTCACAGGATTTCGCCGCAAGACTTTCTTATGCTTCTGCAATTGATATTGGGAAAACTATATCCACATGCACATTTTATAAGTCGTCATAGTCATAAGCATAAATACTGAAATTTACCAACTTTGAAGGTCATATTCTTATGATAGTGATTGAGACTAATACTAAAAAAGTTGCAGAAATGCTCCCATTGAAATGTACAGATTCAACTCGATTTTATGATTGAGACAGAGACTGTGACTAGGACTATGATAGTGATATATTGTTGCATAAATTGGCCTTTAATGAGGTTGGCTAAATGCACTTTTACGAATGAGTTTTTTTGTATCAAAAGATTTTTATAGTCTAATATATCATTTCAATTATTCATTTTCTTCAGAGATGCGGCTCATAGAATCCATCCTTTAGCCGGACAAGGAGTGAATCTGGGATTTGGCGATGTAATTTGTCTCGACAAACTTTTGGGCGATGCTGTTTACGATGGAAGTAAATTGAGTATGTCTATTTTTAATTCAATACCTATTGTTCCAGTAATAACTATTTTCTCAACTATTAATTTTCCATTTCAGAAACCGATATTTTCAGTATCGAATAATAGGATTAACCTTCTCTTGTTCCCAAATTTTCTTTTTTATTATGATTATGAGCGGTGATCCTCCCAAATCTGGGAATTTAATATTAATTGTAGAGAATTATTTATATAGTTCGATCGTTTTGGATTAACATATTTTGTCGCAAACACCACACTGTTCTTTTATTATTCATACCTAAAGAAATATATTTTGTGCCCAACAGCTGACATGAAGACAATTTGCTTTCTACCTGTTTCACCCGTCTCAATTTCCAGGTAACCTGAGTTATTTGAAAGAATATGAAACGGAAAGGCAGAGGCACAACGTACCGACCATGTTTGCAGTCGAGGGTCTCCACAGACTATACAATTCGAGTTTCACCCCTCTTGTACTTCTGAGAAGCCTGGGATTGCAAGCTACCCATGTTATGAACCCTCTCAAGGTCAGTTATAATGACGGTTATAAAATTCTCATGATATTATGGTTAGGTATCTACATTCCACAGAAATGGAAAATACAGTTTTAATTAGATATTACCTGCGTGAAATAAGCACAATGCTCATTGGGAAAAATAAAGATATGCTTTTCATTTGATGATTAAGGACTATCTTTAAAGAATATATCTTTCTCCACGACCAATAGTGAATGTAATAATTCCGAAATCATTTTTAATAATAGAATTAGAAATTCTTACTCTTGAGGTGAAATATTTATTCTGAAATACTTGCTTCTTATGTGTTTTTGCATGCATTTTCATTCTATAACAAGTTACAGAATGAACATTCTGTAATCGACTATCAATGTCATGTAAATGGCGGCGTCATAATAATTATTTTCAGATGAGTTTTAATTGAAATAAAATAATGAGTGAAAAATCGAGTGAATCAGATATGGAATTTCATAATACTCCACCTGAAATTACAAATTATGCAAATAATATAGGCAAACGAGAACCTGCTGCCGCAAAAATCGAAACATGAATATGAAAAGTATTATGCAGTGGTAATATTACGGAAAATATTTCCAATGCACCAGTTTTTAATTTCAGTAATTGTACCAACACTATAAATATTAATACAATGTAATACAAATGTCTCAATAAATAATTTGTTTTGTTCATATTTAATTGAATTGTTTTTGATTCATACTTTCTGATCGCTTAGAAAATATAGTCTGTTACTCCGATATAATAAAAAAAATCGATACTCATACTTCCTCAAGCTCACTAACGCTCGCGTTCGGAATTTTCCACTCCTATCGAATTTTTTCATCTTGTTACAGAATATATATATATATATTCTGTAATATATATGTATATATATATATATATATATATATATATAAATTATAACCTTCATATTTCCTCAGTATGTGGTCAAAAAAGTCTTGGTTTTTTCATGGGAAGTATATTTTATTTCATCAATATTTAGATTTTACACGCTTTATATTAGCTTCACTTGTATGTTTGTTTGTTTGTAACCGACTCCTTTGTGCGCGATTTTGACCCACTTCCAGACGTTCGAATGATTTGAAATTTGGCAGGTGTACATAATTCCGGCGACAATGCATTAAGAAATTTTTGTGTGAGAAAAAAAAACAAAATGGCGTCTCCAATATGGCGTACGAGTTTTGTGATTATGGCCCTATTCGCTTCAAAATTGGCATCTGAGGGTTTCCGTGGTCGGAGATTATGATTCTTTGGTCAAAATTGAAAAATTCAAGATGGCGGCTCCAAAATGGTTGACGAGTTTTGTGATTATGGTCTGATTCTATTCAAAATTGGTATGTGGGGGTTTTTGGGGTCGAATATTATGATTCTTTGTAAAAATTGAAAAATTCAAGATGGCGGCTTCAAAATGGCGGCCGAGTTTTGTGATTATTTATTTTCAGTTTTTGGAATTTACAAATAAAAAGTTTAAGGTTTCTTTCCTTCAGGAAATTGAACAAAGCTTTTTCTTCCTATGACTAAATATCTGATTCAAGTTATTGAAAAGGCTAGATTTCAATCTATTATGTAAAAATCAATATTGATTTAGAAGTGATCCAATAAAACTCTTTGGAAAAAGTCGGTGCCGCAAATGTTTCTTTAAATCTGCTTCAAATTTTTTTATATGAAAAAGACTTCTAGTATACATTTATTATACAAAATTAATTTATTAGACATAATAATAATTCCAAATTTTATATTGAAAACTAAAAATAATCAACACTATATTACTAAATCAGGTTTCGCGACAATCTAGCAATCACTTAAATCAAGAAATATTGGACAAAAATCAATGTATTGCAATGGATACAAAATTTCAAGTGAACTAACAAAATCACTTGAAAATATACAACAAATTACTATTCAAAATTCATTTGGAAAAATACTTCATTGAATTGAATTCCTTTTTCTAATGTTACGTTTCCAGTATCCTATTATACTCTTCTAAGGTATTATTCCACCTCTAGTTCATTAATTTTGTATCTATTTTGTTACTATATTGAATTTGGAAAGATTATTAAATTCAATGACGTCATTCAGCCTTCTTTACAATTTTGATTTCAGTGATTGTCAATCAAAAAGTCAGGTTTTTTCTTCAATATTACCTATTTATAATTGTTTTTTCTGATTATTACACGTGAATTATTCCTGGATTTTTTTATGGATCACAAATATTTTGAGAATTTTCTTTTGGAATTAATGTGAACACTTGTGATATAAGTGTTGCCTTAATTTTTGTTAGAGAAAAAACCAAAATGGCGGTTCAAATATGGCGGACGAGATTTGTGTTTATAGTCCGATTCGATTCAAAATTGGTATGTGGGGGTTTTCGTGGTCGAAGATTATGAATTTTTTGTCAAAACTCATGAAATCAAAATGGCGGCTCCAATATGGCGGATGATCTTCGTGATTATGGTCCGATTCTATTCAAAATTGTTATGAAGGGGTTTTTGGTGTTGGAGATTATGAATTTTTTGTCAAAATTCATGAATTAAAGATGGCGGCTCCAAGATGGCATATGATATCTGTGATTATAGTCCGATTCTATTCAAATTTGTTATATGGGGTTTCTCGGGGTCGAAGATCTTGAATTTTCTGTCAAAATGAAATGAGTTCAAGATGGGGGCTCCAACGAGTTTTGTGATTATAGCCCGATTCTAATCAAAATTGGTATGTGGGGGTTTTTGGGGTCGAAGATTATGATTTTTTTGTCAAAATTCATAAATTCAAGATGGTGGACGAGTTTTGTAATTATGGTTCGATTCTATTCAAAATTGGTATGTATGGGTTTTCGGGGTCGAAGATTATGATTTTTGGTAAAACTTCATGAATTAAAATGGCGTCTCCAAGATAGCGAACGATCTCTGTGATTATGGTCTGATTCTATTCAAAATTGGAATGTAGAGGTTTTCGGGGTCGGAGATTCAAGATGGCGGACGAGTTTTGTGATTATAGTTCGATTCTTTTCAAAATTGGTATGTGGGGGTTTTTGGGGTTGAAGATTATGAATTTTTTGTCAAAATTCATACATTCAAAATGGTGGACGAGTTTTGTAATTATGGTTCGATTCTATTCAAAATTGGTATGTATGGGTTTTTGGGGTCGAATATTATGATTTTTTGTCTAAATTCATCAATAAAAATGGCGGCTCCAAGATGGTGGATGATCTTTCTGATTGAGGTCCGATTTTATTCAAAATTGGTATGTGGATGTTTTCGGGGTCAGAGATTATGAATTTATAGTCAAAATTCATGAATTCAAGATGGCGGCTCTAAGATGGTGTACAAGTTTTGTGACAATGGGTCGTTTATTCAAAATTGGTATGTCGGTGTTTTTGGGGTCGGAAATTATGAATTTAGTCGAAGATTATTGATATTTTGTCATGATTCATAAATTGAAGATGGCATCTCCAGAATGGCGGACGAATTAATCTTCAGATGGTCTCCTCATTGAAGAACTAAATAGCTCAAAAATCACAGGAAAAAGGCCTCATAATAACGATGCTTTAACAAAAATGCATAGATTAAGGCGTACTAACTAAAAAGCACAAAATAAAATAATTGATACAAAACATTTTTGAAGACAAGCTTTTATTCAAATACGCGGAAAAGTGAAATATAATTGCTTTGGATGTGTGACGTAGGTTATTCCGTGAGTTACAGATTCAAAAGCTTGTCGCTTTCGTATTCGAACTAAAAACTTTGCGCGACAAGCTCTTGAATCTGTAATTCACGGAATAACCTAGCGCATTTGAAGAAAAAAGTCTTTAAAAATGTTTTTTATTATTTTATTACTTTTGAGTTAGGGTCCTTTTACAATATCTAGCTAGTAGTGGTTGCTCTTAGGTATTACAAAAAATAACAAATTTTTTATCGTAGATTTTTTTATTTTTAGAAAAAAATCCATACCAATTGGGAATGCTTCGCTTTTCAATATCAATATCTCAAGAGGTTGTTTCGAACGATGGAAGATAATGAGTAAAGTTTTTCTTTCAATCGCAGATAATTCCACATCTGATTTTTTCAACACCCTATTCATATTTTCAAACAAATCACTCTGTTGTTAATTTATTTTGCAAAAAATCTGCAGCTTTCCTTTTACGGATAAATTTTGATGCAGATCAACATTTTCAATCAGTAATTTTGCTCAAAAAACTGGCATTTGGAAAAATATATCGAACTTTGTCCTAGCTAGTTTTTCCCATTACATTACCGACTGGTAATATTCTTTCGTTACAAATATGAATTCAGCCCATACTTTGTCTTCTGATAAAACTCCTAGTTTTTATGATATTACCATCGAAAAAAATATACCATCTTACGAACACCATTTGAAAATTATCCCCGTCACACTAGGCAGCAAGATGAATTCATCAATGTCTTATTTTGTGCAAATTAATAGACAACTGTAGATATTTAGCTTGTTGTAAATAACCAGATATGTCGGTATTTTTCAATACTTCGAATTGATATTTTTAACCGACGAAATAAAAAAGGAGGAGGTTCTCTAGTCGACGCGTATATTTTTTTTTATGTATGATCACGCATAACTTTTTAACCGACGAAACAAAAAAGGAAGAGGTTCTCTAATCGACGCGTATATTATTTTTTTTATTTTTTTTATCTATGATCACGCATAACTTTTTACTGAGACGTCCGATTCCGATAATTCTTTTTTTATAGGGTGTACTTCGAAGTTGGTCCCATTTGAATTTTAAAGATAAAATTCACCCCTTAGGGTAGCAAAATGAAGGATATTGATCACTCACCCTCTGAATTCTGGTCCATTAACCGATTCTATCAGGCATAACTTTGTACTGGGTTCTTCGATTTGGATGATTCTTTTTTAATAGATAGGGTATACCTCATATTTGGATTTCGAATGAAATTATCCACCCTTACGGGTAGAAAAATAGGGGATAATTGATTTTTCACTTGTGAACATTGGCACACTCATATGTAGTTCACAATGACAGATTGCTACTGTCATTATTTTTGTTCCACATCCGTCACAATCATTATATTCTATGAGAGGATGAAATTATATACAAAGTAATGAAATGAACTAACCAGAACAACAAAAATAATTTATATTACAACAAATAGTAAAAGTAGATAATCATATTATTTAACGGTAATAGTTGAAGTAAGGTGGGTAAGTAAGTATTTTGGAAGTAATCAAAAAACAAGTAGGTAGTAATTAGTAGATTTCAGCTACAAAAAATTGAAAAATAAAAACTTTTTAACAAAAAATTAAGCCGACGAAAAAATCAACTGAAAAGCAAAAAATAAGTTTATGTGAAGTTAGCCACACTTTTCCGGCCACGGTTTCTGACGTGTAGACTGTCGACTGTGGGATAGCGTGTTTTTACTCACAGTGTTGCCAGATTGATCAAATAAAATCTGAATTCGATAAAACAAACTCAGCCACACTTTCTAATTGAATGTGCAGGTATAGTATCCATCCTTTGAACTCACCATTTATTGTGTTCCTTGCATTTTGATGATTGTTTCCCCTAGTATTTTTCGTTTCGTGGCAGCCCGACTATTTCTAGACTATTCTTCAGCCCGAGAATTTTGGTTCTCATATTAACGAACCTCCAAAAAATGCATATAGTGCTTCTTGCATTCATTTTTGTTGCCCTCTTTCCAATGGTTTTTTATTTTCGTGGCAGCGCAACCCACTCATTCGCAAGGGGAGATGTTATCTTTTGAGGCAAATCCATGGTGAGTTCAAAGGATGGATACTATACCTGCACATTCAATTAGAAAGTGTGTCTGGGTTTGTTTTATCGAATTCAGATTTTATTTGATCAATCTGGCAACACTGTGAGTAAAAACACGCTATCCCACAGTCTACACGTCAGAAACCGTGGCTGAAAAAGTGTGGCTAACTTCACATAAACAAAAAATTAAATAAACCTTCTTAGTCTTCATGATAATTGAGCTCCTAAACTAATGTGAGTAACTAATTTTGAGTCGGTGCCAAACAAACTAGCAATTGAATTAGGTAAAGCGTAAAATGATGGCAGCGAGATGCACAGCGTCGTTTTGATTACTTCTTCAAAGTAATATAATGATCTTCGATAATTGTTTGTTTGGCGCCGACTAAAAATGAATTACTCACATTAGTGTGAAGTTTAGGAGCTCAATTATCATTAAGAGGAAGTTGTATTGTACTATAAAGCAGTGTATGCAAAGGTTTCGTAGTCCCTAACTTTTTGGGATAATTTTTCATTTTGAGTGAGTGAAAAAATAAGTGCATATCGACAAAGATACAATCTGTGTTCCCCTCGTCTCACTTTTTCAAAATTTTATTTGGTTTTAAAAAAAAAATCACGAAATTCCACGTTTTTTGATGATTTTCCCATTTTTTTTAGAACAGATCTAAAACAAATATTGAAAAAGTGAGACGAGGGGAACATAGATCAGATCTTTACCAACACGTACAATTTTTTTCATTCGCTAATAACGAAAAATAAACTTTGAAAGTTAGGGACAACGAAACTCTTGCATGGCAACATTTTGTATCCGTAGAGTGGCGCCGATCTCAGAATTTAGAGGAATTAATCATTTAGGAATGGAGATGAAATACATTCACTGTTCAAAATGTTTACCAGGGATAGACGGATGGGCAATGAATTATAATTTCCGTATTATTATTTCATATCGTACGTAGATAAGTAAAAATATCAGGAAAGTCACTCATAATTTGATAAAACTACCTGAACTAAGTAGTTTGTATACGGGAAGAGTCATTGTCATGACCTCGATTCTCGAGTTTATGACATCTGCACCGGCACAGACCCAGTGCATGGGGGTGCGGATTATTCTGTGCACAGTAAAAGTATTGCGATTTGGATTATGGATGACGCTTCTTTTGTCATGGCGGCAAGATATTTTTTAAAATCCTATCAATATCTGTTGAAGAGGCAAAAAAAATGGAGATACTGACACGAGATCAGGCTGATTCTGCTATATGGCATAGTGAAAGACGAAAACGTGTTACTGCCTCAAAATTTTGAGAGATTTGTAAAAAGAGAAAAACGTCTTCAGTGAAAAATTTGGTTAAATCCATTGTTCATCCCAAACAATTTTTTTCGAAAGCCACTCAATAATGGAAAATGAAGTAAGAGCACGAGAAGACCTGGAAGATCACTTGCAAAGAAGAATACAAAATGGGATATTATTGATGAATAATTTAGTTATATGGCTGCCAGTACTGACGGAATTTTGGAAGGAGAAAACTCCATTGTGGAAATAAAATGTCCATATGGAGCCAGAACTATGACTGTGGATCAAGGGTTAGTTGAAAGGAAAATAACATTTTGGAAAAAAAAACAGGACCATCAACGAATGCCATAATTGGTACTTTCAAATCCAGGGTCAACTGCGGATCACCAAAATGAATATGTGTTTTTTATGTGTTTGGACCCCCATGGAATGAAAGTGGAGAAAATCTCTCGAAAATACGACTTCTGGCGTGACAAAATTGAAATAAAAATAAATGAATTTTATATTGCGTACGTTCTACCTGAAATTATAGATAGTAGGACGAATAGAGGCATGGAAGTGCGAGACAGAATAAAAAATGTAAAATGAAAAATGATTTTAATTCAAAAATCTCCTCAATTTTTTTTAATATGTACGAAAGTTGGCCCTTCAAAATAGATTTGATAATTTCATATATATATATATATATATATATATATATATATATATATATATATATATATATATATATATATATATATATATCAGTGTTGTGAAAAAAATGTTTTTGAAACTCATATGAAAGTGTTGATGTTGATAATGAAAATATTGACGATTTTTTTCTCGACACATTCATATAAATGAAGGTGTTGAGAAAAATATATTTTTGTCGATAATGAAAATATTGAAGTTTTTTTTTTCTCGACACTTTCATATAAACGAAAGTGTTGAGAAACGGTACGTCCTAGAGATATAATTTTGATATAAAAAAATATTTTTTATTTTACGTTTTTTAGGTATTTTTCCATATTTTTAAAATTTTATTTTCGATATGTATTTTTCTAAAAACGTTACGGGGGCCAGGCGACCCTCCTCGGCGAAATCCTCGAGCCGTATTTAACAAAAAATTATCTGAAAAAAAAATTATATTTCCAATATTTTCGGCCGGTATCAGTATATTCATTCAGTGAGAAGGGGGGCAAAAGGGGTTCGAATATGATAAATCAAGATTAATCGTTAGCATATTTTTTTATATTTTTATGATTTTATTTGAGCGAGTCATTTTTGAATAAATTTATTTCGACCCCCCACCTATGTAAAAATATGCGTAACTTGTTTTTCGACATAATGTTTCCCGAACATATTATTGTGTTATTATTTTAATTATATTATATAGCGCAGAGGACGAAGGAAAATTTTAAAATTGAGAAAAAGTCTATCGTCATAATTGCAAAAATCTTAAAAAATTTCTTCACCTAGTAAATTCCTAGAAATGGTGTGGGGATCGGTACCCATCGGAAAAAAGGATTGGATCCAATTCCAAAAAATTGTTCAGATCATTTTTTTTATTAAATTAAAATTACTCTCGTTATTCAAAATAGTCCACGGGGAAGCGCACAGCCCAAAGGGGGGGGGGTCGTAGAGAAATGCGGATTGTGCCAGGGGACTTTTTAAAGAAGGACGGGGGACCATTTGAGGGTCTGAACACGAAAAAATAATTCCTTCTCCTAGTTGACCTCATCGATTTTAACGATACCCCCCCACCTAAAAAAAATCGAAAAGGGTACTACAAAAAAAGTCCAATGAAGTTTTTTCGAAAAACGATAATTTTTTCCCATGACGTATAATTTCTAGCAAGGGGGGAAGGGGGGGCCGGGTCCAAAAATTATTTTTTTGGCTTCGCTTTTCGGGGACGTCAATTTTTCGAGTCGCTGACTTTCCATAACGAAGAAATTTTCTAGAGTCGATTGGAAGGGCAAAAAAAAATTGTCTCCGCGTTTCAAATCGAAAAGTCTTATAAAATTTTTCGATTCCGTCGAATAAAGGGGAGGGGGCTGAGCACCCCACCCTCAAAATCTTAGAATTTCTCATAGATGACGAATATATAATCGGTTTTGCCCCACGACGCACTCTAAACCCTGCTCATGTTCCCCATTGGTCAGAATACAGAAAGAACAGCTTTCCACTGGTGTGAAAATAATTGGAAAATACTGAAAGCCAAGCTCGTAAATGCGATTTAAAAAAATGAGTTAGCATCAATTTCAAAAAACGGAATACGTTTTCTTGCTACTTGCAATCCGATAGGAATGCACCTTGCTGGATTCTTCAAGCTTATAACAGTCCACTGTACCGAATTTAGACTCCCCCTCGTAAGTGTTCGCAATCGATGAGCTGCGGTCTAGGAAAGAATTCAGAAACAAGTTATGATGTTTCCGTAGTATTTAGGCTCCTCCCATCAGTAGCTAATTTTATACCTCTGCCTCACCCCCTGTCTCACGGGTCTTTCAGTTTATAAAGTATCACTTCCACTTAAGACAGAAGGTTTATTTTATGCTTTTACAGTTGATTTTTTTGTCGGTTTAATTTTTTGTTAAAAAGTTTTTATTAAATACAATAATGTGTCTCATGGTGGCCAAATTTTCTGAGACTCTTTGTTGTAATTAAATTTTCATTCTAAACACATACTTTGTCAAAATCATCATTATATTTTTTGACATAGCTGCAAATGGCCATATATTCATAACAATGTTTTTTTTCAGAAAGCTATTGTTGATCATGGAGCAGCCTAATACTGAAGTAAGTAATATCATTGAAAGAACCTTTTTTTTTAATGTATCAAAAACAAATTGTTTCCAATTCTGGCAACAAAAGGAGCTGAAAGAGATTTTCAGGGGTTGAATGCGGTGAAAACTGAAAGTTTTTTACAGAAAAAATGATTGTGTCGAATCGAAGGGAGCAGCCGTTTCTAGAAAATTGTGGTTAAAAATTTCAATACATATCATAAGTTTTATTTTGAACAACTTCAACTTTAAAAATGATTACAACTATCGATTTGACGTGGAACTGTAAAAATCTTAAAATTTTCATAATATTTCGTCAGGAAGTTAAGAATAAATATACAAAAACGTTGGAGTAGTTTTTACCACATACAACTAACTCTTTGGCCCAATATCTTCCATAAGTCTTCTCTTTTGATCTTATTGAAAGCCTTTTCCAGATTCTTGTATATACAGTGTGACCCATTTAAAATGGAACCACCCCTGTAGAATACGCATTTTTCAGTCAATCTCAAAAATGTTTTTTTTTCAATATTAAGCATCAAAAACTGTATCTTGACACAAATTTTTATAACTTTAGTTTCATTTCCAAGGCACTCTATGGTTTTTTTTCTTCGTCAAAAACGGCAAAAGTTTATTAGGCAATTTTTGTTTTGAAATTTGACTACACCACTGGATTCGTAGTCGTTATAAATGGAAACTATGGAAATTTCATGAAAAAATATTGGTTAACAACGAAGTTAGAACAACTTCAAATTTGGAAACAAAGTATTTGATTATAATTTTTATTTAGATTATAGACATATTTAAAATCTGGCAACACTGCCGATACAAAGTGGAACACCAGTAAATTTGTACAGCGAAAATCCGAAGTCAATAGCTCATTCCGTTCTACAGTTATAACTCCTGAAAGTATGGTAATGTGAGCGATTTGTGGTGTACTAAATCACAGCCTACTATTGATTTAGTACAATACCTATGCCTAATGTATTAGTTCACCTTCCCTCAAATTATTGATACCTTCTCTAAAAGCTTGTTTCAATTGAGTTTTGCAGAATTTAAAAGGAACATTTTTTGTCCTGCTTTCAGTTTTATCATTCAATAAATAATTTTGATACTTTAAAACTTGATTCGGTTCATTTCGTTTTTATCGGCTATGGAAGACTGCATAACTTGAAAATGAATTTTTAATTTTCTGTTATTTTCGAATACACTTATAACCTAAACTTAAATAAATTATTTTAAGGGAATATAATTTACAAATCCAGTGGCGTAGTCATATTTTTATTACAAAATCGCTTCCACCACAAATCGCTCACATTACCATACTTTCAGGAGTTATAACTGTAGAACGGAATGAGTTATTGACTGTACAAATTCACTGGTGTTCCACTTTGTATCGGCCGTGTTGCCAGATTTTGAATATGTCTATAATCTAAATAAAAATTATAATCAAATACTTTGTTTCCAAATTTGAAGTTATTCTAACTTCGTTGTTATCCAATATTTTTTTATGAAATTTCCATAGTTTCCATTTATAACGACTACGAATCAAGTGGTGTAGTCAAATTTCAAAACAAAAATTGCCTAATAAATTTTTGCCGTTTTTGACGAAGAAAAAAACCTAGAGTGCCTTGGAAATGAAACTAAAGTTATGGAAATTTGTGTCAAGATATAGTTTTTGATGCTCAATATTATTATTTTTTTTTTTGAGAATGATTGAAAAATGCGTATTCTACAGGGGTGGTTCCATTTTAAATGGGTCACACTGTATATGTATATATATATATATATTATGATATTTATGTCATGTATATTATTAAATATATCGTGATTTCCTGATTGTCATATGAAAAGAATATTTCGTTTCGAAACAGGATTGAATCTTTTGACATCCTTGATGAATTACTTAAAAAAAACAATTAACAGTTTGGAGGTCATCATCTCAGCCAATGATGCCCATATTGAAAGCGATAGTACCTACTTGATATGTATTTACCAAGAAAACATTTACGTATCGCATATTAGGTTGAAAGTCTTTGAAGTGTAGACAAACACAGAGATAAGATGAATCAGCATCCAAGGACATTCCTATGTATACCTACTCGTAAGAATTCCATAAAAAACGTGTGGAAATATTCTCATTGAATCGATGATTGAAATAGAGAAATTAATATTTCGTACTTGTATATTAAATGATATATGGAAAAAAAATTCTGTCCAAGCTATCGATTTTTTTTAAAGATAGGTCCGACAATGGGGAACATTCTAAAAATAGTTATATTTATATGCAGCATGTTTCAAAACAAGATATAAAAACTAAGTTCTGTTTTTTAAATGGCAACTCCCCATTTTTGTTACATTTTTGGATTCGCCACTAAATTGTCAATATGTCGCACCCAGATTTATTAGACTTATCTGCAATAGTTTTTGTCTTATGTCAATTAATGTGTCAAAATAGCGTCATGCCACCCACACCCACAGATAACCCAAGATAACTCAACCAACTTATTTCCAGTCGATTCCTTAGGATTTAGCGCATCTTTTGAGATGCAGGCGAACTGAGAGTCGATGTTCCATCACCTACTAAGATTTTTTGAAAATGACAAATTACAAATGGCAATAACTCTACTTTTTAACCGACGAAACCAAAAAGGAGGAGCTTCTCTATTCGACCCGTATATTTTATGTTTTTCCATCATATTTTTTTATGTATGATCACGCATAACTTTTTACTGAGGCGTCCGATTCCGATAATTATTTTTTCAGTGGATAGGGTGTACTTCGAATTTGGTCCCATTTGAATTTAAAAGATGAAATCCACCCCTAAGGGTAGCGAAATGAAGGATATTGATCACTCACCCTCTGAATTCTGGTCCGTTAACCGATTCTATTAGGCATAACTTCGTACTGGGTTCTTCGATTTGGATGATTCTTTTTTTATTTGGATTTCGAATGGAATTATCCACCCTTACGGGTAGAAAAATAGGAAATAATTGATTTTTCACTTGTGAACATTGGCACACATATGTAGTTGACAATGACAGATCGCTAATGTCATTATTTTTGTTCACCTACATCCGTCACAACCATTATATTCTATGACAGGGTGGAACTTTGTACTGGGTTCTTCGATTTGGATGATTCTTTTTTTAATAGATAGGGTATACCTTATATTTGGATTTCGAAAGGAATTAGCCACCCTTATGGGTAGAAAAATAGGGGATAATTGATTTTTCACTAGTGAACATTGGCACACACATACATAGTTGACAATGACAGATCGCTACTGACATTATTCTTGTTCCGTCAAAATCAGTATATTTTATGAGAGGATGGAATGATATACAAAGTAATGAAATAAACTAACCAGAACAACGAAAATAATTTATATCACAACAAATAGTTAAAGTACATAATAATATTATTTAACTGGTAATAGTTGAAGTAAGGTGGGTAAGTAAGTATTTTGGAAGTAATCAAAAAACAAGTAGGTAGTAATTGTTTTAGCCACAAAAAAAAAAAAATAAAAATAACAAATACGGAACTGAAAAGTAAAAAATAAAAACTTCTTAACAAAAAATTAAACCGACGAAAAAATCAACTGAAAAGCAAAAAATAAAATAAACCTTAGTCTGAATGATAATTGAGCTCCTAAACTAATGTAAGTAACTGATTTTGAGTCGGCGCCAAACAAACTAGCAATTGAATTAGGTGAAGCGTAAAATGATGGCAGCGAGATGCACGGCTGCGTTTTGATGACTTCTTTCATAGATAATGATCTTCGATAATTGTTTGTTTGGCGCCGACTCAAAATCAGTTACTTACATTAGTTTAGGAGCTCAATTATCATTTAGACTGAAAAGGTTTATTTTATTTTTTGCTTTTCAGTTCCGTATTTCGTCGGTTTAATTTTTTGTTAAAAAGTTTTTATTCAAATGCAACACGCTTTATTTTATTCTATCATTGCATGCCATTTTTGAAGTGCTTTTTGCTGAAATAGGGTTTGTGGGGTGTACTTTGTGTAAAATTTGCGAGATTTATTGCAAATTAAGAAATGTTGATGATTTGAAAAAAAGGTATCAAGTAGGCTGCTGTCGTAAAAATTGACGTATCCGTACAATTCGGAAAAGGGTATGTTTCAACAAAAAGAAATTGTAATAGAAACAGGGGTACATCATAAAGGAAACAATTCTAGTAATTTTTACAAGAACAAGAAAGGATGATTAACAGGAAACAATGTAAAAATGTTGGGGAAATGCTACTTTTAAATGCTCAAATAGGCAGGGCTGGAGAGAGCCAGCATTGTGCCTGGGGCAGAGTATGCAGCCGGGCCCCTACCTAATATTCTAATTATACCATCAGTTTCTTTGAATATTACGAAGGCGTAGAAGGGCCAACAACAAAATATTTTTCAAAAACATTTGGAATTGCCTCTTTAAACTGACAATTGTCACTTTGAAGTGACTATTGTTACTTTCAAAAACATTTGGAATTGCCACTCTGAAGTTGAAAGTGGCAACTCCAAATGTTTTTGAAAATTATTTTGTTGTTAGTCTTTCTAAGCCTTCGTAGAATATACTCAAAATGGAAAGGAAATATTTTCAAACTAAAATATGATTTTTTTAATATTTTATAACATAATATTAGTACTTTTCATTCCCTGGCACTATTCAAACCCTGGAAATCCTAAAAATATGTTTTCTATCGTTGATTCTTCTGATTCCGGAATAAACACCCTTCTTCTTTTTCAGGTGATAATGATCCTTTTTCAACAAAAAACCCTTTCAAGAACTTATAATATATAATAACTCAGTAAATACTTTATCAGGCCCAGTTCAGAAAAACTCCATATTTTCATTAGCCTTACTTATGAGAAAGTTGCGATAACAAAGTGAAAACTATTTTTCAAATCTTCCCAATAAAACAAAAAAATATCAAACGTTCAACTTCTGAATAGGTAGAAATCAAAGTTGCAGAGCGCTTGTTCACTCTTAGGTACTATTGTTTAAATGAAATGTACAAATTAGCTGCTATGCTAGCAAGTTAGTGTAGGAGTATTTTTCTTCATTCTCGGTCGAACTGAATTTTTGTCTTATTGATATCGATTATCCGAAGTACAGTTCGCTAAAATACAATGTTTTGTTGGTTATTAAAAAAATTTTTTCCTTATTTACTAAATTATTTTAAATAATTCAACTGTATCACTTAAATAAGACTATATCTTAAATGGAGGTTTGATGTTTGTCCCTACCACAAATGCTGCCTCTCGTGACAAATTTGCCACACTATTCTCAGGAAAAAGGTTCATTCATTCGTACATTTATACCAGAGATAAAACGTTTCGTTCCCCTTTTTTTTTTCTTTTTCTTACCTTCCTCTCTTCACCGCAAGCGCGTATTTAAGGGGGTGGGGGTAATGGTGGTTGGTAATTACCCCCCCCCCCACACAAGTTTTTTTTTTTAATTGATGGAATGGCCACTACACTCCACATCTCTACTCAAATCTTTTTAGATTTTTTCCGCCGACGAGAACTTGCTATTTAAAAAAATTTAACTGACTTAGTTTTTTGGCAATAGCTCAAAAACTATTGATGATAGAGAAAATAAAAAACTCGTTCAAGAAGAGGAACTCTATCTCAAGTATTTATAATATTAATTCAACGTTGAAAATAGGGCTCCGCGTGGGCGTTAATGCAGGAGTACAGCACCTCTCGAGAGAGCAATGCACAAAAAAAATTTTATATACTATTAAAAACAAATTTAAAAATTCAAAAAAATTATAGAATCATCTAAATACTTGAAAGAATGTTATTCCGTTAGAAAAAAAATTTTCATTGAATTTTGATAATGTGAGGCTATTGTTAATTAAGTAGTTTTTTTTGGAACCGCCGATTTTATTAGAAATCGAATTGTTCGCAAAATGACGACATAATTTTTTTGCTAACTAGGAGCACATTTTACATGTGTACTAAATAATATCACGCTAGAAAATTGTTCAAAAGTTGATTATTTTGTTGATTAGGTATTTCTAAAGTTAACAAAATATGAGAAATGGAGTAGATATTGTAATTTTTTTAAATTGATATTTCACATTATTATCAATTGTATGTCTGACAGAGGCATTTTACAAAGTTTTGAAAAAAAATACACTATTTGTTTATGAAATATTTATTAACAAAGGGATAAGTTGAATATTTTTCAAAAATTGTTTTTTTTGCATTAGGTTGTTAAGAGTAAAGTGATTGAAAAAAAACTCTTAGTTTTTTATATTGTTTATAATAGTTTCTTTATTTATTTTATTATTTAAATAATATATAAATAATTTTTTTTTTTTTAATTTATAATTGGTTCTTCTCTACCTAATAAGAATTTTTTCCATGAATAATGTAATTGTGTATTTACTCCACAATTAAACAAACTTTCATTGGCAATTTGTTTTTAAATAGTACAAGAAAAAACAACCATATACAAAAAAATGTTTGAAAAAAATTGTTTGTAATTTTAAAATTATATTTATAAAATAAAAATTTTGAACAGTTTGAAATATTTAAATTTTTTAAAAATTTTATATATATTAAATAATAAAAAAAAAAAAAAAACCATTATAAACAATTTTAAAAAATTAGGATTTTTTTTAATCATAATAAACTCATGCAACCTGATGCAAGAAAACAATTTCCGAAAAATATTCAACTTATTCTATTGTTTATGAATATTTTATAAACAAATTGCGTAATTTTTTTTAAATCTTGTAAAATGCTTTGGTCAGACATAAAAATGATAATAATGTGAAATATCGAAAAAAATATTTTTACAATATTTACTTAATTTCTCATATTTTGTTAACTTTAGAAATTTATAATTGACAAAGTAATCAACTTTTATACAATTTTATAGCGTGATATTATCGAGTACACATTGTAAACTGTGCTCCAGGAAGCAAAACAGAATATGGAGTCATTCTGTGAACAATTATTAGGTTTTTAATAAAATCGTTGGTTCCAAAAAAATTACTTAATAAACAATAGCCTCACATTATCAAAATTCAATGAAAACATTATTTTCCGTTGAAATTACGTTCTTTTAAGTGTTCAGCTGATAGTATTACATTTTTTAATTCGAATTTTTTTCTTTTTAAACCTTGTGACGCTAACATATTTCCCTTGATAAAAAAGTTTCTTCATATTTTAAATACAATGCCAGTTAGTGTGGTTGGTTGTATTAGCTCTACTTCATGTTCATAGAGATGTGCAAATAGATGTTTCAAATTTTATTGAAAGGTTTGCAAATAAGAAATACAGGAGACTGGATTTCATTTCGTGATTTTTATTTTAACGAAAGAAATCTTTATTTTTGCATCTACTTATAAGTATATATCTTTTATTTTATTACATTTTGTATTTTTGTTTGAATTTGAATGAAAAAAAATACTTATGTTTTTTGTACCTATGAGTAGAGGTATTTAAAATGTTTATGTCATTACCCTCCAAGCATAATTCCTGGATACGCCACTGCTTCACCATATTGCACATTGGATATTTTTTAAGGTTAAGAGGAAGAGCAATTTGGTGACGCTCTGGAGATCCAAATTGAACTTCGCCTTTTGTTTTCTTGCAAACACAATAGACGTGTACAATTATTGAAAGTACACGGATGTCAAATTTTACGACAGCGGCCTACTCGATTCCTTTTTTTCTTAAATATCAAAATTTCTTATTTTGCAACAAATTTCGTAAACTTCACAAAGTAGACCCCACAAACCCTATATCGACAAGAATCTCTTGAGAAATGCCATGCAATGATGCAATAAAATATAGGGTGTTGCATTTGAAAAAGTTATTGCATTTGAATTTATCATGTTAAAAAATCGTAGTAAACATCGACCCCCAGTTCACTTTTATCTCAAAAGATGCGTTATTACCTAAAGAATCGACTGGAAAAAAGTTGGCGAGTTATCTGGAATGGTTCTGAAGTTATGAATTTTTCTGTGGGTCTATGCACGACGCTATTTTGACACATAAATTGATAAGTCTAAGAAACCTGGGTGTAACAAAATGGGAGGTTGCCATTTAGAAAACAGAACTCAGTTGAGTATAGATAGATAGATAGATACATAGATAGATTTTTATTTTATCATGTTTTCTATGCAATACATTTATGACAAGTCCAAATGATATACAATATTTAGTATACAACACATTTATGACAAGTCCAAATGATATACAATATTTAGTAAATTTAATAAATGAGTAACAGCTAAATACGGTGTAGATATGACGGATGTAGGTACGTTTAAAAATGTAATGATAAAAGAATAATGTCTAGATAAACAAGTATAAAACAATGAATAATATGTAAAAACATTTCATTCGTATAGTGTAAAAACGGGAACACAAGCGTAAAATAGCAGGTCATAAACCAGTTTACATAGAGTAATATAATATTTTTATAAACATGTGATTTTATATAAACCAGATAATTTTTTGTTAGTATACACAAACAAGCTGTGTGGGAACATGTATAGTTTGAAGCTTGTTTTTTGTGGAGAAATACTCATTTTTGACACTTTTTTTGGTATTATTACCTTCCACAATCTGAAATCAAAATTAAATGGATTAGCGAATCTAAACTTGTATAGGATTCACTGATCCATTTAATTTTGTTTTCAGATTGTGGAAGGTTAGGTATAATCCCAAAAAAGTGTTTATAATTAGTTGTGTATCTTGTTTTGAAATATCCTGTATATAAATAGGAATATTGTCCGACGTATCCTTTGAAAATTCGATAGCTAGGATAGAAAAAAGTTATGGGTCTTGCAGGCACCCCTGGGACTTCCTGTATGTTTTTCATATTTGGCTCCTTTTGTTATTTGAATTTGAATGAAATTTTACCATTATTGAATCTTTCAATTCATCAATTCAAGAATTAACGCAAATTACAATTACTGTTTTCTCAGTGAAGATATCGAATTCTAAATCATTGTTATTTTTATAATAAGTACCTACCTACCTAAAATAAGTTACACATTTAATTTTCAATCATGTTGAACTAGATTTCCCGTTGTGATGTACGAAAAAAAAACACATGTTAATTTTTTGGGATGGGTGGAAGATAGCATATGGCTAATCCGTTCCATTTCCGCTTGTGTGAAATGCACAGTTAACATTATTATTGTGAATTATGATTCCTCTTATTCTTAGTTGAAATCATCATTTCAGGATTTGGTAAAGATGTTAAGTGGTCCTAGATGTAATATAGCAATGGTTTATATCCTTATAAAAACATTGAAGGGAAACCTTCTGAAGGCAATGTCTAAAAAATAAGTGTTCCTAGGTGTATCTTTTCCAAACCATAACAAATAGGCATACAGCTTTTCTAATTTTAACCTTATTTATCTTCATAGAAATAATTTTCATTTTACGATTCACCTATAACAATCAAAATTAATCGTGAATCATTTTCATAATTTACAACGGCCATCTTTTATTGATTCATCCGAAATTCTGGAACTTCTGTGACATAAACGTGCAGTAATCCCCTTGTGTTTGCGCGTAGAATGTAGTTGGGATTTCGTACTCCGCCGCTAAAATATTTATAATTCGTAAAAAAATAGATAATTCAAATTTTTAAGTGAAGTAATCGATGAATTCACAATAAATATTCATATTCTGGTCAACAAATGAATTTTTTGGCAAATTGTTTAAGAATTATTGCCTGCTTGACGCGGAACTACTTTTCGCTTCTTGGCGTAGGAGTACAATTCCTAGCGTCGACCTCTGTATAGAGGCGGGGTCGCACCCGAAATTCGTCATTCTTGTTAGCCAAGCGTCGTCGAGTAAGTGTGTTGCTAGTGCTGTGAAATCGAAGATTGTTCAGATCCTGTACCTAGGCGAATTATCAAGTGAAGGAGACATAACCACTGCTACGTTATATCCAACTCAGGTGTGTTTTTTACCCAAAACCCTATCGTTCTGATAAAATGAAGATTTCTCTAAAATTCGAAAAGGGCGTTGTGGCAAAAGCCAACATTCCCAATAATTCATTGAGAACGCCATTTTTAGCTGAATGGATTGCATTAATCAAAATAAAAAAACAAAATTTAAAATGTAAAAAAAGGAGAAATCTCTCGATCGAGGCAGTTTTAAACAAAGCCCTTACCAATGCTGAAACAGAATTGCGTCGAAAACAACACGAAAGAAGATTGAGATGGCACCATTTAAAATCCTCGTTGGGCATTACACAAAATGACAGCTGTGATATAAAATCTTCAAAAAATTGGGATACCAAAGCCTGCGAAGAATTAACCAGTAGTTTAGATGATTTCATGTCACAGTTGAAAGCTATAACTGTTCATATTCAGCGATAATCCGTTAATTTTTGTATTTGTATTGATTGACCAAGGCTGTGAATACGGCTGTGAATTTTTGTATTTGTATTGATTGACCAAGGCTGGATAAGCTGAATTTTTTTATTTTGTGATACTATGTCTAGTTTTTCTATTACAGTCACCTTTTTTGGGGACGTACCTACTCTGCGAGCCAGGAATTCATCTGTTTGGATTGTACTCATTACATTCATTTGTATTCATTCAAATTCATTTCCATATTAACTTAAATTAGTGAATTGTACTTGTAAATAAAGTGATATTATTATTATTTCAATAAAACAAACCTCAATTTGATGTTTGGCATACTTAATTATTGTCCTCCTTTACTAATTTCTTTTAACTTTACATGTATTTAAGCAAGATGATCCTGAAAACAATGTCTGCATCTCTTTCGAACAAGAGCACAATATTATTACCTTTGTGTTCGCTAAAAGCTCCTGGCTAACTCAGAATATTATCTGCAAACTACGATGAACTCCATGTGACAGAATCATGTGGAGGAGGTCTCACTGAACTTGCGCTGTTCGATGTGGAAACTAGAAAGGCTGCGCTGATATGGTACGGTAACGCCTGATATTTGGTATCAATTGACTTATATTTTCCCTTCGTAAGTACCAATTATTTCAAATTTGTACTAAAATGGGTTTGAGATAATTTGTATCAACAACATTGTTCTGTGATATTTGCATGTTATATTTTTGATTTTGAACTTCTGTAAGCCCCTTGCTTCATGATGCATATGCTGCCCTTCAAGAGTGGTATTTATTTCTCAATGCTGGTAATACACAATTCGTTGTAAACAGAAGTCTTTCAATCCTTTAGGTGGGATATAGGTATAAAACTTGTATGGATGTGACAGCATATAAAATTTGATGGTTTTTTAACTGAAAATGGCCATTGTTGGGGATTTTATAAATATATTTTGGTATTGCCTTGACATGAATTAATTTGGGGGCTCAAGTTACCCCAATAACTCACCCCTAACTTAGTGTTGAAATAGCAATAGGATAAACAGATACTAGTAATTTTTTCATGCCGGTACATTATTTTCAACTTGCTCCACAAGCAACATACACTGAAATAATTTGTGCCCCAATATCACACCCTTAAATTGAAATATATGCAAATAGAACAAATTTATCATTTCTGGTAATTTTATCATGCAAATAAATACATTATTACATACTTGTTGGACAGGCTCCATATGATAAAATCATTTGTGACTCGAATATTACCCCAAAATGAAATCTTTGCAAATAATTAATCGCTGCTGATGATTTTTTCATGCCAATTCTTTATTTGAAACTTGTCCTACTTAATCCAAATAGTGAATTAATTTGCTACTCCAACATCTAACCCCCAAATTAAAATATTCGCAAATAGAACAAATTTATCTTTGCTGGTGTTTTTTGGATGTAATATATTATAAGGAACTTGCTCTACATGCTCCATATATTAAAATGATTTGTAACCCAAAATTACCCCTGACTAAACTCAAACGAATAAATTTCAAATAATTGTCTCAATACCGTTGCTGGAATACGTTTGGCATAAACATATTCCTAGGGTCTTTTTAATATGATATCTATATCACATAAGCTGCACTATTTTTCCAATAATATATTTTGCCGTTTCACAATTTCCATATAATTTTTGACTCAAAAACTACCCCTTGACCACGATTGCTGAAAATTTGGTATCAGCTGTTGACGAGGTATTTTTCGAAGCTTTTCTGTTCATTGATAATTATAACAAAATAACAGCGAGTAGAACTAGTTGTTCCTAATAATATATTTGCATGAAAAAATCACAAACAACGATTAATTTGTTCTATTTGCGAATATTTCAATTTGGGGTTGAAATATTGGGGTAGTTTTAGGCTCACAAAAAAAATTCACCTTATGAAGCTAGTAGAGCAAGTTCCTAATAATGTATTGATTTATTAGAATATTTCAGTTTGGGGGTGAGCTTTTGGGGTCAGTGTATATTACGTTTAGAGCAAGTTCAAAATAATGTACCTACTAGCATGAAAAAATTATCGGTATCTGTTTATCCCATTACTATATCAAGGCTTTAGTTAAGGGTGAGTTATTGGGGTAACTGGGGTGTAAAATTATTTCGTGTGGTTGAACGTGTCAAAAAGATGCAAAAATATAGTTACTCATAAAAAAAATCCCAACAATGTCCATTTTCAGTTCGAAAACCAACAAATTTTATAAATAACCATAAAAACAGTTGCTGCTATAACACCCCTAATACTTGGAAGTTATTTAAATCAATAGAATATAATGTGCTTATATTACGAACAATCATTTTGAGGCAAAGATAATGAGGTCAAATCAATAAATTATTTTTGCTTAAATGCATCACCCTACTAGAACTGAATTTTGTAAGGAAATGATTTTTCTTAGGTTGGCAATGGAGCTCCGAGCTTTTTTTGTCAGCTTTGCCAAGAATTAAGACGTATCCATGACCTAAGTTACCACCAGATTTGGAACGTTCATGCTTGATATTATGGTGAGCTAACAGTCTGTTATGAATGAATTGAGAATTTGTCCTTATGCGATGTACGAAGTTGGTATGCTACTCTGGATTGTCCCTGCCACACAATGGGGCTAGTGTATGGTTATATTTATCAGGTTCACAAGATCTTTACACCAACTCATCTCCTCTGAAGAACTTGACGGAGAGTAATAACACGTTGAGGCGCCTCAAAAAGTTTGTACTGTCTACCTCACCAGCAATTATATTTACATGAATGAAATGACAACATTTATACCATCTGAGTTCTCCCTGTGAAGTGCACTTGATTTTTTAGCAATTGGAGTGCATTTTCTGTCCAACTCACAAAATCAACCCGATGATCATTTATGATTGTTAAGATTAGAACCCTGAAACAATATGGAACAGTCTTGGAGCAAAGGACTCTCTCAAACTGCAGGTATTTATGAATGTTCTTGCATTCTGACTAATGACTTGAAATAATAGCCTGTATTATCTAATTGGTATTTTGATTACATACTACACTTATCTCAACTGAAACTATTGACTGCTGTCCATGTTTTGATTATTATGAAAAGTTGTTTATTGTTTGAGCTCACATTGATTCAAGTTTTCATATTAATTAAATCAACTGGACTTGAAACTATCGAATGATTTGACTTTGTTGAAGTTTTGACATCAACAATTTCTCAAAATATTATTTTGTTGAAAAAATTAAAATATTCTCATTGAAGCAATTTATCTAATATTCATTATAATTCCACAAGGTATTTGGTAATTATCAAAATTTTACTTCAGCTTGAAGCATTTTTTCCAGTCTTGTGCCCAAAAGTCTAGCAGGAAATGTTGGTGCTGAACTGAATATTGATTTTTTACCGAATATCAAATGGAATTTGGAAAATAATTATTTCAAAAAATTACACAAAAACTAATTTTTCAGCTTTTGGCTTTTCATCTTGAATTCATTGAACAGTTCTCCTACAATTTTTTGGCATTTCTTGCTTCTTTAATTCATCACTAAAATTCTCCGTGGCAATTTTTTCTTTCAATCTTCCTCATCAATCTTCTGAATTATCCTCTAATATTGCAAAGTGGACCATTTTTTAAACAAATTTACGTGATTTGCAAAATGACAAATTATTCCCTATATATTTTTAGTAATTTCTCGTTTTTGGGATTTGGAGGATAAATAATCCTAAATATTCTCAATGCTTTCATTTCCCATATCAGTTTTTTTAACACTCAATAGATGATCTGTACCATAAGAGGCAGTTAGAATTGATTTGTTCGTTAAATGCTTGTTTTTTTTTCAAATTGGATATTTAAAAATGTTATTTTTATTCAAGATAGTTATATAATTTAACATAACAGCATCTCTTTGATTTGGTAATTTGTATATATTCAATATTTGACACTTCATATACATAATTGAAAAAAAATTCAGAATATAATTCATAAAGATGCAGAGTTTTCTTATGCTCAAGAATATTCATGATTTCTACCATGATGTTGAAACCAAAATACTATGTACTGCCGTAGTATTCGTTTTATAGAATATACTTCATATTGAATTAATCTACGGATAATGATTGAAGTGCCTATTTATTTAATCGAACTCAATGAGAAATCTGTTGATTTTTTTCTGTAACAGGAAAAAGTAGTGTATTTAAAAAAATCTTTGAATAACTATTTCTCAGTAAAATATCAATTTGAGACAAGATTTTATAAAATTCTATAATTTCTTCTTATTTTTAATTCCTTGTATCCAAGTTCAGTTGAATCTCATGTATATGAGAAACGTTTTAGCGTATCCAACTGAAATTCCGTTTGATAATATTTATTGATGTTCTACAGATATTCATAAATTCTGCATAATATTTTGTTGATTGTACTAATAAATCCCAGAAACTATTTGATTTACCTCAGTTGATGCTTCTGAAATTATTGCCTAGTCCAACATCCTCCAGTATTACCAAAAAAACAAAACTAATTGACCTTAATTAGTGAATGTTTATCGAAAAATTGAATTATACATGTACTATTCCTTCGTTGTTTCTCTTGCAGCTACCTAAAATTAAAAGCAGACATAAAATAAGTAATAGGTCTTCCCAGACGATCTCGATTCAAAGAAAGTGTGTTTTTGGGAAATGGCCAAAATTTATATATCAATCCTTTTGCTAATACTTGTCAACTGGGAGCAGCTCCACCACAGTTAAAGGTAGGTTGATTGTTTTCTTTGAAAATGAATCGTAGAATTTTGAAGGGGCATATAGAAATTGTATATGCTCTCTATCTGCCGAAATCTTGATAAATATTCATCTTGAGGATGAAATGGTACCAAATCCAAAAATAATTGAAATATCAAACTGGAGATTTTCTAACATAAGATATGCTTACCATATGTTGCCATGTTTCATCGATTTGTATCTCAAAGGTCTGTTAGAATTATTTGAAATACTGGCTGGCTTTATGTAGTTGTAGATTTCTAAATAGCTACATTTTAGCAATGAAGTCAAGGAAATCTTATGTATTTATTGTAACTTGGCGTACACAAAACCACTTAACCCAAAATTGCATGAAAGCTTCTTAGTGAAACGTGAAAAAATTCTCTGGTAAGTGGTTACCTTTGGTTAGATGAAAATTATAGAATAAGTGGATTTCGTGACTTGCAAAAAGGTATTCCTGGAATATTTTTTTAAATTATCCAGCAGACACTACATACCCACTCTCGCATTTGAAGTGTACATTCAGCTAATTGTGCATAGGTATTTGAGATACCAAAATTTCGTAGATAATTTGAACAAGGGAATAAATATTTGCATTGCATAAACCCATCCAGATGCCTCTGATTCTAGAGAGGTCGTTAAAAATGTATTAGCACAAGTTACACAATAATATTGAAGGTTATTCACAAATAAATCAACAATTTTCTGGCACTGCAAAAAAATGTTTATGTGCCTGTATCATTGTATTGTTTTTTTACCTATTGATCAATTAATACATGGAAGATAACTTTTTAAGAAATTATATGAATATCCACAAAGTGGGCTAGCATGGGTATACCTCTTTCTTACCATGCTCTTGATTTTTTTCCTAAAGAGTATTGATTATCATTGAGACAAATCAATCATGCAATGAAAATTGTTTTTTTGATAACTGCAAAATTTGCCGAAATGTTTAGGTTTAGTTTTTTTTTGCTAAACACGTCTAATGAGTTATATTGGCAGCTTTAATTTTCAACTTTAACTTTGTATTGATATGTTTTTGTTCTGAAATCAGAAGTAAATCCAAAACTGGGCAAATTTTTTTTTTTACTTTTTCCTATCCACCGAAAGAGGGAGCTCATTTTGAGAAGAAAAATGGAACGACAAAACTTCCTTATGAAACAATGAATGCTCTTTTTTTAAATTATTGGGCTTTTTTCTAATTTGTAGACATTGCGTAAAAAACAATTTTTAACATAAAATTTTTTTTTTTAATAAATGACATCAACTCCTGTCCCAATGCATTTACACTAACTTTTGATAGTATTCATTTAAAAGGAAATGCTGATAATTGAAAATATTTATAAATATAAAGTCTATCATAAAAATAAGCTATTTTTGTAAATATTATTATTTTAAATGAAATAAAAAAATATTATATATATATATATATATATATATATATATATAATTCCGCTGAAACAACATGAAAAAAATCACTCTAAATCTTTCAGGGTATTCTCAAATCAAGGTCTTTTCACAAAGTCCATCATATGTGGCAATGGCATAGTGCCAGGAAATTATTACAGCTTCATTTTTATAATAGATTTTTCATATTTTCAATTATTAATGTTTCCTTATCAATTTGAAATAATACTGATATTCTTGGAAAAACTGGCAGTGTGTTTTATTTTCAGATCCGTGAACTTTATATTGTATAAAACCTAAATACTTCAAAAAATATATGTCCTTGCGTGCAGAAATTGTCCAAGAAAGGTAACTTCAGTAGGAGTTTTCTGAGGAAAAAAATTGTTCTTGCATCGGCCAAGGCGAGAATTTGTTGAAGTTTACCAATCCTGCTCGATTTGTGTCCGTGAGTGTATTTTTTATTGGTGGAAAAATTACTTATTTTGTCATTTATGAGATAACAAACATTTAAAATATAAAGAAGAAAAGTCAAGCAAGAAGAATCATCATGAAGAGAAGATATTCAAGAAGAAGACTTTCTTTTCATTTTCCAAAACTAACCTACAAAATCCTAACAATGAATTTCAAATCACAAACAAATCTTCGATGAACTTCCAAATTTCCTGCATTCATAAAGTTACTTAAATAGATCACTATAGAGGATATCAATTAGTATTTTGTCATATGTTTTTGAAAATGAATAGTCAATGAAACAAAAGCTGACATAAAAACTTTAAGATATTTGGATTTGTTAAACATGAAAATTGCAAGGAATATGAAAATACACATACACCCAAATAATTAATAGTTTTGAGTCACATCTTGTAGAGGGTGAAGGGGGGTTACAACATGAATCTTTTCAGATTTTAGTTCTATATTTGATGTAGTCAAATAGAAAAACATTCCTGATGAAGAAGCTGTTGGCAATGAGGAGAGATAAAGTCGAAGGCTATACATTTCTGATGTTTTCAAAAACCATTATACTTGGTGAATATTAATTGGAGACAGATGACGGTAAAAAATGGAATAGTGGGCGTTAATTTCAGTTTTCAGGTTGTCATTCAAAACTTCAGGATGGATATATCAAAACAACAATGAAAAATGAATGCATGAAAATTAATCGTCTATACAGCAGGAGCACTTTAAGAAACCATGAAGGACCTACTTTCCAAGATTCTCTAATACATATATCATTTTCCAAATGTTCAGACACATTCTCTAATAAGTTATGGACTTGAAAATTGAATATTCACCGTACAGATAAGCAAATTCAGTTACTTGATATCACTTTTTTAAAGAAGTTTATTATGTTGAAAACATTTTTTGGGGAGGGGGATATGATTAGTTGAATTTTTTTCAGAATTAAACTTGATATTACATTAACTTCAGATAAATATAAAAACACTTCCTTTATTCCTATGAAGAGGTTAGTTGGAAAAGACAGAAGAAAAATTGAAGACACAGTCAATTATTTTCTACCATTAAATATGTCAAATGAGTATCCAATGAAATTACAGGTCGGTTAAAATGTAATATTGGGAGATAACTGTTATTTCCAGATAATTCGCTTCGACTTTTTTCAATGGTGTACAATTATATATTTTGAAGAAGAAAAAGTAAACTCTTCAGCACTGATGAACTCCTGAGAAACAAATAGCAAGACAATAGGAACAATAAAACAAGTCATAAACGGGTTATTGGCCAGACTACATTTTTGTGACTGAAAACTTTCAATATTCCTAATAAAATTCCATTGGAAAATTAAGCTTCACGGTAAAGAATATACAAATGATTAATAACAGGTATGACTTTTTCGAGGATTGACTGTCAGATACTTTTTGCTGAAATATTTTATGGGGTGAAGGGGATTTTTTCAGTATAAATTCCATTTTCTGTAAGAATATCAAATCAATTTACAATTATTTGATCGATACAACAGGAACACTCAAATAATCCATGAAGGACCTACTTTCCAGACTGCCATTATTGTCTTAATAAATATAATTTTCCAAATGATCAAGACACATTCTCTAAAAACTTGTAAATGGAAATTCTTATTGGACTTGAAGATTCTTGGTACAGATAAGCAATTTCAGTTCATATTCCTTTTTTAACGAATTTGAAGTTTTTTCTGTTGAAAACATTTGTGGGTGGGAGGGGAATATGATGACTTGAATTTTTTTCAGAATCAAACTTGATACTTCGTTGACTGCAGAGAAATATAAAAACACTTTATTCTTATGAAGAGGTCAGTTGGAAAAGACAGAGGAAACATTGAATTCCACCATTAATCACCTCAAATGAGTACCCAATGAAATGACAGGTCCGTTAAATTGTAATATTGGGAGATAACTGTTATTTCCAGATAATTCTCTTCAGCTTCTTTCAATGATTTACAATTATATAGTCAAAGAAGGAAAAGCAAACTCTTCAGCACTGATGAACTTTTGAGAACAAATAGCAAGGCAATAGGAACAATAAAACAAACCATAAAAGGGTTTTTTACCAAACTACATTTTTGTGATTAAAAACTTTCAATATGCCTAAAACATTTTCATTGCAAAATGAAGCTTTACTGTAAAGAATATACAAATGATTACGTAACAGGTATGACTTTTTCGTGGATTGATTATTTAAGATAATTTTGCATTTAAACATTTTATGGGGGATTGTTATGAGATAGATTTTTTCAGCATAAATTCCATTTTCTGTAGACGAATATCAAATCAATTTACAATTATTTGATCGATACAACAGGAACACTCAAATAATCCATGAAGGACCTACTTTCCAGACTGCCATTATTGTCTTAATAAATATAATTTTCCAAATGATCAAGACACATTCTCTAAAACTTGTAAATGGAAATTCTTATTGGACTTAAGATTCTTGGTACAGATAAGCAAATTTCAGTTCATATTACTTTTTTAACGAATTTGAAGTTTTTTCTGTTGAAAACATTTGTGGGTGGGAGGGGGATATGATGACTTGAATTTTTTTCAGAATCAAACTTGATACTTCGTTGACTGCAGAGAAATATAAAAACACTTTATTCTTATAAAGAGGTCAGTTGGAAAAGACAGAGGAAACATTGAATTCCACCATTAATCACCTCAAATGAGTACCCAATGAAATGACAGGTCCGTTAAATTGTAATATTGGGAGATAACTGTTATTTCCAGATAATTCTCTTCAGCTTCTTTCAATGATTTACAATTATATAGTCAAAGAAGGAAAAGCAAACTCTTCAGCACTGATGAACTCTTGAGAACAAATAGCAAGGCAATAGGAACAATAAAACAAACCATAAAAGGGTTTTTTACCAAACTACATTTTTGTGATTAAAAACTTTCAATATGCCTAAAAAATTTTCATTGCAAAATGAAGCTTTACTGTAAGGAATATACAAATGATTACGTAACAGGTATGACTTTTTCGTGGATTGATTATTTAAGATAATTTTTGCTTTAAACATTTTATGGGGGGGGGGTTGTTGAGATAGATTTTTTTCAGCAATAAATCCATTTTCTATAGACGAATATCAAATCAATTTACAATTATTTCGATCGATACAAGAGAACACTCAAAATAATCCATGAAGATCTACTTTTCAGACTGCCAAGATTGTCTAATACATTATTTTTCCAAATGATCAATACACATTCTCTAAAAACTTGCTGATGGAAATTCTTATTTTATATATAATTCCTTTATTTTAGTTATATGAACTAATACAAATGATCATTTATTGGACTTGAAGATTCTCGGTACAGTTTTTTCTGTTGAAAATATTTGTGGGGGGAGAGGGATATGATGACTTCGATTTTTTCAGAATTAAACTTGATATTTCTTTGAATGCCGGGAAATAGGAAAACACTTCATTTATTCTTATGAAGAGTTCAGTCGGAAAAGACAGGAAACATTGAAGGCTACCAATATCCAGACACTTTTATTTTTTATTTTCTACCCAATGAAATGGCAGGTCGGTTAAAATGTTATATTGGGAGATAACTGTTATTTCCAGATAATTCTCTTCGACTTCTTTCAATGGTTTACATTATATATTCAAAGGAAAGCAAACTTTCGCACTGATGGACTTCCGAGAAACAAATAGCAAGGCAATAGGAACAATAAAACAAACCATAAACGGGTTATTTACCAAAGACAATTTTATTTCAAAAAAAAATCCATTGGAAAATGAAGCTTTACGGTAAAGAATGTACAAATGATTAAGTAACAGGTATGACTTTTTCGTGGATTGACTATTTCAGATAATTTTTGCTTAAACATTTCATGGGGGGAAAGGGATTGTTATGAGAGATTTTTTTTCAGCAATACATTCTATTTTGTTTAGACGAATATCAAATCAATTACAATTATTTCGATCGATACAAGAGGAACACTCAAAGAATCCATGAAGGACCCACTTTCCAGACTGCCAAGGTTCTCTAATATATAATTTTCCAAATGATCAGACACATTCTCTAATAACTTTAGATGGAAATTCTTATTGGACTTGAATATTGAAGATTCACGGTACAGATAAGCAAATTCAGTTACTTGATATGACTTTTTTAATGAATTTGAAGTTTGTCCTGTTGGAAACATTTGTGGGTTGGATTTTTTTCAGAATTGAACTTGGTATTTTATTGACTGCAGAGAAATGTATACACTTCCTTTATTCCTATGAAGAGGTTAGTTGAAAATGCTGAGAGGAAAAATTGAAGGCTAACAATATCCAGACACAAAATCAATTATTTTCTACCATTAAACATATCAAATGAGTACCCAGTGAAATCACAGGTCGGTTAAAATGTAATATTGGGAGATAACTCCATTGGTAAATGAAACTTCAACATAAAGAATATACAAATAATTAGTAACAGGTATGACTTTCTTGGATTAACTATTTAGGTAAAATATTTTTTGGGGGAAGGGGATTGTTACGAAATAGATTTTTTCAGCTATAAATTCCATTTTCTGTTGACGAATATCGAATCAATTTACAATTATTTTAATGAAGAAGCAGTTGGTGAAGATGCCGAGGGAAAATTGAAGGTTATCAATTTACAGTTAGCATGGGCTGACAGGTCGGTTAAAATGGAATAGTGGGAAATCATTTTGATATTTCCAAAACTTCTTGTGTGGGGGGGGGATTATGATGATTTTTACAGAATCAGCTTTATATTTGACTATAGAAAAATAAAAACTTCATTCCAAAGAGAGGAAAACTTGAGCCTAAAATTTTCTGGATACATGGAATATTTTTCCCCAATATACTATCCATTTGAATATCCATCGGAGTGATATTTTGTAAATGACCGAGGAACTTCTATCAAGTTTTGTTTGGACCTGAGGAAAATGAAGATCTACAGCACAGAATATGCAAATAAGTAACACCAGGTATAGCTTTTTCGTGAATGAATAAAATCTGTTATTTTGTGCAAGGGAGGGGGGAATTATGAGGTAGATTTTTCTCCTGATTTCAGTTTTAATATTTGGTGCAGAAAGATAGCGAATTTAAGTACTGACAATATCCTGAGAACTGTTATCGCAACAACAAAGGCACTGGCAATAGGAACAGTAAAACAAACCAAGAAGGACTTTAAGAGGCGACAGATAGATTTTTTTAAGATTTCCTTTGAATCATTCTAATTTTTCAGAATAATACATACACCATATGCAATTAATTAGGTATGGATTTTTTGTGAATTCAAATTGTTCTAGTCAGTTTCTGTTGAAACATTTAGTGGGGGAAGGGGGATATGATGAGGTTGATTTTTTTATAGAAAATAATTTTCAATCTTCTCAATGAAGAGCTACTACCGAACTGAAGAGGAAATATTGAAGATTAGCAGTTTCTGATACATATCAAAATGATTTTCTTCTGGTATTCATCCAAATGTAGTGACCAATGATACGGAACCGTGGGAGATGTTGGTCTCCAGATTATTTGCCTGGACTCCTTCCAAACCGTTGACAATGTACTGGTAAAGTTGAAAGAATCGTTTTGCATGGAAAATTAATAGCCCCTACAATAGGAACAATAATACCGAAACCAGGAAGAGTTTGGCTTCTTCTTAACGATTGAAGTAGCAGGATATGGCTTTTTTGTGACTTTGATGTCGTTTTGTAGAATACTTTTGAAGCATTTTGTGGGGGAAGGGGAATATGATGAGGATTGTTTCAGATCTTAATTTATAATGTGGTACAGAATTTTTTAAATAATTTCGATGGAGAAGAAAAATTGAATGGTTATCATCTTCCGGATAAATAATCAGAATGAGTCTACCAGTATAGTTTCAATATGAATATCCAGTGAAATGGCAGGTTGGTTAAAATGGAATAATGGTAAATTATTTCGATTTCAAGAGATTTGGCTGAGGTAATATGCATTCAAGGATACAGGATCCAACATGCAGATACTGCAAGTATTATCAAATAACATTGCATCAAATGGAAGGATTCATCATGTATACATACTGCAAGGATTATCAAGTAACATATTTTTTATGGGTAATAGGGGCGGGGCATTACCGTGTAGAAAATATTTGTTTTCAGCCATTATACTTTCCAATTGAAAATCTATCGAAGTGACAGGTCAGTTGAAGCGAAATACTGGGAGAGTAGCTTTGATGATCTCGTGAAACGTTATCCATAACAATGCCGTTGGAAGGAACAATGACTATAAAGGACATTTTTCCCAAATTATATCAATATTATAGTTAGAATTCTTTAAATGATTGAGAATCTATAATACTCTTGTGTCATGGAATGTGTCACTGGGCTTGAGGAAAATGAAGATGGGTAGAACAGAATATGCAGGATCGGTAACAGGGTATGCTTTTTTGTGAAGTTGAAAACTTTCAGTTGCTTTGTTTTTTGTGGGGGGGGTTATATGAGGTTGATTTTTTCAGATTTTAGTTCTATATTTGGTGCTTCAATGAAGAGACAGTTGGCAAAGATGGAGACGAGAAAATTAAGGATATACCTTCCAATTGAATATTAATGTAACAAGGTCTGGTTGAAATAGTGAGAGATAATTGTGATTTCCATAATTTTTTCTCTTGTACTTTTATCAAAGTTTAAAAATTGAACTTAGCATTGGCTGAACAAATGCAGTGACAATAGGAACAACGAAATTGAAACCAAGGAGTTCGACATTATTCTAAGTATTCTAGTTACTTTCTGTTGAAACATTTAGGGGGGGAAGGGGTATTATTCCAAATCTATTTTTATAGCTAAACAATTTTCGATTATTTCAATGAAGAGCTACTGCCTAAGCTGAAGATGAAACATTGAAGATACATATCAAAATAATTTTCTTCTGGTATTCTTTCCAATTGAATTATCCACTGAAGTGACCAATGACATGGAACCGTGGGATATGTTAGTTTCCAATTATTTGCCTGACTTTTTCGAACAGTTGAGATGTACTGGTAAAGTGAAGAATCTTTTGCATGGAAAATTAAAAGGAACAAAATACGAAACGAAGAATCTAATATGAGTTTGGCTTCTTCTAAATGATTGAGAGTAACAGGATATGGCTTTTTTGTGACTTTGATGTCTTTCTGTAGATTACTTTTGAAGCATTTTGTGGGGGAAGGGGAATATGATGATTGTTTCAGATCTATAATGTGGTAGAGAAAAATTGAAAATTTTCAATAATTTCGATGGAGAAGAAAAATTGAATGGGTAATCATCTTCCGGATATATAATCAGAATGATTTTCTACCAGTTTAGTTTCAATATGAATATCCAGTGAAATGGCAGGATGGTTGAAATGGAATAGTGGGAAATTATTTTGATTTCAATATTATTTGCTTGGGTTCTTTCCAAATTGATGATTGCTGAACTTATGAAAAATACTTGGCAGAGGCAGTAGGGATCCAATGGAAAAGGGATTCATCATATAGCTACTAACAGGATTATCAAGTAACATTGCATTCAATGGATACTGCAAGGATTATCAAGTAACATATTTTTCTTGGGTAATAGGGGGGGATATCCATGTGGAAAATATTTGTTTTCAGTCAGTATACTTTTCAAGTAAAATCCATGAGTGACAGGTCAGTTAAAAGGAAATAGTGGAGATAACATCAAATTATTCAACTAGACTCTTTTCAAATGGTTAACCGTGATGCAGCTTTGATGATCTCATGAGAACTGTTAACCGTAACAAATGCCGTGACAAAAGGAACAATAACTATGGAGGACATTTCTCCCAAATTCTATCAGATTATAGTTAGTAAAATTCTTTGAAGGATCTATAATATTGTGTGCATGGAATGTGTCACTGGGCTTGAGAAAAATGAAGATCGGCAGAACAGAATATGCAGGATCGGTAACAGGGTATGGCTTTTTGTGAAGTTGAAAACTTTCAGTTGCTTTGTTTTTTGTGGGGGGAGGGGGTGTTATGATGAGTGGATTTTTTCAGATTTTAGTTCTATATTTGGTGCAGACAAATAGCAAATTGATCTTCAATGAAGATACAGTTGGCAAAGATGGAGAGGAGAAAATGAAGGATGTCGGTCTCCGGATACCATATACCTTCCAATTGAATATTAATGAAACAAAGTCTGGTTGAAATAATAGTAAGAGATAATTGTGATTTCCAGAACTTTTTTCTCTTGTACTTTTATTAAAAGTTTAAAAATTGAACTTTAGCATTAGCTGAACAAATGCAGTGACAATAGGAACAACGAAATTGAAACCAAGGACTTCCACGTTATTCTAAGTATTCTAGTACTTTTTGTTGAACATAAGTGGGGGGAGGGGATATGATAAGGTGGCTTTTTTTAGATTCCAAATCTATTTTTATAGCTAAACAATTTTGATTATTTCAATGAAGAGCTACTGCCTAAGCTGAAGATGAAATATTGAAGATACATGTCAAAATGGTTTTCTTCTGGTATTCTTTCCAATTGAATTATCCACTGAAGTGACCAATGACATGGAACCGTGGGATATGTTAGTTTCCAGATTATTTGCCTGAACTTTTTCGAACAGTTGACGATGTACTGGTAAAGTAGAAAGAATCGTTTTGCATGGAAAATTAATAGCCACAACAGGAACAATAATACCGAAACCAGGAAGAACCTTCTAATATGAGTTTGGCTTTTCTAAATGATTAAGAGTAACAGGATATGGCTTTTTTGCGACTTTGATGTCTTTCTGTAGATTACTTTTGAAGCATTTTGTGGGGGAAGGGGAATATGATGATTGTTTCAGATCTATAATGTGGTGAGAAAATTGGAAAATTTTCAATAATTTCGATGGAGAAGAAAAATTGAAAGTGTAAATCATCTTCCGGATACATAATCAGAATGATTTTCTACCAGTATAGTTTCAATATGAATATCCAGTGAAATGGCTGGATGGTTAAAATGGAATAGTGGGAAATTATTTTGATTTCAATATGGATTTGCTTGGGTTCTTTCCAAACTGATGATTGCTGAACTTATGAAAAATACTTGGCTGAGGCAATAGGCATCCAATGGAAAAGGGATTCATCATATAGCTACTACAAGGATTATCAAGTAACATTGCATTCAATGAATACATACTGCAAGGATTATCAAGTAACATATTTTTCTATGGGTAATAGGGGGGATATCCATGTGGAAAATATTTGTTTTCAGCCAGTATACTTTCCAAGTAAAAATCCATCGAAGTGACAGGTTAGTTAAAATTATATAGTGGGAGATAATCCTCAAATTATTCAACTGGGCTCTTTTCAACTGGTTAACTGTGATGCAGCTTTGATGATCTCTTGAGAACTGTTAACCGTAACAAATGCCATGACAAAAGCAGATGAATTTGGGAAAATGGAATTGTCTCGGAAATTATTTTGATTCATTATTATTAACAATTCTTTCCAAATATATTGCTGACATGGAAATACTTGGCAGGGCAGTAGGGAAATGAAGGATTCATCAGATACTACTAGCAGGATTATCAGTACTTGCATTAATTGATACTGAAAATTTCAAGTCTTTTTTCTATGGGAGGGGATATCCATGTGGATTTTTGTTTTCAGTCTATATTTTCAGTAAAATCATAATTGATCGTTAAAGGAAGATAGTGGCAGATAACATCAAATTACAATAGACTCTTCAAAGTTAACCGCATGAGCTTGATGATCCAAGAGAACAAATTCACGTGACAAAAGGAAAATAACTACGATGATATTTCTCCCAAATTCTATCTAGGAATAGTCTGGAAAAATTCTTGAGAAGTGATCTATATTATGAATTGGGTGATGGAATGATCATGAGCTTGAAGAAAATGAAGATCAGCAGAATACAATATGCAGGATCGGTAACAGGGTATGGCATTTTTGTGAAACTGAAAACTTTCAGTTGCTTTTTTTTTGTGGAGGGTGGGGGAGTTATGATGAGGTGGATTTTTCAGATTTTAGTTCTATATTCGGTGCAGACAAATAGGAAATTGATCTTCAATGAAGAGACAGTTGGCAAAGATGGAGAGAAGAAAATGAAGGATGTCGGTCTCCCGACACCATATACTTTGCATTTGAATAAAACTTATCGTTGATAATGAACAAAAAAAAATGCAATGATGACTGGAACAACGAAATCGAAATCAAAACAAAGGTCTTCCACATTATACGTTTATACTTCTAAAAAAATTGGTGTGGGGCAGGGTTATGATGAAGGTGGATTTTTTCCAGATTTCGAGTCTATTTTGGGATAGACAAATAGCAAACAAAATATTCCATTGATGAGCCACAGCCGAAGATGGAGAGACGAAATATTGAATGAAAATATTTTTCTTTGCAATTGAATCATCAATTGTCATCGAATTGAAATGCTGGGAAATAATTTTCGAATTCAGATTATTTTTTTGTACTTTCTCTGAACAGTTGATGGTAAAGTTATAAAATTGTCTTGAATAAAATAATCAAGACAATAGGAACAATGAAGAGTGAATTCCATAGATTCTCCAATAACCTTTTGCATCTTAAACTTGTGAAACCTATATTTGTTGATGGAAGAATTCTAATTGTACTCTGGAAAAATGGAGGTCTGTATAGAATATGCAGGTAATCAGTAGCAGGGTATGGCTTTTTGTCTTTCTGTAGATTTCGTTTGAACATTTTTTGGGGGGAGGGGAATATTATGAGGATTTTTTCAGAACTCATATGTAGATGGAAAAATGTCAATTTTCACTTATTTGGATGGAGAGGCAAGAATGGAGATGAAAAAATGACTCAACCAGCTTACGGATACATGAGCCTAGATTCAAAATGAATATCCATTGAAATGGTAGCAGGTTGGATAAAATGTATTAGTGGGAACTGATTTTGCTTGGACTCCTATCAAACAGATGATTGGTAAAGTTGTGAAAGCTCTGATGATCATACTGTGTTGCGACAATTACCATTTTTGAAAAAGGATTTATTTTCTACATTATATTGGGACTACCAAGTGAATTTTTTTTGCAATTGGGGAGGGAATTCCTTATAGTAAAAACTTTTTTCAGTAGAATGTTTCGATCTCACAATACTCTGGATAACCTTGTTGCCTCATGGCCAATGAGAATATACCAAATGGAAGATAAATCTGCTTGCATGGATAAATTAACCTGTGGGAGGCATGAATCGACTCAGTTCTTCCTTGTGAGTTGAGAATACAAACTGGACCTTGGTATTGAGTGTTAAATGGATTTGAAGATAAGGTCGGTGCTAGTTTTTATTTCAGATGTCTGAAATTGTGGGAAAATAGCAAAGACTTTCAATGGTTTTGAGAACCCGCCAATTGTCCACTGGAAAATTGTGCAGGTTGGTTACTTTGACAAAGCAGGGAAAATATTGTTTTTACAGATGACACATTGGGATGAATTTAGGTCCTGCCAGAAACTTCAAAATGGACATTTGAACAATTTATGCCCCCTTTTGTTGAGGTGCAGTCTGTTCAACAGCTATAAGGGATTTAGTTTTGGTTTTCATATAAGAATGGTTTCATAGTTTCCTTACTAAAAAATACCTTTGAATTATTCCATGTTGTATCAACGCCTATACATCCAGGAGTTGATGAAGATGTTGTTAAAACAGTCGCAGAAATACCTTTCAATTGAAATAAAAATCACTTTGACCTCTGAAATTCCAAAGTTACAACGGGCACTTATGGTATAACCTACTGGCGTTGGATTACAGGTTAGTTGAATTAGAAAGGAGAAATACATTTTTCTAGTGATGGAATGGACAGATTCCTCTATGAAGAGCAAGTGCAGTAACACGTCTGTTTGACGAATGCGGTCGCGGTCATAAGCGAATTTTAGAAATAATCCTACCCTGAATCGAAACAGGTCAATTTATTTCCAACGAGAAAATTGGGGAACTGAAATATGTCTGAAAACACTTCAGGTGCCTAGTGAATGGTGTACTCCAGGATTTCTACTTGCTGAGTCTGAATGTCAGGTCAGTCATCAGTTTTGAAACACTACTTTTGTTTTCCAGATTGCAAAAAAGTGTACATTATATTTTGACCTCTGCTAGCTATGGTTTGAACCAATCATAATTATGTGATTAATAATGATATTATATCACAGCATATATTTGCCGGGTCTAAAAGGCAAGTTTCATACTTTTCGACACGGTTGGTATTCATATTTTCCAGATTTTAATTTCGATACGAACTTGAATGAAATGTTTTATCACTGGAAATCGAAGAGGACAATGATCAATGGCTTAGTTTGAATGAAACTGCCAGCTTCTTTCGGGAAATGAATGGTGTTTTTCAGATTCCAAAAGATTTAGCTTAAACCTCCCATTCAAAGTTTTCCCAACTAATGATACTTCTAGAAGCACTTCTGAGTCATTGCTTGATAAAAAAGGGCATCATGGAATAAATCATTTCCTAAGGCTAAGGCAAGTCTATCAACTTCTTTTCAATTATGCTTTCAGATTTTTCCCCTTTGGTCTGAATATTGGGTTATTACTACGCTAATGGATATAGAGCAATCCTCTCCCAATATTTGGCAAGTCCTTTGTATATTTCAAAAACAAGTTTATTTTACAGGTTAAAGTAACGACTGAACTTTTGTATGATTTTAAACCAAAACCAAGTAATGAGGATAAAGGACTGATCCTTTTTCTAGAAGGCAAGTCTCTTATTTCGTTCCTAGAAACCAATAGTGTTTTTCAGATTCCCTTGAGCTTTGGCATGAAAATTTTTGCTTTAACCACCAGCCTTTCCGATATGGAGCCTGATAAGTACAAATATATTAACCTCTGCGGTCCAATCTTGTCTTTTTCGAAAAACTAATCGTACTTTACAGATTTTAAAAACTTTGGCTGAACTTAAGAATTTTCATCCGTAACCAAAAACATTGTCAAAAAGTATTACATCAAGTTTAAAAGGTCCCATCCCACTTTGTTCTGGATTAAAAAGAATTACCACCCGAAATATTCTGCTGTTGAGGACATGGACATCTCATCGGAACAAAACCTCTGCCGAGTCTAATAGCAAGTCTTGCATTATTCTTTTCGAGAAACAAAGTATTTTGCAGATATCCATGGCTTTTTATGAATTTTCAACGAAAAATATTTCTTCATCCTCTGCCAAACATACTTCAAGAATCACAATCAATCAAGAAAAGGAAGCATGCAGAGTCTAAATGGCAAGACCTTTGTATATAATTTCGAAAAACAAAAAATATTTTACAGACTATTAGGACTAAACTTTTGCATGAAATGTTTTCCAAAACCGATGTATTGTTCGATCAAGAGGGATATAACGAGCAGATCCTTTACCCATTATGAAGGCAAGTCTTTAATTTCGTTCCAGATACTAAGTGTTTTCCAGATTCCAGTAGCTTTGGCATGAATTATCAACATTCAATTCAACAAATCAAAGCTAATAGTCCTCCACGGGGTCGAATTGGCATTTTTTTCTGTCTCTTTCGAAAAACATACTATTTTTCAGATTTCAATAAATTAGTGAACTTTGATTTTGTCAGCCATCACCAGAAACATTTGCAAGCAGAAGAACATCTAAAGGTTTACATTTTTGGCCAAGTTTGAAAATAATTTGCTGATCATCTCATCGGAACAAATCCTCTGCCGGTCTAATGGCATTATCTCATAGAGAAATAAAAGTATTTTGCAGATTTCAATAAAAAAATCGCAATCCACTGCCAGACATACTAGACAGTGTCACAATCGATCAAGAGAGAAAATTGAGCAAATCCTTTGCAGAGTCTAATTGGCAAGTCCTTTGTATATCATTTCGAAAAACAAATAGTGTTTTACAGATTGCATTGATATGGGACTCAATTTGAGCTAAACTTTTGCATGAAATATTTTCTACCCAAAACAGAATTTTTGTTGATCAAGAAGGATATAACGGAGCAGCCCTTTACCCAGTCTTGAAGGCAAGTCTCTCATTTCTTTCCTAGACATCAAGTGCTTTCCAGATTCCAGTAGCTTTGGCGTGAAGTATCTAACAGTGTTTTCTCTTCAACCTCCAAAAGATCCTGAAAGGCGAATGGGAATGGGCGAATCAGACCAAAATCTTCGTAGAGTTTAATGGCAAGTTTTTCCGAAAACATAATATTTTTCAGATTTTTAATTACTTTGGACTGAATTTTCGAATTGTAACCAAGATAGCATCATAACGGAGCACATTAGTCAAGTTTTGAAGGAACATCTTACTTTTTTGTCTGAATTTTCCAAAATAAGTTTTTGACATCTATTCAGGAACAAATTCTTCGCCGAGTCTAATGCAACTCTAGCATTATTCTTTTCGAGAAACGAAAGTATTTTGCAGATCAATTTTGGAAGAAAAATGTTTTGTCATCGCTGCCAGACAAACTCCATCATGTCACAACTGATCAAGAAAAAGGAAATTTAGAAAAGCTCTGCTAAGTCTAATTGGAAAGTCCCTTCTACATCATTTCGAAAAACAGATAGTATTTTACAGATTACATTAATTTGGAACTCAACTTGGGCTGAACCTTTGCATGAAATGTTTTCTTTCCAAAACCGATTTATTGGTCGATCAAGAGGGATATAACAGGGCAGCTCCTTATAACCCTGTCTGAAAGGCAAGTCTTGTGTTTCGTTCCTTGGAAGTGTTTTTCAGATTCCAGAGCTTGGGTGAAGTATCAAATATTGTTTTCTCTTCAACTGTAAAAGTTCCGAAAATAGAGTGTGGAAAGGACAAATCGAGCTAGCCCTTCATATGGCAAGTTTTTTTGTATTTTTCGAAAAATGAATCGTATTTTCCAGATTTTAACTGCACTTTTGAATATATATTTCACCCGTAACTTTCACGTAAAATGTTTTTTATACAAATCCGATTTATCAGTTGATCAAGGATATAACAGAGCAGCTCGTTTACTGAGTCTTGAAGGCAAGTCTCTCATTTCTTTCCTAGACATCAAGTGTTTTCCAGTTCCAGTAGCTCTAGCAAGTGGATCTTGATCGGGAAAGAATAAATCAATGCTAAGGCTCTGCTGGTTTTATATGGCAAGTTTTTATGTGTTTTCCAAAAAAAAAATGATATTTTCCAGATTTTAGTTGTTGGAATGACACTTGTATGAAATGTTTTTTATCCATAACCGACTTGTGTTGGTCAATCAAGAAGGATATCGCGACAGCGACAGATACCAAATGTTTTCCAGATAACCGTAGATTTGGCGTGAAGAATCATAATTGTCTCTTCAACCACCAGAAGTTCCTAAAATGGAGCCTGATCGTGAAACAGTAAAACAGACCAAAATCTTCGAGGTGTCTAAATGGCAAGTTATTATTGCGTTTTTTTTTTCGAAAACACATTTTCCAAATTGGACTGAAATTTTGATGAGTATTGGTCACCCTTAACTTTCGCATGAAATGTTTTTCATACAAAACCAATTTATTGATGGACCAAGAAGGGTATCTATCATATATCATATTAGCAACAACACCTCAACATTTGTTACCAGTTACGCAGATGACACCAACATACTAATAATAGAAGAAAATATGGAAAGTTTGAGAAAAACCACAGCAGATATATACAGTAAAATAAATCTTTGGTCAGAACAGAATAATTTAAAACTCAACAAAAACAAAACTAATATTATCATATTCTCTACTCGCAGTCCAAACAATATTGATATACCTTTAAATAATGAAATGATAAGCCCAGTTGAAACAGTAAATATGCTCGGAATTGTTCTGGACCGAAAACTATCATGGCATCCCCATATTGATGCACTCTGTAATAAATTGAAAAAATGTTGCTACTCCATTAGGTTCACGTCTAACCACTGTAGTATCAATGTATTGAAAACCTTGTATCACGCCAATTTGCATTCCCACATTCGTTACGGTATTCTGAACTGGGGCACTGGTGCAGCCGTGCAAAGGGTATTCCTAATTCAAAAATATGTGATAAGAATAATTGCTCAACTAGGATACAGGGAGTCATGCAGAAATGCATTTGAAGAACTGAATATTCTGACAGTCGCCAGCACATATATTCTAGAATCATGTGCATATGTATATAAACATAAATCCATCTTTCAACCATATCAACATGAACACAATACTCGTTCCAAGGGTCTGTTGGTGTCAAATGCTCATAGAACAGCGTTGTATGAAAAAAGTGTAGATTTTAATGGCTGTAAATTCTACAATATACTTCCTGAAGATATTAAGGATTCTCCGAGTTCTCATGTTTTTAAATATAGGCTAAAGAAACTGCTGCTTCAAATGAACTGTTACAGTTTTCAGGAATTTATCGAGCAACTATAAATTACAGACTGAGTGATAGCTCATTCATATTCATAATATAGGTGACTTACCATCATCAATGATATGATGATAAATTACCCAATTAATTTTATATTTACTTATTTACTTGTTAGTCTTGTGTTGACTTTATACTCTTGTATCTATATACTTAATATACATTTGGTTTTGTTGACTTTTCTCCAATTATTGTACATTGTAACATTACTGCAACAACTGTACTTTAATTTGAGAAAAAAAAATTATTTTATTATTATCATAACAGCATAGATCTTTGCCTAGTCTGAAGGCAAGTATATTATGTTATTTCTAGATATCAAGTATTTTCCAGATTCCAGTAGCTTTGTCGTGAAGTATGAAACATTGTTTTCTCTTCAACCACCAAAAATTGGGCCTGATAGGAAAATAGAAATCAGACCAGAATTTTCGTAATGTTTTTTTTTTCGAGAACAAATAGTATTTTTTAGATCTTATTATAACTTTGGACTGAGCTGACCATCAAAATGGAGCTCATCTTCAACGAAGTTTGAAAGAATTTACTCTTTGGTATGAATTTTTTTTACTACCAGAAATAATGATAAGGAGGGACATCTATTCAGGAACAAATCCTTCGTTCTAATGGCAAGTCTAGTATTTTTCTTTTCGAGAAACAAAAATGTTTTGCAGATTTTGATAGCTTTGGTCTGAACCTTCAAAGAAAATACTTTGTCGTCCACTGCTAGACGTACACCCCACGGTGGCACAATTGAGCAAGAAAAAGGACATGGATCACTTTTTTTGCAGAGTCTAATTGGCAAGTCTGTTGTAAATCATTTCGAAAAGCAATAGTAATTTACAGGTGTCAATAACTTGGGACTGAACATAAAATATATTTTGATCTGATTGGTTGATCAAGACGTGTATAACAGAGCAGATCCTTTCAAGATTCCAGTAATTTTGGCAAGAAGTATCAAACATCTACGCCTAAAGCACTAAAATTCCGAAAATGAAGCCGAATCGGGAAAGGACTTTTCAGAGCTACTCCTCCTTGGGGCCTATATGGCAAGTTTTTTTTCTTGTTCGAAAAACATTGTATTTTCCAGATTTCATTAACTTTGTACTGCATCAAGCAGAACCACATAAGTTTGAAAGATATATACCACCTTTTGTTATGAATAAAAAAAAAGGCTTTTCATTTGCTACCGGAAGTATTCTGTTGATAAGGATGGACATTTCATCGGAACAAATCCTCTGCAGAGTTAATGGCAAGTCTTGCTTTATTCTTTCCGAGAAACAAAAACTATTTTGCAGATTTCAATAGCTCCCAGGCTGAATTGTCAACGAAAAATGTACGTCTCCACTGCCAGACAGCTGAAAGTTCCAAAAGTGAAGCTTGTCGGGAGAGGACATATCAGAGCTAATCCTCCACCGGGTCTTTTGGCAAGTTTTTCTGTCTTTTTCGAAAAACATCATATTTTCCAGATTTCAATAACGTTGGACTGAAAAGACTAAGTCATCCCTTACCAATATCATTGCTAAAAAGAACATAAAAATAGAGCACATCTTTTGCCAAGTTTGAAAAATTTTTACTTTTTGGTTGGAATTTCCAAAAAATATAGGGACAAATCCTTCGCTGAATATAATGGCAAGTCTAGCATATTCCTTTTGAGAAACAAAAAACTGTTTTACAGATTTTGATAGCTTTGGCTGAATTTTCAAGAAAATACTTCATCTTCCATGTAGAAGTACCTCCACACTGTCAGAACAGAAGAAAAAGGACATGGATCAAATCATTTGCAAAATCTAATTGGCAAGTGTTTTGTGTATCATTTCAAGAAACAAAAGTATTTTTCAGGTTTCGATACTTTGACAAAGTGTTTGCATAAAATGTTTCATCCTATACGGGTCATTGGCCGATCAAGGATATAAAATCCTTCCTGAATATAATGCAAGTTTAGCATACTCTTTCGAGAAAAAAAAAACTATTTCACAGATTTTGAAGCTTGGCCTGAATTTTCAAAGAAAATACCTAAACGTTCCATGCTAGAAGTACCTCCACACTGTCAGAATTGATCAAGAAAAAGGACATGGATCAAATCATTTGCAGAATCTAATTGGCAAGTGTTTTGTTTATCATATCTATTTTCAAAAAAGTCTTACAGTGTTATAAATACTCATCTTACCAAGTCATTGGCCTACAAGGATATAAAATCCTTCGCTGAATTTAATGGCAAGTTTAGCATACTCCCTTTTCAATAAACAAAAAACTGTTTTACAGATTTTGAGCTTTGGCCTGAATTTTCAAAGAAAATACTTCAGCGTTCCATGCTAGAAGTACCTCCACACTCAGAATTGATCAAGAAAAAGGACATGGATCAAATATTTGCAGAATCTAATTGGCAAGTGTTTTGTGTATCATTTCCAGAAACAAAAGTATTTTACAGGTTTTGATAACTTTGGACAAGTGTTTGCTTAAAATGTTTTCATCCTATACCGGGTCATTGGCCGATCAAGGATATAAAATCCATCGCTGAATATAATGGCAAGTTTAGCATACTTCTTTTCGAGAAAAAAAACTATTCTACAGATTTTGAAAGCTTTGGCCTGAATTTTCAAAGAAAATACTTCTATCGTTCCCTGCTAGAAGTACACTCCACACTGTCAGAATTGATCAAGAAAAAGGACATGGATCAAATCATTTGCAGAATCTAATTGACAAGTGTTTTTGTGTATCATTTCGAGAAACAAAAGTATTTTGGAGGTTTTGATAACTTTGGACCAAGAAGTGTTTGCATATTAGATTCTATTGGCAAGTGTTTTGTATATCATTTCGAGAAACAAAACTATTTTACTAGTTTCGATAACTTTGCACCAACAAGTGTTTGCATAAAATGTTTTCATCCTATACCGGGTCATTGGCCAATCAAGGATATAAAATCCTTCGCTGAATATAATGGCAAGTTTAGCATACTCCTTTTCGAGAAACAAAAAACTTTTTACAGATTTTGATAGCTATGGCCTGAATTTTCAAAGAAAATACTTCATCGTTCCCTGTGAGAAGTACACCCCACTCTGTCAGAATTTTTTTAAAAAAAGTATTTACAGTTTCGTAACTTTGGACCAAGTGTTTATAAAATTTTTCCAGGGTGGATATAAAATCTTGCTGAATATAAGTTTAGCATACTCCTTTTATTTTATTTTGAATAACTAATATTATTTTCTAATATACTGTCTGAAATATTATCAATAAGAGGACATTATACGTATCGTCTTTTATGTTGAAAAACAATTTTTCTTGTTAGAATTCAATAACTTTGGCACGAACCTCAAACTCACCACTGAGTCTTTGTTCAAGAATGAAATTGTTGCTCAATAGATCTAAACTGAATCTTGAATAATGGATTTTTATAAGGAAAGTTAATAGCTTTGCATTTGTGGACGAAGTCACAATTGCATGTTTTTTGCAAGTGCAAATCACCCTACTGGATTGACTAGAGATGGTTTTTCTTAAGTTGTCTTGAGCTGCATATTTCTATTATGCATGTTTCTCTGTTAACACTTGAATAAATCACTAATAAGTTCATTGGTATGTGTCTGAGAAAGGAGGAATTTTTTTTTTCAGGGTATCTACAGCATGGTGAGACCAATACTTATTTGGAGAGAAAAAAAGCATCATTTTGACACTTTCTTACATAGAATTCCAATAATCTAATAGCACTAGTTTGTACCAAACTAACGGATTATTCGCTGTGATCCCAAAATTTGTAGATATATTTTGCTAGCTTTTGGAGAGTTGGTTGAAGGAAAATTTAGAAAAGTGGATATATGTAGAACGTTTCTAAAAAGGCTTTGTGTGGGAATTTGTTCTTTGAAAGTAGCTGTTGCTGTCCTGATTTTCACCTGGAAATTGGAATTCGAAGGTTTGTCGCAATGATTTGGAAAAAAAATGCAGTTACAAATTACATTTTGGATTCGTTTCCGAATCAGTTGGAATGAACTATTGGAGGACGATTGGAATTGACAATATTCATATAAAAAATTTCTCTGATGGAATGAAGATAAAGCTTCCTCAATTACTAATGCAAAGCTAGGAATCAAGAAAATTGTTCATTGAGCATTTTTTTACAAAACAAACACCGTAAATGGAATGCATATTGTGAGATTGGAAAACCACATCAGTTCTTTTGGTTTAACATCGTTTTGGAATTGTTATGAATTGGAAAGTCAAATAATATTACTATTATAAGAAAACAGGTAATGCTTGATACAAATAGTTTCAGTAGATCCTCAGCTTGAAACTGGGCTTAATTAATAGTGAATGTTTTGAAAATTGTTGCATTTTGCAAATTTATACCATGAACTGTATTGAATTTCACTGTTTGATTTTTTGTTGGAGTGGGTGGCATACTTATGAAGGTTTTGATATTAATATATTGTGTAGTGCGTTCCCAATAACTTGATGTAATTGTGTTTGAAACGTAAATTAATAGAAGTTCTAGTGTTGCTTATTCCTTAGAGTGATTTAATATTACATTACTAATATTGTGATTCCCAATTTTTTCTTTTGATATTTGTTTTTAGGATGTATTCGATATATTTATTGATTGCACTTTTTGGTATATTACATAATTCACTATTATATTTTTTAATTGTACTGTTACTAATTTTGATGGTTTCAAAGTTATTCTCATACTCAATGTATTCTGTTTCTCTATGTACTTCATGATTCACTTGTATTTGCCTTTTTTAGTTTGATTATAAGATAAGAATTTTTTCAAGAATTATCACATTGTGTGTACTTTTTTAGATCAACTATACAATGTTTTAAAATAACATATTCATGAATGTTCCATAAATTATATATTGGTATTCCGTTTCTCCAAATATTTTCAGTATTATTAAACTAGTGAAGAGTGTCGATATAGTCGCAGGAAGATTATGAATTGATTTGGAAATTTCCTATTGAATATTACAAGAGTGGAGGACTAAAATAATTTAAATCATCTGACGAAAGTTAATGTATGCAAGGTCGAAATTAGTTTCGAAGCTAAAAAACCCGAAATTGATGTCCAATGGACAAAAGATTTTCCTTCGGAGTTCGGAAATGCGCGTTGACTTACGCGAAACCTTTGGTTATGTGCTTGGTTTATCAGATCAGGTGAGAGGATTGCCATGAGACAAAACTAGAGTGGGAGGCTTTTGTGATACGGTTGCAATTATCTGTGAGGAAAGAATTTTGCATTAACAAAATTTATATCAGTTGATCAGTTAACATTGGTAATAATAATAAGCTTTATTCACGTAAGTTAGATTAAATATACAAAAATATGTGCTAAAAAATATCGTGAGTAAAGAAAAAGTGATAAGTGCTAAAGCACTTGATTCGCAATTATTCAAACAATAAAAAAATGGTATAAAACTAATATCTAAGCAGAAGTATGAAATTTTTATATAATGAATAATAGTAATATGTTAAAGTAAATAAAACAAAACATACAAAACAATCAGTCACACACCTATACACGCATATACATATAATAAAGTTAAAATGTTCATTATGATTCCAAAAGCCAAAATTATAAATGAGTTGCCAATATTACATTGAATTTGTTTTCAGCTCCTTACTATTGTCAAGGATTTTTCAGACGATCATGGCCCCTAGAGGAGATCGATATAATTCCGATTACAGAGAGTGTGTAGGTAAACGATCCTGGCTTCAAGATGAGATGAATGGTTTTGGATGGGAAAAGGATTGATTAATCTTGCCACAACAGTTGATGTAGATGGTTCTGGCACCAACGGACGGAGACGGATAATACCGATACACATTGGTGTAGGAAATCATTTATTGCAACTTACAAAGAAATGGATGACTTCGGCTACCAGGAAGATGGATGACCTCAGATAGCGGGTGTATGGGATGACTTCAGCTTACGAAAATATATAACTTCCAGTAACACGGGATGCCTTCGGCACCAGGAAGATAGGTGACTTCTGTAACCAGGCAGATAGATGACTTCTGTTACCAGGAAGATGGATGACTTGGCTACCAGAAAAATAATTTAGTTTCCAGGAAGAAACTGGATGACTGCCTACCAATAAGATGGATGACTGACACCCAGGAAAAAGATGGATGACACATCAGGAAAATGGTGGATGACTGACGACATTCAGGAAAAAGATGGATGACTGTCGACATTCAGGAAAAAGATGGATAACTTCGGCTACGGGGAAAAATTAATGATTTCGGTACCAGAAAAAGATTAATGACTCAACTACCAGGAATCGGTTACCAGGAAGATGGATGATTTCGGCTATCAGGAAGAAGATGGATGACTACCAGGAGAAGATGAATAACTTCGACTACCAGGAAGAAGGTAGATGATTTCGACTACCAGGGAGATGATGATTTCGGCTCCAGGGAAGGATGTTTCGGCTACCAGGGAGATGGATGTTTCGGCTACCAGGAGATGGATGCCTCTGCTGCCAGGAGATGGATACTGACTACAGAAAATAATTTCGTTACAGGAAGAGACGACACCAATAAGATGGATGACTGACATCCAGGAAAAAGATGGATGACTGACGACATCCAGGAACATCCAGGTAAAGGATGGATGCGTTTGGCTACCAGGAAAATACTACTGACTTTGGTTACCAGGAAGGTGGATGATTTCGGCTATCAGGAAGAAGACTTCTGCTACCAGGAAGATGAATGACTTCGACTACCAGGAAGATGAATGACTTCGACTACCAGAAAAATATGAATACTTCGACTAAGAAGGTGGATGACTCGGCTACCAGGAAAATGGATTACTCCGGCTACTAGGAAAATAATTTTCTCACCACCACAAAAAGATGGATGACTTCGGCTACCAGGAAAAAGATTGATGACTTCGGCTACCAGGAAAAGATGAATGACTTAGACTACCAGGAAAAGATATGACTTCGACTATCAGGAAGATGGTTGACTTTGGCTACCAGAAAGATGGATCCATGAATTTTGCATATATTTCTACATATCTCTTTTTTAGATTTTACTGGTAATAAATCCAAAGAGGTTTCCTCAGCTTGATTTGCTATTTCTGGTAGTGTATTTGGAAAATCTAATTCACTTTCCGAATCAGAAATCATGATAACTTAAAAAACTAACAATGTTTCCAGTGCAAACTGACAAGTCTAAGCAGTTAACGAGGAACGTCAAACTAATGAAACCAGGCAACTAGATATAAATGGTTTTTAAATCTCACGATATTTTTACAATTCTATTTGGCTTTTTAAATTAACAAAAGTAAAAAAAAATGGATTTTTATTATAGAAATGATTCCTGTCTTTGTTTATTAATAATTTAAAGTCATCAAAACATTATATACGAGGGGGGAAAATGATTGAAAATATTAATTTAACTTTTTTCACTAGAAACGAAAGTTAACGTTAGAGAATTTCTCTCACTTGCGACGGAAATCACGTTTTTGCTGAAGGTATTCTATTACAAAATGACGTCTTTTCGTAAAGCGTTGTAGAAAAAAATCGTTACTCATAGTTCCTCACGCTTGCGTTCGGAATTTTGCACTCGTATCGAATTTTTTCACCTTGTTACAGAATATACTATTGAATTATAACCTTCATATTTCCTCAGTATGTGGTCAAAAAAATCTTGGTTTTTCATGAGAAGTACATTTTATTCCATCAATATTTAGATTTTTATTTTCAGTTTTTAAAATTCACAAATAAAAAATTTACGGTTTCTTTCCTTCAAGAAATTGAACAAAGCTTTTTCTTCCTATGACTAAATATCTGATTCAAGTTATTGAAAAGGCTAGATTTCAATCTATTACATAAAAATCAATATTGATTTAGAAGTGATCCAATATAACTCTTTGGAAAAGGTCGGTACCGCAAATGTTTCTCTAAATCTTCTTCAAATTTTTTGATATGAGAAAGACTTCTAGTATACATTTATTATACAAAATGAGACTGTGCATTGATTTATTAGACATAATAATAATTCCAAATTTTATATTGAAAACTAAAAATAATCAACACCATTATTACTAAATCATGTTTCACAATAATCTAGCAATCACTTAAATCAAGAAATATTGGATATAAATCAATTCATTGTAATGGATACAAAATTTCAAGAGAACTAACAAAATCACTTGAAAATATACGACAAATTACTATTTAAAATTTATTTGAAAAAATACTTCATGGAATTGAATTCCTTTTTCTAATGTTATCGTTTCCAGTATTCTCTTATACTCTTCTAAGGTATTATTCCACCTAGTTAATTGTTAAGTGATGCCTTATTCCATTTATATATTGCCTTCTATAGTTCTATAGAAAGTACATTTTAGTAGAAATAAAAAAGATGCATAATTTTTTATATTGCTAAAAACGTCTGTTTCTCGAAACCAGCCTACATCTAGTACCTATTTGTTATTTTATTATATGTTTTATGTGTTATAATTTTTTTGTATTATTGAAACTGATATGTACAATCTTTCAGTCGTTTTGGAAAAATTTCGAGAATTATCGTTGTTAAAAAAATTAAACCGACGAAATACGGACTTGTAAAGTAAAAAATAAAATAAACCTTCTTAGTCTCAATAACCAAGCTCCTAAACTAACGTAAGTAACTAATTTTGAGTCGGCGCCAAACAAACAAGCAAATGAATTAGATAAGGCGTAAAATGATGGCATCGAGTTGCGCGGTGACATTCTGATAATTTTTTTGAAGTAATTTAATGATCTTCGTTGATTGTTCGTTTGGCGCCGACTCAAAATTAGTTACTTACGTTAGTTTAGGAGCTTAGTTATTGAGTTATTTTTTACTTTTCAGTTCCGTATTTCGTCGGTTCAATTTTTTGTTAAAAAGTTTTTATTTTTCAAATTTTTGTGGCTAAAATCGACTAATTACTACCTACTTGTTTTTTGATTACTTCCAAAATACTTACCCACCTTACTTCAACTATTATCATTTAAATAATATGATTATCTAGTTTTACTATTTGTTGTAATATAAATTATTTTTGTGCTCTCTTGCTCATAGAAGAGGACGAATGCTTCACCACACTTATAAGGGATTCTGGTGATATCGGTGATACTCTTTAGTCATTGTACTCGTGCCATGTGTCTGCATAAGGGTGCCTACATGAGCAGGAGAGCACCAAATCACTTATTTGATTTTTTTTTCTGTTGTATTGTATTTTATACTAAAAAGTTACTTATTATTTTGGTCAGCTTAATATATAATTATTTTTGTTCTGGTTAGTTTATTTCATTACTTTGTATATCATTCCATCCTCTCATAGAATATAATGATTTTGACGGATGTGGAACAATAATAATGTCAGTAGCGATCTGTCATTGCCAACTACGTATGTGTGTGCCAATGTTCAGAAGTGAAAAATCAATTATCCCCTATTTTTCTACCCGTAAGGGTGGATAATTTCATTCGAAATCCAAATATAAGGTATACCCTATCTATTAAAAAAAGAATCATCCAAATCGAAGAACCCAGTACAAAGTTATGCCTGATAGAATCGGTTAACGGACCAGAATTCAGAGGGTGAGTGATGAATATCCTTCATTTTGCTACCCTTGGGGGTGGATTTAATCTTTTAAATTCAAATGGGACCACCTTCGAACTACACCCTATTCACTGAAAAAATAATTATTGGAATCGGACGCCTCAGTAAAAAGTTATGCGTGATCATACATTAAAAAAAAATTGTGAAAAAAAAATATATATGCGTCGACTAGAGAACCTCCTCCTTTTTGGTTTCGTCAGTTAAAAAAGGGAAACATTCTCAATTGAATAATGAATATAGAAAAAATTTTCAGAAAATTTAATAATTTACGATAAAAATATAGTAACTTTTTGTAATATCTAACAGAAAATCACAAATAGATTTTTACAAGCTCTATTTAACTTGCAATGTTTGTCTGTTAGTTTGTTTGTTTAGGTCAAATCTTGCAAGCTGAATTAGAACCACTTCTAGTCGCCCGATTAACTTGCAATTTGGCAGGTGTTTATAATTCCGGTGACAATGCATTATGAAATTTTGTTTAGAGAAAAAACAAAATGGCGGTTCAAATATGGCTGACGAGATTTGTGTTTATAGTCCGATTCGATTCAAAATTGGTATGTGGGGTTTTCGGGGTCGAAGATTATGAATTTTTTGTCAAAACTCATGAAATCAAAATGGCGGCTCCAAGATGGCGGATTATCTCTGTGATTATGGTCCGATTCTATTCAAAATTGTTATGTAGGGGTTTTTGGTATGGTGAGATTATGAATTTTTTGTCGAAATTCATAAATTAAATATGGCTGCTCCAAGATGGCATCCGATCTCTGTGATTTTAGTCCGATTTTATTCAAATTTGGTATATGGGGTTTCCCGGGGTCGGAGATCATGATTTTTTTGTCAAAATTCATGAATTCAAGATGGCAGACGAGTTTTGTATTTATAGTACGATTCTCCTCAAAATTGGTATATGGGTGTTTTTGGGGGTCGAAGATTATGACTTTATTGTCAAAATTCATAAATTCAAGATGGTGGACGAGTTTTGTGATTATTGACCGTTTCTATTCAAAATTGGTATGTCGGGGTTTTTGAGGTCGGAGATTATGAATTTAGTCGAAGATTATTGATATTTTGAATAAATAGAAGATGGCAGCTTCAGATGGTCTCCTCATTGAAGAACTAAATAGCTCAAAAAACTCACAGGAAAAAGGCCTCATAATGAAGATGTTTTTACAAAAATGCATAGATTAAGACGTACTAACTAGAAAGCACAAAATAAAATAATTGATAAAAAACATTTTTAAAGATAAGCTTTTATTCAAATGCGCTAAAAAAAGTTTAAAAATAATTGCTTTGGATGTGCGACGTAGATTATTCCGTGAGTTATAGATTCAAAAGCTTGTCGCTTTTGTATTCGAACTGAAAACTTTGCGCGACAAACTCTTGAATCTGTAACTCACCTAACCTAACCTAGCGCATTTGAATAAAAGTTTGTCTTTAAAAATGTTTTTTATTATTTTATTACTTTTGAGTTGGGGTCCTTTCACAATATCTACCCAGTAGTTGTTGCTCTTAGGTATTACAAAAAAAAACAAATCTTTTATCGTAGATTCCTTTATTTATAGAAAAAAATTCAATACCAATTGAGAATGCTTCGCTTTTCAATATCAATACCTCTCAAGAGGTTGTTTTGAACGATGGAAGGTAATGAGTAAAGTTTATCTTTCAATCGCAGATGATTCCACATCTGATGTGACAAATATCACTCTAATTTATTTTGCAAAAAAACTGCAGCTTTTCTTTTACGGACAAATTTTAATGCAGATCAACATTTTCCATCAGTAATTTTGCTCAAAAAACTGGCATTTGGATAAATATATCGAACTTTTTTTTCCATAACATTACCGACTGGCAATATTCTTTCGTTACAAATATAAATTTAGCCCATACTTATCTTCTGATAAAACTCCTAGTTATTATGATATTACCATCGAAAAAAATATGGCATCTTACGAACACCATTTGAAAATTATCCCTGTCACACTAGTCAGCAAGATAGACAATAGACAACTGTGGATACTTGTTGTAAATAATCAGATATGTCGGTATTTTTTAATACCTCGAATTGTTATTTTCAAATACAAAAATGTGTCATGGTGGCCATATTTTCTGAGACTCTTGTTGTAATTAAATTTTCATTATAAACACATACTTTGTCAAAATCATAACTATCCTTTTTGACGTAACTGAAAAAGGCCATATATTCATAAAAATGTTTTTTTCATAAAGCTATTGTTGATAATGGAGCAGCCTAATACTGAAGTAAGTAATATAATTAAAAGAACCTTTGTTTTTGATGTATCAAAAACAAATTTAGGTGGCGATTTTGAATTCAAAATTTTTACTGATTTTGTTAAATTGTTTTCAATTCTGGCAACAAAAGAAGCTGAATGTGGTGAAAACTGAAAGTTTTTTACACAAAAAATGATTGTGTCGAATCGAAAGGAGCAGCCGTTTCTAGAAAATTGTGGTTAAAAATTTCAATACATATCATGTTTTATTTTGAAAAACTTTAACTTTAAACATGGTTACTACTATCGATTTGACGTGGAAGTGTGAAAATCTTAAAATTTTCATAATCTTTCGTCAGAAAGTGAAGAATAAACATACAAAAACGTTGGAGTAGTTTTCATCACATACAGCTAAACCTTTGTCCCAATATATTCCTCTAGTCTTCTCTTTTGATCTTATTGAAAGCATTTTCCAGATTCTTGGATATATATATATAGATATATATATATATATATATATATATATAACAGTATTGGGGTGTGCAGCAAAAGAAAAAGTGTACTCTTTAAAGTTTGTCCAAGCTTTCGGAATGTTTTATTTCCATCTTCAGGGATAAGCTGTGTTGGGATTAGTTTCTATGTTGTTTATGAATGTTCTTCATGTAAAGTACGGTGAAATATAAGTTCTGAATTTGAAGTTGGAAACACATTTTTAAATCGTCAACTAATTATACACATTAAAATTTATTGAAACGTTACTAATTACAATATTAAAAAATTATAAAGTCTGGAACATGTGTGTCTTGAAAAAGTAGAATAGGTTATCTTTATATATATATATATATATATATATATATATATATAGGTTATCTTATCTTTACTTTTTCTTTTGCTGCACCTAACTAGTCAGCACGACTACCCTCTTATATATATATATATTTATGTCATGAATATTATTAAATATATCGTGATTTCCTGATTGTTATATGAAAAGAATATTTCCTTTCGAAACAGGATTGAATCTTTTGACATCCTTGGTGAATTACTTTAAAAAAACAATTAACAGTTTGGAGGTCATCATCTCAGCCAATGATCCCTATATTGAAAGCGATAGTACCTACTATGTATTTACCAAGAAAACATTTACGTACATATCGCATATTAGGTTGAAAGACTTTAAAATGTTGACAAACACAGAGATAAGATGAATCAGCATCCAAGGACATTCCTATTTATACCTACTCGTAAAAATTCCATAAAAAACGTGTGGACATATTCTCATTGAATCGATGATTGAAATTAATATTTCGTACTTGTATATTGAATGATATATGGAAAATTGCAAGTACTTACTTTTTTCTGTCCGAGCTATCGATTTTTAACGATAGGTCCGACAATGGGGAACATTTTAAAAATAGTTCTATTTATATACAGCATGTTTCAAAACAAGTTACAAAAACTAAGTTCTGTTTTTTAAATGGCGACTCCCCATTTTTGGATTCGCCACTAAATTGTCAATATTATTTATCTACAATAGTTTGTCTTATGTCAATTTATGTGTTAAAAATAGCGTCATGCACAGACCCACAGAAAAATCCATAACTGCAGAACCATTCAGATAACTCAACCAACTTATTTCCAGTCGATTCCTTAGGATTTAGGGCATCTTTTGAAATGCAGGCGAACTGAGAGTCGATGTTCCATCATCTACTAAGATTTTATGAAAATTACAAATGGCAATAACTCGACTTTTTTAAATGCAACACGCTTTATTTTATTGTATCATTACATGGCATTTTTCTATTGCTTTTTGCTGAAATAGGGTTTGTGGGGTGTACTTTGTGTAAAATTTGCGAGATTTATTGCAAATTAAAGAAATGTTAATGATTTTAAAAAAAAGGGTATCGAGTAGGCTGCTGTCGTAAAATTTGACGTATCCATACAATTCGGAAAAGATGTTTCAACAAAATGAAATTGTAATAGAAACAGGGGTACATCATAAAGGAAACAATTCTAGTAATTTTTATAAGAACAGGAAAGGAAAAGGGAAACATTCTCAATTGAATATTGATAGAAAGATTTTTCTGTTAATTGAAAAATCCACGATTAAAATGAAGTAATTTTTTGTGACTAAAGTTTATCTTTCAGTCGCAGATGATTCCTCATCTGATTTTATGAACATCCTGTTTATATTTTCAACAAATCAACAGGAAACAATGTAATAATGTAGGGGAAAGGCTACTTATAAATGCTCAAATAGGCAAGGCCGGAGAGAGCCAGCATTGGGCCTGGGGCAGAGTATGCAGCTGGGCCCCCATCTAATTTTCTATTTATACCATCAGTTTCTTTGAATATTACGAAGGCGTAGAAGGGCCAACAACAAAATATTTTTCAAAAACATTAGGAATTGCCACTTTGAACTGACATTTGTCACTTTGAAGTGACTATTGTCACTTTCAAAAACATTTGGAATTTCCAATCTGAAGTGACAATTGTCACTTCAATGTGACAATTGTCAGTTCAAAGTGACATTGTCACTTCAAACTGACAATTGTCACTTCAAAGTAGCAATTCCAAATGTTTTGAAAGTGACAATTGTCACTCCGAAGTGACAATTGTCAGTTGAAAGTGGCAACTCCAAACGTTTTTGAAAATTATTTTGTTGTTAGTCTGTCTAAGCCTTCGTAGAATATACTCAAAATGGAAAGGAGATATTTTCAAACTAAAATATGATTCTTTCAATATTTTATAACATAATACTAGTACTTTTTCATTTCCTGGCACTATTCAAACCCTGGAAATCCTAAAAATATGTTTTCTATCGGGAATTGATTCTTCTTTCTCAACAATAAAACCCTTTCAAGAACTTATAATTATATAACTCAGTGAAATACTTTATCAGACCCAGTTCAGAAAAACTCCATATTTTCATTAGCATATTACTTTTGAGAAAGTTGCGATACAAAGTGAAAACTATTTTCAAATCTTCCCGATAAACAGAAAAAAATATCAAACGTTCAACTTCTGAATAGGTAGAAATTAAAGTTGCAGAGCGCTTGTTCACTCATAGGTACTATTGTTGAAATGAAATGTACAAATGAGATGATATGCTAGCAAGTTAGTGTAGGAGTATTTTTCTTCATTCTGGGTCGAACTGAGTTTTTGTCTTATTGATATCGATTATCCGAAGTTCATTTCGCTAAACTACAATGTTTTGGTGGCATTGTGGTTATTAAAAAAATGTTTTCTTTATTTACTAAGTTATTTTAAATAATTCAACTGTATCACTTAAATGACACTATCTTGAATGGAGTTTTGATGTTTGTCCCTACCACAAGTGCTGCCTCTCGTGACAAATTTGCCACACTATTCCCAGAAAAAAAGGTTCATTCATTCGTACATTGTACATTTATACCAGAGATAATGTGTTTCTTTCCCTTTTTTTCTTTTTCTTACTTTCCTCTCTTCACCACAAGCGCGTATTTAAGGGGGGTTGGGTGGGTAATGGGGGTAATTACCCTCCCCCAAGAAACCACTGAAATAAAATAATATTGTACTGACATAATATAATTTTATTTCAGTGCAAGAAACAGATTTTTTCTAAATTGATGGAATGGTCACCACACTCCACATTTCTACTCAAATCTTTTTAGATTTTTTCCGCCAACGAAAATTTGCTATATAAAAAAATAAAACTGACTTCGTTTTTTGGGAATAGCTCAAAAACTATTGATGATAGAGAAAATAAAAAAACTGGTTCATGAAGAGGAACTCTATCTCAAGTATTTATAATATTAATTCAACGTTGATAATAGTGTAACGTAAATAAACTTAACTTGGTTTAACTAATTTATTTAACACTTAATCTACAACTTAATTTATATTACTACGCCACTGTATAGCTCGATGGTATGGGCTCGTTCAGACTGTCCGTGAGACTTGAGGGCTGTCTATTTATCTCCGTCACAGAATTCCCGATCTTTCGAATTCCGGCAGTTGGCGATCCAGCATGTTCCAATCGTTTCCAATATCGACCGTTGCTCTCCGCGGAAAAGCGACTGGATATTTCTCGAATATCTCCGGGGATGATCTCATCGCTGTCGATGGCAACATGTGAGGCGACAGGTCCGGCCTAGGTTCGTTACAATAGGGCTCCGCGTGGGCGTTAATGCAGGAGTACAGCATCTCTCAAGAGGGCAATGCACATAATTTTTTTTATATACTATTAAATATGAATTTAAAAATTCAAAAGAATTACAGTGTCATCTAAATACTTGAAAGAATGTTATTCCGTTAGAAAAAAAATGTTTATAGAATTTTGATAATGTCAGGCTATTGTTAATTACGACATAATTTTTTTGCTTCTAGGAGCACATTTTATATGTGTACTAAATAATATCACGCTATAAAATTGTTTGAAAGTTGATTATTTTGTTAATTAGGTATTTATAAAGTTAACAAAATATGAGAAATGGAGTAGATATTGTAATTTTTTTAAATTGATATTTCACATTATTATCAATTGTAAGTCTGACAAAGGCATTTTACAACGTTTCGAAGAAAATACGCTATTTGTTTATGAAATATTTATTAACAAATGGATAAGTTGAATATTTTTCAAAAATTGTTTTTTTGCACTAGGTTGTTAAGAGTTTATTGTGTTTGAAAAAAATAAAAAGAATCTTATTTTTTATATTGTTTATATTAGTTTCTTTATTTTTTTGGAACGTAGTTCTTTATCGCGCGTTGCGAAAGGGCTAGACGGAATAAATTAAGACCAAAATGTGTAACGAGACTTTCGCTATGGTTTTACGCCGTGCAGCGTGCGCGTGTTTCTGTGTCTGTCTCTCTCTCTCATAGAAAGCAAGCCAGTTATTTTCATTTCGTCTTTCTATTGAACAGTGTGGTGTCGCGACGATTATTTTTGTTGAGTGTATACAGGTTTTTTGTACATAATAAATAATAAAAAATAATAACAATATCGAATCCTGACAGTGTTTCTGCACAAGTTCCGGATATTGCTGATGGAGTTAGGTAAGTAGAGATTTTATACAGACAATAATAAATGCTTACGTATTTTTAGCAAGTACGCATTATAACCTCTCTTTACTATTGTGCTAACCAAGTCATACGCGTTATAATCTCTCCATTATTGTGTATTTAGCAAGTGTACGCGTCATAACTTTAATAAATTTAAAAGCAAATTATATTTTAATATTACAATATCAATGCGTATGTATTTAGCAAGCCGTGCGTGTTCTAACCTATACCACAGTTTATAGAGCTATAAACTGTGCCTATACGCTGGTGTGTTTATATATTACACACACTCTGTTTGTTTAAAAGTCCCGCGCTCTATGACGTGTACGAAAAATAGACAGACAGAGTGATATATATATATATATATATATATATTAATTAAGGATTGGTATTTGGGTTATGCAGCAGGCCAATAAGTGTACTCTTTTACACGGATTCCAAGCTTTCGATAATATTTATTATCATCATCAGGGATGCTACAAAATAGGAAGACACATAGGAATATATAATAGAGAAAAACAAGACATTCATAACTTACAGTGTAAGTGAGGTTATGCGGCGATGATGTTGAAATTATATATAAAGTTATATGAACAAAACTGTGTATACAACTCACAGGAATCAACTACAATCCACATTACATACGTTAACAATGTATTGAATTGAATCGTGTTTTACTTTGAAAGGGCTGTCAACTAGACATGTGAATGGATGAATTCTCAAATAGACTGACACAACAGATAATATAGACCACTGGAATTGAAGTAGTATTACCAAGTGAAATTTACAACGGCATGGAATATTTCCATATATAGATCCAAATAAAAGTTTATTGACTATTGAGAATTTAGATGTGTGAATATAGGATGATGTGCATTGAAATAATCAAACTATGTTATTAGCATTCATGGGGGTAATCTGCTGATTCTCCCTCACACTAGGATTGTCTACAAAAATTAAATAAGAGTAAATCTCACTCAAATGATTTAAATCTGTTTTTTTATTCAGAGGATTTTCTGCCTGTGAAATGTGAACCATCTCTAAAAAGAGTCTCTTGGTAGTGTTTATTTCGTTGGATAAAATTTTTACTGAGTTATAATCCATACAATGTCCTTCCTTATAGACATGCTCACTTAGTGCACATCTCTCCGGGTGCAGTCTACTATCACTTTTGTGTGCGGTGATCCGGTCCTTCAACTGTCTGGACGTTTGTCCTATGTACTGTTTATCACAGTGTTGACACGGTATACAGTAAACTACATCCGAACAGCTGGTGCATGGGGTCTTGTCTTTCAATTTTGAAAAAATTCTACTAAGAGGTAAAACATTTGTATTAGCTATTTTGATTGTTTTCTGAAAAAGACTTGAAGGTTCTGGACAGTCTAGATGTGATATCTTTGATAAAAGGTAAATAGGTATAAAAATATGTTTGAGAGGGTTCTGCAATTTGCATATTGACTGGTGGAATTGGTGGTGCATTAATGAGATGAGCATTGGTTATGTCTTCTATGGATGAAGTATTATATAAAATATTCTTAAGGAAGGAAGCAGGATATGCATTCTGTATGAATAGGTTGTAAATAATGTTGAGATTCTTATTGTGAAAGGAACTATCAGATATCCGGATTACTCTTGTTTTCAACTGTTGGATTAGATTGGACTTTATGCTCTGTTTGTGATACGACCAATAATTGATATAACAGATTTAAATCATTTGAGTGAGATTTACTCTTATTTAATTTTTGTAGACAATCCTAGTGTGAGGGAGAATCAGCAGATTACCCCCATGAATGCTAATAACATAGTTTGATTATTTCAATGCACATCATCCTATATTCACACATCTAAATTCTCAATAGTCAATAAACTTTTATTTGGATCTATATATGAAAATATTCCATGCCGTTGTAAATTTCACTTGGTAATACTACTTCAATTCCAGTGGTCTATATTATCTGTTGTGTCAGTCTATTTGAGAATTCATCCATTCACATGTCTAGTTGACAACCCTTTCAAAGTAAAACACGATTCATAATTCTCAACATAAGAATACATTGTTAACGTATGTAATGTGGATTGTAGTTGATTCCTGTGAGTTGTATACACAGTTTTGTTCATATAACTTTATATATAATTTTAACATCATCGCCGCATAACCTCACTTACACTGTAAGTTATGAATGTCTTGTTTTTCTCTATTATATATTCCTATGTGTCTTCCTATTTTGTAGCATCCCTGATGATGATAATAAATATTATCGAAAGCTTGGAATCCGTGTAAAAGAGTACACTTATTGGCCTGCTGCATAACCCAAATACCAATCACTTAATTCGTATTCAGTCAGCAAATAAAACTACAAATTCCATATATATATATATTATATATATATATATATATATATATATATATATATATATGTGTGTATGTATATGTACAATTTTTTGCTTTTTATTTCAATAGCGAATCAACTAAAGCATCGACTACTGAGGTACAAACTATAACATCAAGGAAAGAGACACATGCACAAAGATGTAGAGAATATCGTGAGAGAAAGAAATTACAAATACATTTATTCACTGGAAAACACAAAACAGTTTTTTATTTTTCTGTAAACCTCAAACTCTTCAATCAAAAATTGGAGAAGAGTTCAAATTTCTCTGAACGCTTTTGATTATAACTTAAAAAAAATGTATTACAATTCCTTCACTAATTAATCGAAAGGAACTTCGTTCCATCCGGGTGTCCCTTGACACCTCCCAAGTTTTTATTATTTAAATAATATATAAAGAATTTTTTTTCCTTAAAATTTATAATTGGTTCTCCTCTACCTATTGAGAATTGTTTCCATGAATAAAGTAATTGTGTATTTGCTCCACAATTAAACAAACTTTCATTGGAAATTTGTTTTTTAATGGTACAAAAAATAACAAAAACAAACATATATGGCAAAATGTTCAAAAAAAATTGTTTTTAATTTCTATAGAACTTTCTAGAAAAATTATAAAATATTTTTTTTAACAGTTTGTCGTATATGGTTGTTTTTGTTATTTTTTGTTCCATTCAAAAACAAATATAATAATGGCAAGTTTGTTTATAACATATTGTTACGTGAATAAACAATTACATAATTAAATAAAATAAATGATAATACTCAATTTCAAACTAAAATAAAATATTAAATAATTTAAAGAAACAGGTAAATAACTTTTTCAAGCCAAATATATTAATTTATCATACCGAAATCGAGGTAAAGTCCCTCGAACCCAAAGTCAGAAAAAGCAACTAACCCTACCTTAAAAAAAAATACATAAGATAATAAATTCCTACCTAAAAATGAAAAACATCACAATAACCTCATAAATAAAATATTTCCATATTCAGCTAAAAAAATTATCGCAAAACCCCGACTTCTATATTCTACATTAAACCCAGAAACTAATTCTGATTCCCTTTCAGCAAAATCAAAAGGAGTACGATTACTACTAATCACATTAAACATAAAGGAAATATAATAAATAGAAATCAAATATATTCTTCATAAAATCAATTATTCTTAAACTTAAAATTATAAATAAAAAAGATAATAAAATTTAAGCCAATCTAACTTCATAAGAAATAGTTGAAAACCAACCAATATAATATATGAACCCTAATCTAGAAATACATAAAAAAAAATAAAGATAAATTAAATCTTAAATTGACAGTAATAAAAGGAATACAAACCCATAAAAATAAATCTACTACAGGAGAAAAATTATATAAATTAAAATTAGATATTAAAGGATAAGTTTGTTCCTTAGTAAATAATTTAATAGCATCAGAAAAAGGTTGGATTAAACCCAAAAATCCCACCTTATTAGGACCTTTACGAATCTGAATATAACCTAAAACTTTACGTTCAAGTAAAGTTAAAAAGGCAATCCCAACTAAAACACAAATAAATAAAATTACACTTACTACAAATATTAAAATTAAATCTTTTAGTATCAAGTATTATTTGTAAAAATAAATTACATATAAAGATTCTAAATCTATTGCACTAATCTGCCAAAATAATATTATTATTCAATAAAATAAACTATAAGTTTAATATTTGGTCCTTTCGTACTAAAATGTTTTAACTAATTAAAGATAGAAACCAACCTGGCTCACACCGGTTTAAACTCAGATCATGTAAAATTGTAAAGGTCGAACAGATCTAATTTTTTAGCTTCTACATGAAAAATTAATTTTAATCCAATCGAGGTCGCAATCTTTTTTTTCAATTTGAACTTTCTGAAAAAATTACGATGTTATCCCTAAGGTAATTTTATCTTATAATCAAAATAATTGGATCAATAATTCATAAATTAATGTTGAAATACAAAAAAAGTTTACAAAATTCTTTAATCACCCCAATCGAATTATAAAAAAATTAATAAATAAATACTAAAATAAAAAAATTATTTTATAATTGAACTCTATAGGGTCTTCTCGTCTTTTAATAATAATTAAGCTTTTTAACTTCAAAATAAAATTCTAATAAATTTAAATAGAGACAGTTATTTTCTTATCTAACCCTTCATTCCAGTTTTTAATTAAAAAACTAATGATTATACTGCCTTAGCACGGTCAAAATACCACGGACATTCAAATACTCAGTGGGCAGGCCAGACCTTAAATTATAATCAAAAGGACATGTTTTTAATTAATAGGTAGAAAATAATTTGCCGAATTCCTTTATTTAACCTAAATTAAAAAAATATTCAACATAAAATTATACTAATCAAAAGGACATGTTTTTAATTAATAGGTAGAAAATAATTTGCCGAATTCCTTTATTTAACCTAAATTAAAAAAATATTCAACATAAAATTATACTAATTTTATCATTATTACTTAATTTTTATTAATGAACTTGAAATTTTAATAAAAAAATTATATTTTATAAAAATTATATTAATTCAACAATTAATTTTAACATTTTATTATTGATAAAAAATTCTAACCCTACAATTTTATACTTTTTATAAATTACTAATAATAAATTTTCAGGCTCAGTCCTAAAAATATTTAATATTACTAATGAAAACTTATAAATATAAGATTTTATTAATAAATAAATTAAATTTATTCCATAAAAAATTAGATATATTTAAAAACGATTAACATTTCATTACTAAAAAAATATTTATAATAGTTATTACACAATAAAAAATATATTCTTTTAGCTCTTTTTAATTAATTACTTTTTAATTTATTTGAATAAACCCTGATGCACAAGGTACAAAAGATTAATTTTTATTTTTTATATTTTTAAAAAATATTTCTCAATACTAATTAACTATAATAAAATAAATTCTTTTTATTAATAAAACAATAATTTTCTTATTTTATTTAATAATAAATTTTTATAAAAAATAATCATTTAGCTTCAATTTAAATTGAATTTCACAATTATATTTTTAATGTAAATGAAATACCTAGATCAAGTTCTAATTTGAACTTTCTAGATTCACTTTCCAGTAAATCTACTTTGTTACGACTCATCTCATATTATAAGGAAAGCGACGGGCGATATGTGCATATTTTAGAGCTAAAATCAAATGAACAAATTGATTAAAATTACTTCCAAATTCATATTATGTTGAAAATAATGATCTTAAATTATATTTATTGTAACCCATTTCTTCCTTCCCATATACTACACCTTGATCTGATTAATTTTTTTATAAAAATTCTTGAACATTATAATTCTTATAAAATATTCAAATTACGACGATATGTAAATTAATAAAGAAAGTAAATTAAATCGTGGGTTATCGATTATAGAACAGGTTCCTCTGATAGACTTAAATACCGCCAAAATCTTTAATTTTCAAGAACATAACTATTACTAATTTAGCTTTTAAAATTACATTTAAAATAATAGGGTATCTAATCCTAGTTTATAAAATAATTTTTATAACTTCATTAAAAATTAATAATTTAAATAAAAATTTTAAATTTCACCTTTTGAAGTTTTTATTACAATTATTCTATTATAAATTGATTAATGCTAATTAAATTGAATTACATTATTTGTATAACCGCAACTGCTGGCACAAATTTTGTTAATGTTTCTTATTATAGCTAAATCTAAATTTCTCTAATATTTAATACTATTTATTGCAAAAAATTAATTTTTTAATAATTTAAACTCGTGAAAATTACATTTAAATTTAAATAAAATCCAATTAATAAGGTTAAATGAAACTTTTTGTAGTTAATAACTTTAAACTAAACATATTCCTAATCCTCCTTAAAGAATTTCGGCCAAACAGAAACGTAATAGTTTTTTTGGTTTATTTTAGATAGCATCGCCTATACCATATAGTATTAACTATTAAAAATAAATCATCAAAACTATTGAATTCTAAAGTTGAATATTTTTTGACCCAGTGATTGTTTTTCGCATCACACCAGGGATTTACAAAATAAATCCTCCCCATTTTAATCCCATATTAAAATTGTTAATTCTATCAATTAAAAATTAATTTTAACTAAAAATTAATGACAAAACAGCTTAACTTATTAAAGTATTTAAAATTTTATTTACACTCATTAAATCTTATCACAATATATATTCCCATTATTACATCTACCCCATTAAAAATTCAATTAATATGTTTTACTAAGTAAAATAAATCAAAAATTAATTTATCTAAATTTAAATTTTCAATAAAATTATTTACATAGTACAACTGGCTTAAATTTATCCAATAAAATTTTAATTTAACGTTCTTAATTTACATAATTTAGTTTATCCCACTAAATTAAATATATAATTTAATTTCTTATTTAAATTTCCCCAAATTAAAAATAAAACCCATTAAAATTTAAAATAATTGAAAATATAGCGATAAAATTGACTACAAAAAATTACTTACTTATAATTTACATAATTTAATTTATCCCACTAAATTAAATATATAATTTAAATTTCCCCAAACTTTAAATAAAAAATAAAAACCCCATTAAAATATAAAGTAATTAAAAATATAGCAATAAAATCAACTACAAAAGATTACTTACTTATAATTTACATAATTTAATTTATCCCACTAAATTGAATATATAATTTAATTTCCTATTTAAATTTCCCCAAATTTAAAATAAAAAATAAAACCCCATTAAAATATAAAGTAATTAGAAATATAGCAATAAAATCAACTACAAAAAGTTACTTATAATTTACATAATATAATTTATCCCACTGAATTAAATATATAATTTAATTTCTTATTTAAATTTCCCCAAACTTGAAATAAAAACCCCATTAAAATATAAACTTATCAAAAATATAGCAATAGAATCATTAATTTTATAATAAACTAAATATCCCAATAAAATTTTATAATTTTTTAAATTTTTTCAAAAATAATTATTTATAAAACCCCATAAAACAGTTAAATATTATTATTATTATTTTTTTTAATTTCGAAAAATTTTCCCTCTCAAAATATTTTATACTTTATTTTAATAAGGATTAGCCATCAAAGAAGAAACATTTTCAAAAAAGCGAAATTTAAAAAAAATTAAAATATTTAAATTAAATTATTTTGAAATCAAGCATTCAATATTTACATAAAAATATATTATTTTATTTTAATTAAAAATTTTATAAAAAATTAAATGCTAAATATTCAATATTAAATAATTTTGTTTATAAATTATTAATAGTTTATCATATAAAAATAGATTAATTACTAAAAATAGATTTTTTTTTTAATTATTCTCTATTATATAAAAATTATATTTATATATATATATATATATATATATATATATATAGTTATGAATTTATATTTAATATATTTTATTTATTTTTTTAAATTATAATATTAAAAAAAAAAAAATTTATTATAATAGAAGATATAAATCGTAAAATGTTTACATATTATGAAGATAAATATATATACTCTCTTCTAAGGCTTTTCTTCTATTAAGTCTTCTACTATCTGATTATTCATATGTTAGTAATAATGTTAAATTCTTAAATTATAATTTGATATTCTTTATTAAAGATTAATATTCAGTAAGGATTAATAGTTTTGTATGATTAATAGATATTAACATAATAGTTATATTCAGTTAATTTTTATATTAATAATAGGAATTTAACATAACTTTTCTAAAAAAAGATCACATGTTTATGGACTTTTACAATAGTCAATAAGATACTGCTGAGAATTCGAGCTAAAAAGGGTCCCCAAAAAATGTTCAAATTTTTTTAACCAAATCGAGTTATAATGTTTAATCATAAATTGAACTTTCTAATTAAAATACACGAATTATGTTTGCACACTTTAACGATACATATAAAGTTTTGTGTGAGGTGCCTGATTAAAGGGTAACCTTGATAGGATTGAAAAAGTGTGAACAGCCATCGCCGTACCCTTACAAACTTATGTTTAAGGGAATTAAACCATTTCGTTAAATATCCAAAAATTTTGTACCTCATATACTAAAACATAAAAAGATAAGCTGAAAAAGCTACTGGGTTCATACCCCATTTATGAAGGTTTTAATCCTTTTCTTTTGAAATTTATATAAAATTATAGGAACTTTAATTACTATCTCTGCTTACTCCTGATTTAGAATATGAATCGGCTTAGAAATTAATCTTCTTTCAATTATCCCAGTATTGAAATCCTCCAGAAGATTATACCCCTCAGAAGCCTCAATGAAATATTTTATTACCCAAAGCCCAGCCTCAACAGTTTTATTATTTTCTGTTATTATAATGATAAATTTAAATGAATTTATACCCCAAAATTCAATATTTTTTCTATCAATTATATTAAACTCTGCTTTTTAAAGGTAGGGCCGCACCCTTCCATAACTGGTTCCCCGAAGTTTTAGTGGTCTTAATTAAATAACGATTAATTATATTAACTTAGCAAAAAATTGGTGCAATATTTTTACTTACTTATAACTTACAAATAACTTTTTTTTTAATTAATGATTATGTTTTCTTCAATTATTAGAGGAATTTTAGGACTAAACCAAATTAGATTACGAAAAATTCTAGCTTACTCATCGATTACTCATATAGCATGAATAATTGCCAGAATATTATGTTTTAAAACTATTTGAACAGTATACTTTCTAGTTTATTCTATAATTACCATTAATATTGTTCTTATATTTGAATACCTGAATATTTTTCATTTTAAACAATTAATAATTTCACTTAATACAAATAAAATTTTTAAATTATTTTTCATTTCAAATTTTTTCTCACTGGGGGGATTACTCCTATTTTTAGGGTTTTTGCCAAAGTGATTGGTCATTAATAATTTGGTAGATTTTTTTTTATTTTTATTAAGATTAATTTTGATTGTTTTTAGTTTGCTACCGCTATTTTTTATATGCGTCTAACTTTTTCAACCTTAATATTTTCCACCATTGAAATGATTTCTAGAATTGCAAACATGGTGAATTTCAAAATTATTTTATTGAACTTTTTCGCACTAATAGGACTTTTTATTTGTACTAGGATCTTTAATTCATTTTAAGGATTTAAGTTAAGTACAAACTTTTAGCCTTCAAAGCTAATAATAGATTTTGATCTAAGCCTTAAAAGTGAACTTTACCTTTAAATTTGCAATTTGAAATCATTTTTGACTACAAAGATGAGAGAAATTTAATTTCGTTGATAAATTCACAGTTTATTGCCTAATCTCAGCCATCTCATCGAATAAGTGATTCTCGACCAACCATAAAGATATTGAAAGATAAGTGCCATGTGAAGTGGAATGAATAGAAAAATCGAACTAAACGGTTTTCTTCACATAAAGGATTCAATATAAAATTGAACCAGAAAATGGTAGATCTCAGGTGAAAAACAACTACTTTCCTGGCAAATACCACGCAGAACGTTGAATGATATTCACCTGAAAATCCATGCATACTTCCATATAATATCAATGGACATTGAATGCAAATGTTTCTTTCTGCTCGATTATGTTTAATTTATGTCGTGTTCACCTAACAATCCGCATACCGGTTTCAGGCTTCTTGGCCCTCATCAGTACGGAGTAGTCAACCAGCCAAAGGTCCAAAGAACTCTGGCTGAAGTGAGACACAACGTAAACAAACCATCATCGAGCTTGTAACACCTATAGGTACGCCGGAAAAGATAAACTTTAACTGGCGGTACCTAGTGACAGAAAGAAACACTCCGAAAATCTCCCAACTCGATAGGTTTCTAAATAAAAGATTCCTTCTCAGTAGGAGTGGCAAGCCCGTCTAGCATATAGTGAAAGATAAGTGCCATGTGAAGTGGAATGAATAGAAAAATCGAATTAAACGGTTTTCTTCACATAAAGGATTCAATATAAAATCGAACCAGAAAATGGTAGATCTCAGGTGAAAAACAACTACTTTCCTGGCAAATACCACGCAGAACGTTGAATGATATTCACCTGAAAATCCATGCATACTTCCATATAATATCAATGGACATTGAATGCAAATGTTTCTTTCTGATAAGCTCGATTATGTTTAATTTATGTCGTGTTCACCTAACAATCCGCATACCGGAAAATTACTAATATTCATTATGGGCCCTTACGTCAAAAATTTTAATGAAAATACCCATTCGAAAAACTAGTCCACTATTTAAAATTGTTAACAATTCATTAATTGATTTACCAACCCCCTCAAATATTAGTACCACGTGAAATTTTGGATCCTTATTGGGTTTATGTCTAATTATTCAAATTTTAATAGGTTTATTTCTAGCAATACATTATTGCCCTAATATTGAATTAGCATTTAACAGAATTTCTCATATTTGCCGAGATGTAAATTACGGTTGATTAATTCGAACATTACATGCTAATGGGGTATCATTTTTTTTATTTGTTTATATACTCATATCGGGCGATGATTATATTATAGATCCTACAACATATTAGAAACATGAATAATTGGAGTAACTATTTTCTTTTTGGTTATCGGAACAGCATGTTTAGGATATGTATTACCGTGAATACAAATATCATTTTGAATAATTACAAATTTAGTATATGCCATCCCATATTTAGAAACTATAATTGTTCAATGAATTTGAGGGGGGTTTGCAGTAGATAATGCAACTTCAACTCGATTTTTCACCTTTCATTTTATTTTACCCTTATTGTTGCAGCAATAGTAATAATTCATTTATTATATTTACATCAAACAGGGTCAAGAAATCCTTAAGGGACCCAAAGTAATATTGATAAAATACCCTTTCATCCTTATCTTACATTTAAAGATTAGTTGGAATATTTATCATAACATTTATTTTAGTTTTCTTAACATTATCTAATCCATACTTATTAGGAGACCCTGATAATTTTATTCCAGCTAATCCTTTAGTACTCCAATTCATATTCAAACAGAATGATATTTTTTATTTGCTTATGCAATTTTACGGTCTATTCCAAATAAACTTGGGGGAGTGTTAGCATTAGTATTTTCTATTGCAATTCTATATTTAGTACCATTTATTAATAACAAAAAATACTTAAGAATACAATTTTATCCAATTAATAAATTTTAATTTTTAACATTTTTAACTATAGTATTACTTTCAACTTGAATTGGGGCCCGCCCAGTAGAAGATCCTTATATTTTAACAGGTCAAATTTGAACTATTACATATTTCTTATATTATATTATTAATGCTATAGCAGCAAACATTTGAGATTCTACTATTTTTAATTAGTTAATGAACTTGAATAAGTATATATTTTGAAAATAGAAAATAGAAATTAAAATGTTCTATTAACTTGTACTAAATTAATTAGGTGGAAAATAACCAATTATTAATTTTAAAGAAAAAAATTCTTAATATTGTATTTAAATAATAAAAAAACAAAAAAAACATTATAAACAATTTAAAAAAACTAGGAATATTTTTTTTCAATCATAATAAACTCCCAGCAACCTAATGCAAGAAAACAATTTCTGAAAAATATTCAACTTATTCTTTTGTTTATGAATATTTTATATACAAATTTGTTGGATAGAATTTAGCAACGTTATATTTGCAGTTTGTTATACATATTTTATGAACACATTGTATTATATGTAGATGTATAAATGTTGACAATTGTTAATGTCAGATTGAATAATATATATTCTGAAGTTCAGTCAGAAGTAATTTCTTGCTACCAAATAACTAAAATAACCAACAGGTTATGGGCCCAGGCTATTTCTAGTTGCGAAATAATATATTGTATTGATATACCACTAACAATGGCATCAACATTCGTACACATCGAAAAATTGTGTAAAGAAAATTTCGATACCTGGCGTATACAGATGGAAGCAATCCTAATCAAAAATGATCATTGGTCGTATGTGAATGGTGAATTGAAAGAACCAGTGGACCAAGAAGAGAAACAAATTTGGAAGAAAATAGATCAAAAAGCGAAAGCTGACATTATTTTGGCAATGCAATCGTCAGAACTTTGTAATATCAAAAACTGTTCCACATCAAATGAAGTCTGGGAAAAATTGAAACAAACATACAAATCTCAGGGACCGGCCAGAAAAGCAACGTTATTGAAACAATTGCTTTTCACAAAAATGAAAGAAGGTGATACTATGACAGATCATCTGAATAATTTTTTCAATGTAGTCGACCAACTGAGAGAAATAGGAATCAATGTTGAAGATGACCTTCTATCCATATTGATGTTATATTCCATTCCCAATACATATGAAAATTTTCGATGTGCGATTGAAACAAGAGACGAATTACCTAAGCCCGAGATGTTAAAGATTAAACTAATTGACGAATTCAAGAAAAGAATCCGACAAACAAGAGGCAACACAAAAAGTTCTATACACGAAATTCACTAGTAAGTGGTGTAAACAAAATCGAAATCATGACCAGAAGAGCAAGAAGAATTACAAAAGCAACAGCAATGAAGAAAATAAAAAGTTAACCAAAGGAAAATTCAGATTGTAGATTGAAAGTTAAAAATGAAAGACACGAAGCATCCAAGGCAGAAGGAATTTCTGAAGTAGATGAAGAATTGTTCATGATTTCGGAAGGCACAAATATAACAGAAGAAAATTGGATGGAGTACAATACAAGAAATGAATGGTGCTTAGATAGCGGTGCGACATCACATATGTGCAATGACAAATCGAAATTTACAAATTTTCATACGTTGAATAATCAAGAGGTTTATCTGGCTATCAATAAAACAACAAATATTCTTGGAAGGGGAACTGTAAAGATAACAGTAGATAATGGACCATCAGGAAGAAGAACCATAAATTTGGAAAACACTCTATTTGTACCTGAACTGAAAACAAATTTAATTTCAATTTCGAAAGCAACATCTAGAGGAAAGATTACAAAGTTTTTGAAAAATCATGCTGAAATTATCAACGAAAATGGTGAAATTGTCTTGAAAGCTGAAAAAAGAGGAGAACTTTATCATATTCAGCAAGTTGAAGAAAACGTGTCTGTAGCGGAATCATCGAACCTCAGTGAAATAAAAAAATGGCATTATCGTTTTGGCCACTTCAACGAAAAGCAATTGAAAACTATCAATTCGAAAAACTTGGTAGCAGTTATAGAATTCAATCCTTCGGAGAACTTGAATGAATGCGAAATTTGCATCAAAAGTAAGCAAGTAACGTGTCCATTTCCTACATCGTACTCAAAAACGGAAAGTGTATTAGATCTGATACACTCTGACATCTGTGGCCCTATGAAAAATCTGTCTTTGGGGGGTGCACGGTATTTTGCTACTTTTATAGATGATAAATCCAGAATGGTACAGGTATATTTTCTGAAGTCAAAAGATGAGGTGAAAGAAGCATTTTTAAAATTCAAAAATTATGCAGAAACAGAGACTGGGAGAAAAATAAAAACCTTGAGAATAGATAATGGTTTGGAGTACTGTGGAAAAGCGTTCGGAAAATTTTTGGAAGAAAATGGAATAAAAAGAGAATATTCAACAGTTTACACGCCTCAGCAAAACGGTGTAGCTGAGCGAATGAACCGTACCCTAGTTGAAATGGCTCGATGCATGCTAGAACAATCGAAATTATCGAAAAATTTCTGGGCAGAAGCTGTATCAACTGCAGCGTATATCAGAAATCGATGCCCTACTCGAAGTTTGGAAAATAGCATCACACATCACACCATTTACATTGATTAAATCTCCGAAAACGAAATTTGAACCAAGATCAAAGAAATGCATATTCATAGGATATTCAACAGAATCAAAAGCCTATCGTTTGTGGGATCCGGAAGACAAGAAAGTCATAGTTAGTAGAGATGTTAAATTCATTGAAACCGGAATGATAAAAGATGAAGAAGAAGAAGAAAAAGGAGAAATGAATAATTCCATATTCTAAAAAAGAAGAAAATAAGAAAATGAAAGAAAGAAGAAAACAGCGAAGAAAAAGATAACGAAAACATCGATGATATAGAAGTATCAGAAGAAATAGAAATTAATAGGCCAGAAACATCTGTAAAGAGAGGACGAGGTAGACCGAAGATATTGAGAGATGGTTCGAAAGGCAGGCCAAGGAAAATATATAATATGGTTAAAAATATGGAAGAAGTAAAAATGATATCCGAAGAAATAGATAATCCTACTCTCGAAGAAGCTCTGAATGGGGAAAACTCCAGAGAATGGAAAAATGCGATGAATGAGGAATTTCAGGCCCTGGTAAAAAGTAGAGCATGGACTTTAGTTGAAAAACCTGAAAATCGGAAAATTATAGGATGCAAATGGGTTTTGAGAACAAAATATAAAGCAGATGGAACTATAGAGCGCAGAAAAGCACGTCTAGTTGCAAAAGGGTACGCACAGCAGCCGGGGGTGGATTTTCATGAAACGAGTTCACCAGTGACACGACAGAGCTCTATAAGAATACTTCTTTCTTTGTCAGTCGAGTTGAAACTTACCCTGCATCAAATGGATATTGTTATGGCATATATCAATGGAGAGCTTGAAGAAGATATTTTCATGTATCAAGCTGAATTATTCATACAACCAGGTTCAGAGGAGAAGGTTTATCATTTAAACAAATCCCTTTATGGTTTGAAACAGTCGGGAAGACAATGGTACAAGAAACTAGACCACTATCTTCAAACTGTCATAGGACTGAAACCTTTGGGAAGCGATAAATGCGTATATATTTTGAAACAATATGGCACTATTCTGATAATTGCAGTATATGTTGACGATTTGATTGTTGCAACAAATGATATCAACAGTTATAGAAAATTAAAAGAAGATTTGAGTAGAGAATTTCAGATAAAGGATCTGGGATATCTACATTATTGTCTTGGGATTGAATTTATTCAGAGTAAAACTTTGAATTCAATCGTTATTTCACAGAAGAAATATACCATAGACATTTTGAAAAAATTCAACATGATGGAATGTAAAGCAGTTTCTACTCCAATGGATGTTAACACTAAACTGACAAAAGATATGAACCCCAAAACCGATGGAGAAAGGATGGAAATGATGCAGATACCATATCGCCAAGCTATTGGGTCTCTATTGTACCTAGCAACTAGCACAAGACCTGACATATCTTTTTCTGTCAGCGCACTTAGCCAATTTAATAATGATCCAGGAACAGCACATTGGTGTGCGGTGAAAAGACTGTTGCGATATCTGAAGGGAACTCAAGATTTTAATCTGACATTCCGAAAGTCTGAAAAATCATTGCATGGATATGTTGACGCTGATTGGGGAGGAGATCTGAATGACAGACGATCTTACAGCGGCTTTATTTTTATTTTGTCCGATTGTCCAATCAGTTGGGAAGCAAGAAAGCAAAAATGTGTTTCTCTATCGAGTACCGAAGCTGAATATGTTGCTTTATCTGAAGCAACCAAGGAAGCTGTTTACCTCTGAATTTTTTTACGTGAGCTGGAATTTCCTATAGAATTTGATGAACCAACAATACTCTACTGCGATAATCAGGGAGCACAAAAGTTGATTCATAATCCTGTTCACCACTCTCGCACGAAACATATAGACATTCGTTACCATTATATCAGAGAAGTTTTCAATCGGAAGGAAATAGAAGTTCTTTATATACCAACGCAAGACATGATTGCAGATATTTTCACGAAAACCCTTAGCAGTCCTACTCTAACTAAGCATTTGAAAACTTTAGGCATTATAAGGCAATCCACGTTGAGAGGGGGTGTTGGATAGAATTTAGCAACGTTATATTTGCAGTTTGTTATACATATTTTATGAACACATTGTATTATATGTAGATGTATAAATGTTGACAATTGTTAATGTCAGATTGAATAATATATATTCTGAAGTTCAGTCAGAAGTAATTTCTTGCTACCAAATAACTAAAATAACCAACAAAATTGCGTATTTTTTTTTAAATCATTGTAAAATGCTTTTGTCAGACATAAAATTGATAATAATGTAAAATATCAATAAACAAAAATTGACAAAATAATTAACTATTATACAACTTTATGGTGTGATATTAGCGAGTACCCATGTAAAATGTGCTCCAGGAAGCAAAACAGAATATGGAGTCACCTGTGAACAATTATTAGGTTTTTAATAAAATCGGTGGTTCCAAAAAAATTACTCAATAAACAATAGTCCCACATTATCAAAATTCAATGAAGAAATTATTTTCCATTGAAATTACATTCTTTTACGTGTTCAGCTGATAGTATTATTTTTTTGTTTTTTTTATCTTGTGACGCTTTTGATAAAAAAGTGTCATATTTTAAATACAATGCCAGTTAGTGTGGTTGGTTGGATTAGCTCTACTTCATGTTCATAGAGATGTGCAAATAGATGTTTCAAATGTTATTGAAAGGTTTGCAAATAAGAAATACAGGTGACTGAATTTCATTTTGTGATTTTTATTATAACGAAAGAAATCTTTGTTTTTGTACCTACTTATAAGTATATGCATATATATCTTTTATTTTATTACATTTTGTATTTTTGTTTGAATTTCAATGAAAAAAAAAATACTTATGTTTTTTGTACCTATAAGTAGAAGTATTTTAATATTTTATGTTATTACCCCCCAGGCATAATTCCTGGATACCCACTGCTTCACCATATTGCACGTTAGATATTTTTTAAGGTTAAGTGGAAGAGCAATTTGATGACGCTCTGGGAATCCAAATTGAACTTCGCCTTTTGTTTTCTTGCAAACACAATAAAATTATGAATATTTTAGGTATA